>AP025068.1:29757737-29881819 GCA_036186865.1 Eustoma russellianum
GCAAAATCAGCAACATTCTGTCCAATTCTGTCCAGATTGACCATCTGAATCTTTTTATTTATTTGAAGGGTCAAACGATCTTATTTTTGTCTGATTTTTAGATAGAGTCTTGCTAACTCATTGAATTTAAATTCTGGAATGTTTCATAGTTTTTGGAGTTGTGTATAATTATTTGTGAATTTTTGAAAAACGGGTTCTGAATCTGAGGTGGTTTCAGATTCTGTTTTCAAAGGGGATTTTAACAAAGGGTTGTAGTGTAATTTCCGCTAACCACTATTCACCCCCCCTCTAGTGGTGTTTATTGCAGGTGCATGGTCCAACAGTCCGAAGACCCCGTACATTCCACATCAGTATTCTCATTGGTTAGATAGTAGCTCAAAGGAGTTTGAGAGAGCAGCCCGAGAGCGAGTAATCGGAGGGGATAAGGGAGTTACCAATCGATTTTGTCTTCGAAGAAGGCGGGGCGGGACTTGAAAATCACATGCCTCCCTAGATGGAGGAGGGGTTAAAGGCAGACGGTCTTGTGCTACAAGATCAATAACCGTCGATTGTACCAGATTAGCAATAGACTCCATGATAGCCTCATCGGTTGGAGAGGAGAGTAAGTCCTGCTGAGTCTCCTCTACCTCTACTTCACTATCCGAGATAGTATATAGGGCTGAATGGTCGGAAAAATCTGCTTGTAAACAGTCATCTATACCGCGAAGTCGTAATAAATTCTGTGAAAAGGAAACAGCATTCGCTGGAAATAAATCTGAGGATCTTATAGATTCAGCTGATGGCGGCACCTGAGCAGGGGGACCTTCCTGGGTCTTCTTAGGAGTCCAGCGTGTTGCAGCTGCTTGTTTTGATTTTGGATGAGGTGTCTTAGCGGTTGGAGGCGAAGGATCAGATTGTGTTGCAGCAACCTGTTTTCCGCAATCTGCTAATTTATGGCCTAGCCGGTAGCAGGAGGAGCAGTATGATGGTAAATCTTCATATATAACAGATTGCGTGATCGTTTGAGACGATACCTGAATATGTACACGCGAAGGAAGTTCTTGAGAAATATCTATTTCCACACATATACGGGCTGTTGAATGACGCAACACCGAGGCAGTGGCTGCATCTAATTTCATCGGCGTACCCAGCATTCGACCTATTTGAAAAAGTGCATCTTTTTTATGAAAGTGCACAGGCAACCCTGGCAACGAAACCCAAACCGGAACTATTGGAACATCCACCTTCGGATCAAAATCAGGAGTCCATTTTGTCGCACGCATATACTTTCATGCTATGGTCCAACTTTGACAAGCAAAACACCGAAGATAGTCCACTTCCTGATCGAAATGGATTAAAATATGCATGGAATCAAGAAGGCCAATTTTAAGCGTACCTTTAAATCCGATACGATCCATACTAGAACGAATTATGGCTAATGTAGGTCTCCCATACCAAAAGGAGCCAACCAAAGTATATCGATATGGAGCCGCCAATGCTGATATTTCGTCGTCTGAAAATTGTATCATTGGCACCCCCTTATAGCGATGAATGGGCTTATCAGCGATCGGAACTGCAGTCGAAGAAAACAAGTCAGCGTATTTCTTTCTGATGATCGCTGATGGGATTGATGATAGCGGATTAGAAGCTGTGTTATCCATTGGATGCGGCGTAATGAAGGTAGAAAGGGCCGGAACTGAAGTCGGCGGCGGCCAGTGGCCGCCGATTGCGGTAGCTGCGATGGTGGAATCCGTCTGATCGCCGTAGAATCGCCAGAATACTATATATTCATATCTATTATGTTGGTGGCGTTACGCATCCATGGCTACTATGCTAGGTCATGTGCGAGCAGTAATCCCGACACTAGTTACATGGGTGATTTGGAAAGAATATTCTTCTATCAAGTTTGGGGACAGCACTTTTTCATCGACTCATCTCTTTCACCAAGTCCGTTCACAAATATTTACGTGGTGTGCAACACTGCAAGGTCGCAAATTTGCAGAATCTATTCCTCAGCTAGTTGCCCAAGGATTTTCTCCAAAGTTAAAGTTATATAGGCATAGACATGTCAAATGGACCCTCCCTTCGTCAGGCCGTATGAAATTGAATGTAGATGCTTCTGTTGGACGCACAAAAGCTGCAGCGGGTGCGGTTTTGCGAGATGAATATGGGCGATTTATCTCCGCCATTTGTTACGTACTGCCATGTTTATCACCGACTCAGGTTGAATTGCAGGCCTTACTGTTTTCTCTTCTATATTATGCGACTGATCATGTGGGTCTGTTCGTCGAAACAGATTGCCGTCATCTTCTTCACTTGGTTAGTCACCCTTCAAAATACACAGGATCAATTGGACAGGATATTCAACGTGTTACACAGGTGCTGCGATTGAATGGTTCCACGCTTTGCTATTGTCAACGACAAGCAAACTCCGTAGCTCATTATTTAGCACGATATGGATTGCATGCAGCTGGTGTTCAATTATATACTTCGGTTGCGTCACAACCTTGTGATGTCCGAGGGACTTTGATGCTGGATAATTCTCTACCCAATCTACGTCTTTAATGGAATGGCTTTCACTGTTGGGGGGTTGCCTACGCCACTAATGGGTGTAGACAGCCTTGGTATGTCTACTTCTCAATATACTTTTGGTTTCTACATATTATTGATGCTCTAATACTTGCATTGATTGTGGATAATGTCTTGTGTTTCTGCTATTTGTTCGAGGAATGGACATCACGTGCGCTATCACCGTGGCCTTTCGTTTATTGCATTAACAGTTGGAGGTTGCCCATGGTCATATTGCTATTGGCGACTTGGGTATGTTTTCTCACGCTGAAACATCCATTTTGGATTGACACAGATACTTGCTTTATGCTTCATCTTGATGTGCGAGGTACATGCATGACGTTGATATGGAAGCTGTGCGAAGAGTTCCAACGTGCTACAATGCCGGCGGCTACAACCATTAGTCTACTGTTATCCTTTTTTGATCACTTATCTAGCACTTTTACTCAGCCTTCCTCTCATAAAATATGTGCGCTTTTTCCTTCGTTAAGGTTTTATCCACAAGGGTGGTTTTACTTAACAAGGTTTTAATGCGGCATATCATATATGACTGGAGGCTACACATACTAGAATCACTTCATGCGTTATTTTCTTATGCTGACTCTCTCAAGGTTGTAATATGGTTTTCTCACACCATAAGTGAGCCTCATTAATAAAAAATCGCTTTATAAAAAATATATGTATATATATATATAAAGGCGTGTATAATGAGAGGGAAGAAGACTTTCCATTCTTCAATTTGTTGCCTTTGTGCCTTCTCCAAATATATCACCATTTAATGAACTACTTAGTTCATCATTAACTAAGTACTTCACTTAGTGAACTAGTTTAGTTCATTATGGTGGTACCCTGAAAATAGTTCAAACACAAACAAATGTTCTCCATTTGATTAAGCTTTAAAAACTTCATGGCTCGTTAGTATGACAACAATATATATGAACTATATAAGGCAGGTTTCATCATTACAAACAAAACGTGTTAAGTCATAAACGTGTCATGCATTTCTTTGGTACACGTTATTTAAATCATGTATTTTGTAATCACTCAAACCCCTTTTTCTCTATAGTAGGTTCCCACCTCTTTCTAAATAATTTCATATATGGCAACAACTAACACGTAACACATGTATAAACATGAACAACTGTCTAAACAAATAAAAGCACAGCACAACAGTTATGCGATGTCATGATGCATGCTTGGTGTCACACCAACAATATCTCAATACACACGAATGTCTATCTCTCTACCGTGCAATGCATGAACCTCGAGGTGATCCTACACACATGCCACCACCCCGTCGGGCCACATGCCTCATAGAGCCACACGTCCCGTAGGACCACACGCCTCATATGGCCACAACGTCTCATAGGACCACATGCCTCATAGGGCCACACGCCACATAGGGCCACACATCCCGGGAACAATCTCCACCCAAAGATCATCCAATGCTCGTGCCATGAATGCGAATGCAATATGTCATATAACACGTTTTCCTTTTCCTTTCTTTCCACGCTCATTTCCACATTTCAACAATTTTCCTTTTTCTCCTCTTAGTTAAATTTAAATTATTCACTCTCTTATATACAAATATAAATTTATTTACCCATCAATGAAATTATTTATCTTTACTTTTATTCCCCCAGTACCGCTAAAATATGTTCTAAATATTTACGAATTTATATATAATATTTTTTTACAACAATACCGTATTCTGTTTTTTATTTATTTATTTCTGAGATACTGTAATTGTATATATATAAATATTTTCACTTTAAAACATTCATTCACATCCACTATCAATGTTTTTTTATATTTTATTTAATTAAAACATAGTTTTTGGTTCCTTTCTATTTTTCCGTAAACAGGTTTTATTTTTTTTAAAAAAAAAAAACTACTTTCTCCTCTTCTTTATTTAAACCCAAACCAAACCCCTTTTTTCCCAAGCCTAAACGGCCAGCCCTCTTGCGCCTATCCCACAACGCGTAGGTGCGCAACCCTCGGCCCATATTCTATTTTTTTCTTTCTGCTGCAGAAATGGGTCAGGCCTTTTTTTCCCCCTTCTTTTTTTCGGCCTACACTGCAGGCCAGCCTTAAATTTTTTTTATTCCAGCCTGCAACTCGAAATTCCCCCTTTCAGCCCACAGTTCTTTTCCTCTCTTCCTCAACCCAATCCATTTACAAGTTCTCCCGAAATATTATATCCACAATTTAATTCTAATTCCATTTAACATTTCAAATAAATTCTTTTAATTATTCTACAATCTACTCCTTGCAATTTACAAACACCCGAAACATTTTTTTCCATTTTCATTTCTTTAATTAATTCTTTTTTTATATACATAACTCCAATAGGATATATAACACATTTTTACCTAAACCTCATTCTTAAAATCCATATGTAAACATATATTTTAAATAGTTCTTTTTTTCTTCTCATCTGGAAATCATGAAATAACCAATAAACATATAGACAACATTTTTATGCAACTAAGAAATCAACTAAAACATACAAGCATATCATCTTGAACTATAACATGCAAAATAAACACAAATAAGGCAAATAACAAACAATTACATACATGAAATTAACTCAAAATAGAGAGGTCACCTACCTCTTGGTTATAGCTTAACAATATTGGGGATGATATGGTGGTTGTGGTGGTGTAGACTTCCCTCTTCCTCCTCGTTCTTCCTTTCTTCTTCTTTCTCTTTCCTCTCTTCTCCTACTCTCAGCACCTCTCTACCTTTTTCTTTCTTGCCCAAAACTCACGACACTTCTTCTTTTTGTTTTTCCATTGTTTGGCCGATTAGGCCTTTTTAATTAAGTGTGTTGAGAGGTTTTGGGTCTCTTGACTGATATAGTAAATAGGGAAGATTTAAGGTTAAGGATAATGTCCATTAAGTGAAATTTAGTGATATTAAGGGTAATTATTGGTGGGGGTTACTTGAGGTTTTTATTTTAACATAATGTTTTTTTATAATCTTTTTTATTAACGGGTGTAACAGTTGTTGTATTGGATAGACCTATCATGAGATTACTACATGCATTAGCGACATAAATAAATCCCATGATAGTTATGTTTGAATCCTTAGACTTGAGATTGTCATAGTTTCTGACATAAAGACTATTATATTTTGACATGATCAAACATTATTCGTAACTTGATAATAATAAAGTTCATGGTTGAATATGATAGACATTATGTAGAGGATATTGAACGATCAAGATAGGATTTGTCCCTCTCTTTTGAGAGAGATATCTTTTGGGCCCCTCGATTAGTGAGACAGTTAAATGCATGGCCGTGCTCAAATAAATTGATAGTGTGATCAATATCATTTGTTTTATCAGTCTACTTGGAGATCAAATAATCATACGTTTGAACAATATAAGTATGACGCTGACTATGACTTATGTTCAAACTAGATATCGTGTGACAAAGGGATTAATGCATGTATTATTGTTAGGCTCGTTGGACTATACTCGTATTAATTGGGTAGTCATAATGCCTTCCTATTGACCAATTACAACTTGTTGGTTTAATAGAGGTATAACGGACTGCCCATTAATATGGGCCTACCGGGCCATACACAAGAATGCGCATAGGCTGAGATTAATATTAGTAATATTAATAATATTAATATTAGATTTTAATTATTATTATTATTATTTTCGTTATATATATATATATATATATATATATATATATATATATATATATATATATATATATATATTATTGGATAATATTAACAGAATCCATATCTGATATGGATTTTGATATGTTTTATCCAATCCTGACTGAATACATATCTGATATGGGTTTTGATTGGCCTTAACCAATCCGATTTTGAATCGGATTTAAGGTCTATATATACATATATCTATGGTCTCTTTCACAGAGAGATACAAGAAAAATAGAATCCCTAACTTGGTTTTGGAGAAAACCGAGTTCTTTCAGCCGCGTCGTTCTAGAGAGCTAGCACTACAGTGGAAGCATTCGTGTGGATAGCAACAGAGGATGATCGTGTCATCACACCTCTTTTGTCTGCAGATTTCGAATCTATAGAGATTAGCTTTTAAATTTATTTCATCGAATTAAACGAACAACATGGATCCTAGGTAGGAAAATCAGATATCAAGTTTTTCCTCTGTGCGTTTTTGATAGCAGTGATCTCGTTGATTTCCTAACAATGGTAACCAAATAGAAAGAAATGAAAACAAATAAGAAAAATAGGCGAGACGTAACAAATGTTATTATCCAAAAGCAAAATTATCTCTACCAATTGAACAAGATAAACTACACGAAAAATGTCTCCTAGGATATAACGCCTCATTCTTATCATTTGTTCTACGAGAAGAAGATAAAACTTGTGTATTAAAAGTTTAATACCAGAGGAAGAAGATGAAAGAAGAGAAAAAAATTCTGCAAGTTTTTTCACAAAACTATTTCCAAAAGTATATCTTCTGAATGTTATGATTCTTACATTTGTTTCCTTTAATTTTAAACCAGAAAGAAATTAATTTAACACATGTCTGCATAAGTTAACTTCCAAAGATAGTCTATGGACATTCATGGTTGAAAGGAGGTGTTCTAAGTTGTAAAAGTTGCATCATTTTATGAAAATACAACATTGAATTCAGGATTTGAAATATTTGTACGTTACAACTGAACATTTGAGACCGAACACAAAATAGATCGCCAAATGTTTGGTCTCTGAAGTTGAACTCAAAATTCAGAATATGGTCACAGACCGAGACTAGGGATTCAGAGTATGCTCTCACTGAACCAATTCAAGTTTAATTCATTTCTTAAATCAAACTTCTTACATGTTTTTGTATGAATGTGGAGCACTTTCTAAAACACTTTTATGTGTTTTTTCCCAAATTCATCTAAGAACATCCATGAAGAATCATAAACTAGACTCTCTGATATTAAACAAGGACATTGACACATAATGACCTGCATCTTTAACCACCACTTAATACAAATGGAAGTACATAAACGAAAATAAGATGGCATAGACGGCTTGAATCATACTTCTTTATTATTTATGTGAATAACCAAAAGACATGTCAATGTCTACTTCATACAAGTTTGCGGTTTGGTGCGACTTTGGCCATACACCGGTCCTAGCTTTTTAAAAGAGTTAAACGTGTGCTCTGACGTTGATACAGAGTCGAGAACTCACACTAAAATTTGTCAAAAATGTGTGAAGTTTGATTTCTTACAAAATCTTGAATGCCTAAACAACGAAAATTCACCTCTTGATATAGGGGTGAAGGAAGGCCAAAAGGCCTTAAATTCTATCTAATTTGTTGACTAAGACAAAATCATAAGAAACTTCTAGAAAAAGTAAACAAAGTGACATAGTTTCATGAAGTTAGACCAAGATAATCAAGCGACACGTTTTGAATTAGGGTTAAAACGAGCTGAACCAAACGGAATAGTAAGTTTTCAAGTTTGATTCGTTTAGTTTAACGAATAGTTTGACCCAGCTCGTTTGACTTAACGAGATTAAAAATTTGTTCGAGTTTGGCTCGAAAACTCTTTAAACGAGCCAAACAGTTCGCAAACAGTTTGACTCGTTTAGTAAACAAATCTAATTATGTTTTCGAATTCGACTCGTTTAATTAAAATTAACAAACAAACTCGAATTGAATACGAACCAAACTCAAACCGTTTGTGAACAGCTCGATTCGTTTAACACCCCTATTTTGAATCAAATTAGTTAGACTTTTAAACCTACACAAAAGCACTCCTAAAAAATGAAGATGAATTACAAGGCTTGTAAAGTCAAAAACTGAAATTCCATCGTCTGAAGCACTATTGGAACCCCTGAAGTTTTACCAAAAGAAAAGACACGGTTTGGATAGAAATCAGACTGCCTTGAACCCTCATCTCTTTATTATCTTCAATTTTAATGCTCTTTGGACTTAAAAATGCAGCAAACTTGCATCAGTGAGCTATATCATCATGCCCGTATTCATATATCATGATATCTATTACTTTCTTTTTAATGTGGATTTGTACATATTGTAGTATCAATTGCGTTTCAGCGTCTGTCAAAGCAGTTGAAAAGCCTCACCGTAGAAAGAAAGATGAGAACAAATTATGCATGACCTATTAGATTTGTACATTTCTGAAAACATGGTTCAGGATATGAGTGCATGGAGACAGAGGATTAATGTTAAGGAGGTTTTGACAGGATATAGGAGTACCTTAGAGTGTATTTAGGGGCTTAGATGCTCTCTATATTTTAGATTGAATTTGCACCTTTTGTTTTTGGTTTTATCTTCCATTATTTGTGAATATACACGGTTATGGTTACCTTAATATCAGAAGATTTCTTGTTTCCATTTCCAATGAAGTCAAAGACACATTCTTCCTTGACTTTGGAATATGATGGTATAAAGCAAAATGACTTAATAAATTGCTTGCGCTTCTTATATTGTGAAGTAGTTGTTAATCGTCACAGCTTGACGCAATTTTCATTATGGGTCATCGGGAAACAACCTCTCTATGTTTCTAACACATAGGTATGGTTGCGTACGTCTAACCCTCCATACCCTGCTATAGGCGGGAGCTAAGACAATAGGGTAATGTTGTTTTTGTAATATTGGAAGATTTCTATTTATGTTTATTAAATCCCTTCACTAGCACACTAACATATCATATTTCTATTCTTGTGTCATCTGTACAACTACATATAAAACGAGGAGTCTCACTGAAAGCAAACCCTCGATGCCTTACAATAAAAAGCCGCATACTAGATGAGGTCTTGTAAGGAATCTTGGATTGGCTTAGCGGAGGACATTCATCTTTAAATGAAGTGTAAATACCCAGTTCTATATTAAGAAAATGAAGAAAATGATATAATATGCAAATAAATTTGCAAAAGAAAAAGATATAATATGTAAATATAGATCTAACTAGTGGATGTCAAGAAATGTTATTTAATAATATCCCTTGACAAAGAAGCCCAATTTGCAATACTATTTTTAAAAGGAGAGAGATGCACTACAATCACTGGTCATACATTCCGATGATGCAACATGTTCACTTACAGCAAGCAAAACTCTGCTTTTACATAATAAAAGTTTATTCCTTCTATGATTAGCAAAATAAATTTGCAAAAAAAAAAATGGCAAATATGTCATAGAAGAAATAGGTGCAGCACAACCTTGCAAAAAAGACCTTGCAACAAACCGCTTCCCTTTTGGCGTGTTGTTGAACAATGGCTAACAAATGGCTTCAACTCATCTAGGCAAGCCTCAACCTCCTAAATGATATTCACCCCAAATATATAAGCCTACAAACAAGGTTGTTCAAGCCTTGGATGGATCCAAAAGCCCTTGAATCAAAGGTTGAAGAAGAAGAACATAAACTGTTCTTTTAAGCAGCTCTCGGCTGAACTTTGAAAATCTAGAATTTTTTTAGTTCCTTTTACACGATTATTTCCTATCTATTTATGGACAATCTAACCAGCTAAAATATAGTATTTTACATGTGTGGTCCAATGAAGAAAGGAAGGAAAATCAGCCAAGTTAAACTAAAAAAAAAGTCGAGGAAAACTGAAATATGTTTTCAGTTTGCGTTAGATTTGCAATAACTTGTTTAAGCTTCTTCAATCTGATTGGTTGGCTAAATGAGCAGCTTGAGAAGCTTCCTAAGCGATCCTTGAAAGTTGTTTTGATGATCTTGAAGCTGATTGGTTCAAATAGTTGCTGAAAAATTCGTCTTACAGGTTCCTTCAGATTGTTGTTTTGCTAAGCAGGTGCATAAGCTGTTTGCTTCACTTTGATGATGTAGCAGCTTAACCAAGCTGCTGAGAAAGCACCGTAGGCAAGTAGGTGATGCACCTGGTTTGTTTCAAGGTGGTCCAAGCAGGCAGGTGACATGCAACCAGGTGACAAAGCAACTTGTTCACAATCTGTCCAGTTTTGACACACAAAACTGTTTTAAATTTTTTGATCATCTTCCACCCCGAATTACGCTTTCCAATAAAAATAAAAGTTGTAGATCTTTTCCTGTAGACGAGTTTAGATGCCGAAATCATCTGGTTTGGATCTCATAAGAGTGAGTTATGGACGTTTGAAGTTGACCTTCTTTAGATGTGGACCTTTGAAGATGTTAACTAAGCAGCCTGCTTCTGGAAAACGTTTTTTGAGCTTGATACAGGCCTCTTCTGGGGAAATGATACATTAAAAAGTCATAGTTAAACTTATTAGATTTCACCTCCAACTTGAATCAGGTCAATTGAACTTTTGTTTGGAGAGATATGGCCAAAATACCAACAGGGTGTCCAGCTGCCTGCTTGACTGTTTGGAATCCGCTTTGTGTTTGAACTTTTTATCCGTTTGATTCTTGCTTCCTTGAGCTTGAATGAGTTCAAACACACACAAAACAACATATGCAACATATACAACATGTCCTAAGGTTTATTAGACTATAAGAGACGTTAACTTGCAGTTATGAGTGGCTGGGTGACCCTTAAATGTTCATACAAGTATGACATGTCTTAGAGAACTAACAAGTGAAATGTTCGACATGTTTGACATGTTGTTGATGCCTCATTGACATGCATCATTTCCTTCCCATTCGAAATAATTCGTCCTCGAATCTAAACATCAGTAGGGGATAGGATACAAGGATGTACATGTATGTTCAACTCCACCTGTATCAAATATGAGCATGATAAAATAGTAAGGTGAAGATGATATATCTTGGTGCACCCTTACCTTTTCCAACAAAGGAATAAGGTGTGTACACGTTTCCGAAAATGTTTAGGATGTACCAAAAATAAAATAGCAAAAAGTTTACACCAGGAACATCCCATTAAGTAAAACAACATCCAAAAGACATATTGCATCAATTTTACATCAAATGTACATGTTATACGCACACGAGCAATATTTAGACCAGATGTAACGAATGAGATGCCAGCATGAATATATTCAACTAGATTAGGGCTAGGTGACGTTTCATCTATGCCTTTATCTAAGGTGAATAGGTCAAGTAATTCATCAACTAGATCACCCAAGGTTTGTTCTTGTGTAGCTGAATTCTTTTCAAAGAAAACATTATCAAGTTCTGCATCAAGTAGACTATCTAATTCAGCTAGCAAATCATCATATGGATCTAGTTTCTCAATGTCATTCTCATTAAGCACAGTTACATCAATGTCATCGATAATTCGTTCAGGATGTATGTTATTTTCTAACCCAAAAATAAGCATCTCAGAAGTATGCGAATCATGCACAGGGATTCCATTTATATGCATGTCAAAGTTCAAAACATTTTTAGACAAAGTGTTATCATGTTCAATATCAACTGTAAGCATGTTGTTAACACTTTGTAAACCACCAATTTCCGTCTTAAGTGAAGTACTTCTTATCAATTCAGATACTTCATATGGTTGAACATGCAAATCATGTAAAGGAATTTCAGTTTCATGCATGTCAGGGTTCAATTTAAGCTCACACAAACCATTACTTTCAAACACGTTGGGTTGCAAAACTTTTGTTGTTTTAGAATCCTTTTTCATTGTATGCAACATATCATTAAGTCTAAGCATTTCCTTTTCAAATGCATTCATGTTCACAATCAAATTGCTTAACTTATCCGAATCAGTTTGATCGTTTGGTTTGTCACTTTGCAAATCACATGAGTTCTGCTCATGCCCATAGTTTTGATTAAAACGCCAAATGATCAGGTTCGATTGAATTAGTTTTGCCTTTTCAAACATGTCATGAATGGATGAAAACGTCTCATGTAACAAGCAATCAGCAATCCCTTTATCTAGTCCGGCAAAGAACCTAATCATGCTTAGTTCCTCATGCTCATTAACATTAGCATAATACAAATCATTGAGCATTTCATTATAATGTGCTGTAACATCTTTACTATATTGAGGAATGATTTGATACCTTGGAGTTTTACATTCCCAATATCTCACCCAAAGACCATTCGTATGTCCAAAAGAGTCCATACATAGGTTGAGTTCATCAAAATCATTTCTATGACATTCAACTCCCCAAATGGTTCTAAGCATCATGTTTAGTCAAAACAATCAACCAAAGAAGTAAAAACTGTAAGGTAACCAAGTTAGATCACGAGCAAGTAAAATCAAATTATAACTTCAACAAAACGTGAATTTCTACTTTAAGCTAACAATTGAATAAACAACAATCTTGGACTATCTAAGATTCAAAGAATGATAGAAGTCAAGTGATGTGTCAGGCTGAATCAAGAAAGCTAAGGGTTTGTTCAAGACAATCCTTTAACTTACTTTAAACTTTTATGCAAATTCAATTGTAAATAAAGTGAAAGCTAAGTACACACACACAAGCTCAGTAAGGGTTTGTTCTTGAAACTTTTTCAACAAAGATCAACACTTTGGGTGATGGTACTTTTTTGCACAAATTTTGTTTCTAAGTTCCTTTTGAGAATTTGGAACTTTTCTAATATAATGCTATTCCTCTCCTCTCGTGCAATCTCTCATGCGTCTTGCCTCTTACTTTTGTGACGTAGGTTGGCTTTTCTCTCAGTTTCTTTCTCACACAAGCTCCATTTTCTTTCTTTGTGCTTTCTGGCTTGTTTGTTTGTGAGACTACTGCTCACAACCTTTATGAGACATTGCTCACGGCTTTGGGTTTGCTTGCACAAGTTTTGGTTGTTCTTTTGTGAAAAAGTTTCCTTTACAACATGACTAAACGCTAATGAAGTGACAAGTATTTCACAATTTTAACAACCAAATACGAATGAAAGTCCAATGCACGTTTGAAGAAGTGTAAAGACAACAAGATGATAAACGGGGTTGGCAATACAACAATGTGGGGCTGAAATTTAGATAACTTGATCCTAAGTAAGAACTTAAGTCCAACAATGTCTTTTAATCAATTGAAACAACCCAAAGTAAATATAAACGCAAAGCCAACATTAAAACTTGATGTAAATTCTTGTTTGCTTTCAAGTTTACTTCACTTTTTACAGCTTTAAAGTCAATAAACGTTTGATTAAAAGTTCAGCCAACCTTGGAGCGTTTATCTTTGTTTAATGACTTAAAGGTAAGTTTGAGATGGCTGGATCAATTTGCAACACCTTCAACTACGTTCAGAATGTTTGATTCAAAAACAAGTTGTATCAAGTTTTTACATGCCACGGTTTCTTGATCATAACAGTATACATGCACTTTGTTTTTGTGATTTTTTCTAGCTTATAACATTAAAAAAAAACATAAACACGGGACATATAAACAGAATCTAGGCTAGGGGTTGTTGGTTTTTTTTTAACAAAGTTTAAACTAAAACAACACAATAGGTACACGCTACAAAACTGAATTGAACCAGGTACTGTTTTTTTTTTTGCTATTTTCTTATTTCAAACTACAACTAAACTTTAAACAAACTCTAACACAACATATTTAAACATGTTAAGGATGTTTATGCAAAGTTTGGGCAGAAGTTGATAAGGAAAAAAACAGAACTTAAGAACAACTACAACTGTTTTGGTTTTCTGAATTTATGTGGCTTTCAGAACGTCTAACAAACACTTAACACCACTTTCTAACATCTTGAAATCTGTTTTGGAACAAATTCAAGTGCTGGAATAATATGGAAAACGTGGACAACAACAAAAACAAAACATACACACAACAGAAAACAAAATAGAACAAAGACTGAAAACATGACTGAAATCTACTTAGATTGTTTTTATATTTTATGAGTTTTAGGAACAACAGGACATTAATCAAACTTCAATATAACATATTCAAACACCTAAGTGATGTTTGCTCCAGGTTATATTCAAGCTTGACTAGAAACACACAAGTTACAAACAAGAACAAAAAAAACTGAAAACAGAACCTATGAACTAAAATAATCCGTTTTGGTTTTTTGATTTGAACTACTAAAAAAACGTTTTACACAACACTAACACACATATCCTAACACCTTAAAGTCTGTTTGAACAAAGTTTAAGGGCTGGGGAGTTAGTATAAAAAAACGTACGGTGGCTACAAACAAAGAACAAAACACAAAACAGAAACTGAAACACAAACAGTTTATAAAACAAAATGATTGGAGTTAAAGTATACCGTACGCTCTGATACCAATTGATGAGAGCACAAGAAGGGATCTTCTTTTAACTCCTTACACAGCTGGAACGAGAAATGGGTGCATCACAACCTTGCAAAGAAGACCTTGCAACAAACCGCTTCCGTTTTGGCGTGTTGTTGAACAATGGCTAACAAATGGCTTCAACTCATCTAGGCAAGCCTCAACCCTCCCAAATGATATTCACCCCAAGTGTATAAGCCTACAAACAAGGTTGTTCAAGCCTTTAACGGATCCAAAAGCCCTTGAATCAAAGGTTGAAGAAGAAGAACAGAAACTGTTCTTTTAAGCAGCTCTCGGCTGAACTTTGAAAACCTGGATTTTTTTTAGCTCCTTTTACACGATTGTTTCCTATCTATTTATGGACAATCTAACCAGCTAAAATATAGTATTTTACACGTGTGGTCCAATAAAAAGAAAGGAAGAAAAATCAGCCAAGTTAAACTAAAAAAAGTCGAGGAAAACTGAAATATGTTTTCAGTTTGCGTTAGATTTTCTATAACTTGTTTCAGCTTCTTCAATCTGATTGGTTGGCTAAATGAGCAGCTTGAGAAGCTTCCTAAGCGATCCTTGAAAGTTGTTTTGATGATCTTGAAGCTGATTGGTTCAAATAGTTGCTGAAAAATTCGTCTTACAGGTTCCTTCAGATTGTTGTTTTGCTAAGCAGGTGCATAAGCTGTTTGCTTCACTTTGATGATGTAGCAGCTTAACCAAGCTGCTGAGAAAGCACCGTAGGCAAGTAGGTGATGCACCTGGTTTGTTTCAAGGTTGTCCAAGCAGGCTGGTGACATGCAACCAGGTAACAAAGCAACTTGTTCACAATCTGTCCAGTTTTGACACACAAAACTGTTTTAAATTTTTTGATCATCTTCCACCCCGAATTACGCTTTCCAATACAAAAAGTTGTAGATCTTTTCCTGTAGAAGAGTTTAGAAACCGAAATCATCTGGTTTGGATCTCATAAGAGTGAGTTATGGACGTTTGAAGTTGACCTGCTTCAGATGTGGACCTTTGAAGATGCCGACTAAGCAGCCTGCTTCTGGAAAACGTTTTTTGAGCTTGATACATGCCTCTTCCGGGGAAATGATACATTAAAAAGTCGTAGATAAACTTCTTAGCTTTCACCTCCAACTTGAATCAGGCCAATTGAACTTGTGGTTGGAGAGATATGGCCAAAATACCAACAGAGTGTCCAGCTGCCTGCTTGACTGTTTGGAATCCGCTTTGTGTTTGAACTTTTTATCCGTTTGATTCTTGCTTCCTTGAGCTTGAATGAGTTCAAACACACACAAAACAACATATGCAACATATACAATATGTCCTAAGGTTTATTAGACTATAAGAGACGTTAACTTGCAGTTATGAGTGGCTGGGTGACCCTTAAATGTTCATACAAGTATGACATGTCTTAGAGAACTAACAAGTGAAATGTTCGACATGCTTGGCATGTTGTCGATGCCTCATTGACATGCATCATCGCTTAAATTTTAGAAGAAATAAGACATTTTGCTAATAAATTTTATCTCATTCCTGTGATAAACATATTAGGGGTGCAGAAATAGCCGCTCACAGCACCTTAACACCAAACTGTAAGGGGAAAAAAATTGAAGGAAAAACCGGTCGTGAAATTAAACATAAGACGACGCAAAATCAAACAATAATATATTATAGGAAGCTCTGGTAAATTGGTACTGGGTTATGATATTTCCCTAAATGATGCATGGTTTGATTCTAGGTACATCTATATTGTGGGTGTTTTACTGCTGTCTAAGCCAAAGACTCAGTTTGCAGTGAACACCTTGTGTGGGCTCCTTATGCAAGATCTTACCAATCTACAAAGCCGCTGAATTCTTTATTTACATCATCTAAAATGTTTCTTAGGACTGGAACGGTGGAGACCTCTAAGACCAAAGATTTGAGCTTTTGTTCCAAGATATCATATGCATAAATGCATAGTGCCGTTAATAGGATAGCACGTTCTCTGTTCCCAAGACGGGTTATAGTCTGTATTATTAAATAAAAAAGCATCAAAATATGTGGCCTTAAAACGGTCAAGGCGTCAACTTATATGTTACTTTTTTAATTATGTAATTTTTTGGTTGTATTTTTAAATTTATCCTTAGATCCAGCATATTCATCATTTCAAGAATGTTTTAACACTGAAATTTTCTCATAACTTTCTGATTGTATAAGCTTGCCATAACTACGTTTCTCAGAAAAAGTGTGCACAAATTAATTTTAGGAGAAATTCAAATACCACAATCTGTCACCTGTGAGTAAAAATGTTGTAAATATAAATCACAAAACCATAACTACTATGCTTGACACTAAAATTAATAGAGAAATTGATTAAAATGACGACACACTTGTAATTAGTATCAGCGAAATCTTATAAAAATATGACACGAGTGATTCTTGTGTAGGAAATTTGTGTTAGCAAAACATTTTGCATTAGTTAATATAAAAATGTAACGTTAAACGTTTCATTGCTACTGCTTATATAAAACCGAAAACTGCCTTTCTTTCTGTATTTCTTAGCCCCGCCAATCATAAACCTTACCAAAAGAACTCTTATTGCCGTATGAATAAATTTGTTGAACACATAAATGAAAAACAAAATTTTAATAGTTTTAGTGCAAAATTATTACATACACTGGCAATAAAAACGTAATGACCCACCTGATTCCACAATTGACACATGTTCGAACCTGCGGCATTTCTATATGCAACAACTACAAAATGCCACATGAATCGAGTTTTTCGTCTTCGTCATATCAAAATTGATTAATTTTTGTTGACTTTTAGTATTATGACCATACTTATAAATCATGTCACTATATTGGTTCTTTTTAATATACAATTTTTTGTCTTTATAGTGAATGATATAAATTAATAAAGGAAGAGAAAATTTATCCTTGCATATTCTCTCTCTTTCATGAGCACATCACTCACATACTAATTATCAAGCTACATGTTCATATATAATGAATTGGAAAGCTCAAAATACAGGGAAAAAAAGATAAATACACATCCTATTTTTATACAAACACCGCGTTGTTATTTGTACACCATTGATTTGAGTTATGGTTTTTTATTGATCATTGATCAAAACAGAAGGTGTATATTTATCAAAAAAAAAAAAGAGTGTGTATTTATCATTACCCAACAAAATAATCAAAATAAAGGCAAATTTGAAAAATGCTTTTAAAGAAACTATGACTATTCAATCTCTAACCAACAAAATGTAATACATATATGTAAATTTCATATAATAATTAATATACTGGACATGTGTTGGGATATACTGATTATATGTTGTTGTTGGTTCGGTACTTGGCCTTTTTCCCTTACGTGTAATTCTCTTATAACCCATTATTTACTCATAATTGCTGCGAAAGCAACATAAAAACATGAGATGCTTATCTACTTTCTAGATTGATTAATTCAAGTTTTCTTTTTTTTAAGTACTTATTCAAACATTGGGATCTTAAAAATGCAAAAATCATGGAAAGAAAAGGAAAATTACTTTTTCTTAGAAAAACAATATTAGACTAGAAAAGGAAAAATAGATCATTCTACTAGCGTAATTGTAGATGCGGACATACAAGTGGTTAACAAAAAAGGAAACTTTAGGAACCTTCATAAATCATGATGTCTCGAACACCACCAAAGTGAAATAATTTCGTTTCAGAAAGTTAAGAATTTCATCCCCAAGCTTCTTTTGCCTCTAAGAAGGAAAAATAAAAAAATTGTTTACGTGACAAAAGAGGATGTTAGGTCCCTTAGAACACACTAGAGGGGGGGTTGAATAGTGTGTTCACAAAGTATGGATATTTTGTGGCTATTTTTCGTTTTTAAGTGCAACCAATACTTGGATGTGTTCTTTAGAAAGAATAAAGACTTGAATGAAAGTAAAGAACACAAGTATGTATAGAGGTTCAAGTCAAGAGACTATACTCCTCTACCTTCTTGATGTTTCACAAGAAGGATTTTGAAATGGGGATTGTTATTTCTTTTGGGGGAAACAACAATCAAAAATAAAATCCAGAAAATACAAAAACTAGGCACCTTGCCTAGACCACAACCAAGAATTCTAACCCTTTGAAGTTTAGCCTTCAAAGATCTTCTTTGCCCTCAAAGAAATCTTGTAGGGAGAATAGTGCACCACACACTATCAACTAACCCTTCAAAGTCTAGAAAACTTAAACAAAGAGCACCCTTGCTCCTTGACCAACAATCTACCCAATCTCTCACAAAATAATCTCACCAAGAAGAAGACTCTTCTTCTTACAATAATCACTCTCAACAATAAAGTAAAGATGTACAAAGATTACAAATATTTTGAGAGCTTGAGCTTGAGAGAACTTGAGAGCTTGCAATGTAGAAAGTTGGAGAGGAAAGTGGAAGAAACCCTATTTTTATCATCTTCAAAGTTTCTTCCCGTTTGAAAGCTTCTGCACAGCCAATAATGGGATTTGGCAGCTTGTGATGGTACATCTGCATTCTTGGAGAACTTTTCTTGGCATGTAGCAACCATTTCAAAGAAGATCCAGAACCATGGCCAAGAATGGAAAACTGGCAACTCTGGGTGTGAGAGAAGACCTGCGAAAATAACACTAAAAGAAGAGGGTACAAAGAGTCAACTGGTTAGAAAATGAAGCACAAAGACATTTGTACCGTTGGTCACATGAAGCGCCTAAACTGTCTAAAGAACAGGCGTTCAATGTAACATGGAGCGCTTAATGTGAAAAAGAACAGGCGTTCGAAGTCACATTAAGCGCCTTATGTTGGCAACTGAATGCGTTCGAAGTTACATGAAGCGCCTCATGTAGCACTTCATGCTTGTTCGAACTAAAACTGACATTTTCTCAGAAAGAGACCTTGGGAAAGCGTGTCCAGTCAGAGAAAGGTACTTTTGACTTGGTGAAACACTTGAAGCGCCTAATGTAGCGTTCGAAGTGTTCGCACATTTCATCAGGGCACATGAAGCGCTTGATGTAAGCGTTCGAAGTGTCCTGACTTTCATACACTTCACATGAAGCGCCTGATCTAGGCGTTCGAAGTGTACGCACATCCAGACACCTCACATAAAGCGCCTAATGCAGGCGTTCGAAGTGTACTGGACTTCACCAAGGTACATTAAGCGCCTGAAGTGAGTGTTCAAAGTGCACTGACTTCAAACATACAACTTGAAGCGCCTAATCTAAAATTTCTGGTGCCAACCTTGTGCAAATCATCAAAACCAAATCATATTCTAACATTCTCCCTCTTTTTGATGATTTCACAACATGCGTTATTTTAATCTACTCCCCCTTAACATATGCTCCCCCTCACAAAGTGCATAATTACTTCTCAAGAAGCGAACCATATGACTCAAGATAAATTGACACAAGAGAAACATTATTATTAACAAGCTAACCATAGAAGAGAAAATATTTCAAACGACATCAGAGAAATATTTCAAACGACATCAAAAGGAAAGAAAGGTTTCTAGTCATCGCAAGATAAACGGTTTGCAAATAACAGAGAAAAACAAAAACAAGAACTAACTACATTCCACCGCCAGAGCCAGCACCACTTCCGCCAGGATGCTGCAAATCACCAAAACTGAAACGACTTGATGCATACTCTGCAAAGCCACCCATTTGTTGGCCACTTCCACCAGCATGTTCGACTCCACCAACACCACCAACACCAGTTCCTGTATCTCCAGCAGTAGCAGCAGCCGATTCTCCCCCTAAATCATCAAAATCAGGGGGAAAAGAGGCCCCATGGCATTTCTCGGAGAAGAGCTGCTTTAAGAACGCCAAATCGATACTCATGGCGCGCATCTCTAAGCTGAAGGTGCTGAACAGATTGTTCCAGAGACTGGATGCGTGCAATCAGCTCAGCATTGGTACTGGTCCCATCACCGTCTTGAGGACCTTCGTCAACTTCATCAGCAAGGTCGGGAACAAGAGTACTTTTTCAGCGTTGAGAATCAACGGCTTGAGCGATATTTGAGTTATCGTAGTAGTCAGTGTTGGCAACGTCCGTGAGGGATTCGTCAGAAATTTCAATGCCTTTAGATTTAATCAGCATGGTTACGATGTTTGCAAAGGGCAAAGCTTTAGAGCCTTTCCTAAGCGCAGCCATCATAACCTCAACAAGAATCCAACCAAAATTTAACTGTGTCTCTTGCAGAATGCGGTAGGTAACATAGAAATCCATATTACTCGGATTTCTAGTTGCTTTCCCGTTCACACAGTAAGTAACGACAGCAAGTAAAATTCGATTTACTAAAGGCATGTTTTGAGTCTTTTTGGTAGGAAAGTATTGAAGGTGGAATTTGACATCTTGCTCACTGATGCCATATCGATCGCTCCAATCGAACACAGAAAAATCACTTAGGCCTTCATTTCTAACTCCTAAAATGGTACAGATTTCCTGAATTGAAAAACTAAGAGGAGTACCATTTATGACGGTGTTTAAGAAGAAAGAGGAGTTTTCAGAAGCAGGGGTAATCCACATGTTGGCATAAAATTTGCGTGTAAGAGTTTTAGAGTAGGATTTCATGTCTAACCTAAGCCACATATGAGTCCATCCTTGTTTTTCAAGAAGAGCAATAACCTGGTTTGCATTGTGGGAAGCGGTAAAATCATCGATCTGAACCAATTTTAACGGAGCCACTGGTCTGTTTTTGCCTTTCCATTCTTCATAAAGCAAGTGAGAGTAGAGAGAGAGATGAATTCCCATGGCCGTGTGATGAGGAGATTTTGTAACATCAGAATCTAGTTTGCGTTTCATCCATGGGAAGTTTTCCTTTGAGAGAGATTTTCGGATTTCTTTCAGTTCAGAGGGTTCTCTGATTCCGGCAGGTCTCTTCCTCCGGTGACCGGTGGGGACATTTTGTGAGGAACCAGCGGAGGCCATTTTAGAATGCTAAGGGTTTGAGTTTGAGAGAAGGATGATCAGGAAGATGAGGAGGAATGATGAGGGCAGGGGAAATTTAAGGAGGATGGGGGAAGTTGAAGGGATTTGCAGGGAAGAGGAGTTAAGGAGTTGAAGAGGTTTCAGGACGTGGGAAAATGGGGAAATGGGGAAAATGGGAGAGAGAAAGGGAGGGGAAACGGCAGGGAATTGATGGGAAGTGATGATTCCAAAATGGCGCGAAAGCTGAAGAGACAGTGGCAGTGTGAAAAGATGGATGAAGCGCCTAATGTGACATCGAACGACTTCACAAAATTGGATGAAGCGCTTAATGTCACATTGAACGGCTGTGAAGATGAGGATAGAGCGTTTAATGTTACATCAAACGAGTGAACAAAGTCAGATCAAGCGCTTAATCCTACATCGAACGCCTTTACAAAGAGGCATAAAGCGCCTGATGTCACTTCGAACAAGTGACATCCTTAATATCAGGCGCTTGATGTGACATCGAACGCCTGAAGAAAGTGTGATGAAGCGCTTTATGTGTACTGATCTTGAAAATTTTTGAAATTTTCATGCTCAAAACTCAAGATGGTCTTGTCAACCCATATTGAGCAACCCCAACCTACTTCTTATGGATACAAAGACATCACTAGGCAAGGGTTTCGTAAAAATGTCCGCTAGTTGGTCGTGTGTAGGAACGAATTCCACACTAACCAAGTTCTTTTGTACACAGTCACGGATGAAATGATACCTCACTTCGATGTGCTTGGTCCGACTATGTTGGACGGGATTTTGTGCAATATTAATGGCGGACGTGTTATCACACAAAATTGGCACCTTTGAGAAGTGAATGTTATAATCATTTAAAGTGTTAGTCATCCATAATAATTGTGCACAACACGAGGCGGCCGACACATATTCGGATTCCGCCGTAGAGAGAGACACACTGTTTTGTTTCTTGGAGAACCAAGAAACGAGACAATCTCCGAGAAACTGACAAGTTCCGGAGGTGCTCTTTCTATCAACTAGACTCCCCGCATAATCAGAGTCACAATAACCTCTTAAATCAAAACATGCATTCTTAGGATAAAATAAACCAAATTTCAAAGTACTTCTAAGGTATCTAAGGATGCGTTTTACCACAATAAAATGCATCTCCCTAGGATCACTTTGAAATCTAGCACATAAGCATACTGCATGTAAAATATCGGGTCTACTAGCCGTCAAGTAAAGTAGACTACCTATAATGCCACGATACAAGGTTACCTCGACATGCTTTCCCTTTTCATCCTTGTCAAGCTTTGCACTTGTGCTCATTGGAGTGTTCACCTCTCTTCCTTCACCAAAATTATACTTTTTGAGCAAGTCTCTAGTGTATTTGGTTTGGGAAATGTACACACCATCTTCGGTTTGCTTGATTTGCAATCCAAGGAAATAATTTAGTTCGCCCATCATACTCATCTCGAACTCACCTTGCATAAGACTAGCAAATTGCTCACAAAGACAATTGTTAGTAGCACCAAAAATAATATCATCAACATATACTTGAACAATTAAATCATTCTTACCTTGTTCTTTTATGAACAAAGTAGTGTCAACTTTACCTCTTGAAAAGCCATTATTAAGAAGAAAAGTACTTAATCTCTCGTACCAAGCTCTTGGAGCTTGTTTGAGGCCGTAAAGAGCCTTTTTAAGTTTGAAGACATGATGTGGTGAATCATGACATTCAAACCCGGGAGGTTGTGCAACATACACTTCCTCTTGAATAACACCATTCAAGAAAGCGGATTTAACATCCATTTGGTAAAGTGTAAAATCCCTATAACAAGCATATGCTAATAACATTCTAATAGCTTCAAGCCGTGCTACGGGTGCAAATGTCTCATCAAAATCAATACCTTCTTCTTGACGGTATCCTTGAGCAACTAACCTAGCCTTGTTTCTAGTGACATTACCTTGATCATCCATCTTGTTACGAAAAACCCATTTCGTACCAATAATAGGATGATCGTGTGGTTTGGGAACTAACTCCCAAACATCACTTCTTTCAAATTGGTTTAATTCTTCTTGCATAGCCAAGATCCAAATTTCATCAAGAAGTGCATCTTTAACATTTTTAGGCTCTATAAGAGAGACAAATGCATTCTCTCTATATTGCCTTCGTGTGGTGATTCCTCTATTTAAATCACCTATGACTAACTCTTGAGGGTGAGAACTTTTGTGCTTAAATGATCTAGGAAGATTGGAGACATCACCTCCAACTTCCTCTTGATCATGTTCCGGAAGAGATGAACCTTCATCATCAACATGAACCTCATGTTCCGGAATGTGTGATGCATTTTCTACATTTTGTGAATCAACATGAGTAGAAGAGACATTTTTACTTGACTCACTAAGTTCATTTATACAAGGTGGAGGAGTACTTTCAAGAGGTTCAACTCTCAAGTCAATGAAGATGTTTCCATTTGGAGGATCATCAACGATCTCTCGTTGAGGAACAACCATAGGAATATCCTCAAGAATTTCTTCTTGAGGAGTCACATCTTCATCCTCTTCACAATCCTCATTAAGTTTAGGTTCGTCACTAAGTGACTCATTAAACTTAACATGGATTGATTCTTCCACCTTTTGACTCCTTTTGTTGAAAACACGAAATGCTTTACAATTTGCGGCATAACCTAAAAAGATACCTTCATCCGCTTTGAGGTCAAGTTTGTCCAAAGTATCTTTGGTATTAAGTATAAAACACTTGCAACCAAAGACTTTGAAATACCCAATGTTGGGAACTTTTCCATTCCAAAGCTCATAGGGTGTCACATTTAGGTATGGTCTCAAATAGACACGATTGATCACATTGCAAGCGGCATTAACCGCTTCGGCCCAAAAATACTTAGGCAAACCGAACTCATTTAACATTGCTCTACACATTTCTTGTAGAGTTCTATTCTTTCGTTCGGCCACACCATTTTGTTGAGGAGTTCTAGGTGCCGAAAGGTCATGAGAGTATCCTTTGGATACACAAAACCTTTCGAAATCACCATCGAACTCACCACCGCGATCACTACGGATGGTTTTGATGGTGTCACCCACATGATTTTCCAATCGTTTACTTAGACTTATAAACTCACTACATGCATCACTTTTCTTAGCAAGAAACATCACCCATGTATAACGAGTATAGTCATCTACTACCACGAAGGTATAATGTTTACCACCCAAGCTTCTTGTTCCAACATCCCCATACAAATCCATATGAAGCAATTGTAGGGGCTTGGAGGTGGAAATATTTGTCTTGGGTTTGAAACTTGTTTTCACAAGTTTCGCCTTTTGACAAGTGTCACATAAGTCATTGTTTTCGAAACTCATTTTTGGAAGGCCTCGGACGTTATCATTTTCGCAAATAAATTTAAATGTTTTGAAACATACATGTCCGAGACGTCTATGCCATAGTTGCGTCAAATCATTCTTAGCAACTAGACACGATACATTTTGAGAAACCAAATCATTGATGCTAACTTTGTAAATATTTTTGAAACGCAAAGCCTCAAATAAAATCTTTTCTTCCTTTTTCACAACACACTTTGTTTTCAAAAACGTTACCTCATAGTTAGCATCACAAAGTTGACTGACACTTATCAAGTTAAACTTAAGACCTACAACATATAAAACATCACTAAGAGAGAAGGAATCGTTACCCACAATACCATGTCCTTTGATTTGGCCTTTGCTACCGCCAAAGTGGACAACTCCTCCGTCTTGCATAGTGAGTCTATGGAAGAGACGTTTGTCTCCCGTCATATGGTTGGAACACCCACTGTCCACGACCCATTTGACCTTCTTGTCTTCGCTTTCTCCATTGAGTGCTAGGGCCTACAAAAGAACCATATGAAGTTGGTACCCTTTTTGTTTTGGGTCCTTGAAGGTTAGTTACCTTCATCTCGCCTTTCGGCACCCACACAAGATTCTTATTATTTTTAGCTCTACATACTCTTTCTACATGACCTTTCCTATTACAATAAAAACATGTAGGAGTATGCTTGTGTGTTGGTGCATGCTTGTGCGAATGTTTGTGCATTGGCACATGTCGTGTTTCCTTCTTAGGAACCACCTTCTTTGAAATTGTAGAAGGTTTTTGTTTCACAACATGAACCAAAGGTTGTGATACCTTTGGTGCATTAGCCTTTTGTTTAGGCATGTGCCTTTGCTTCTTCAAGGAGGTTTTAGACTCCTTGATCACTTGTTCTTTTTTCTTTTTTATTTCCCTTCCTAGATGCATACATGACACTAGATTTAACTTTCATGCTTGACCTAGATACATCTTTGATCTCTATCTCTTTAGCACTTACCCTTGATTCATTTTTCTTATCCTCAAGGGCTCGAGCACATGATTTCATCAAATTATGTTTCTCTTCAAGTGCAACCACATGCATTGTTAAAAATATGTCATGCTCAAGTTGCAATGCAATGTGATTTTCTAACGTGTCATTATACTCATTTATGCATGCTCTAAACTCTTTCTTGACACGTTGATATTTTAAATCAAGGAGATCATTTTCTTGTATTAAATCATCTCGTTCATCAATAATTCTATAGTGAGATGAAATATTGCATACCTCCTTGTCATCGTCGATGGCCATGAGTGCAAAGAACTCCTTGTCAAGATCATCTTGCACTACCCCCGTGAGTGCAAGATCATTGCGATCGCCATTGTCGCTCTCGGACCCGGAAAGAAAACTCTCCCAATGGGCTACTTCTGCTTGCAAGGCCTTCTTCCTTTGGTAGATGGCCTTCTTGTCTTTGAGTTGCAGCTCCTTCACCCGACAATCCTTCATGAAGTGACCAAGCTTCCCACATTTGTAGCATTTATTCTCTTGGTCCTTCACCTTGTCCTTGGAGTACTTTTCTTTGATGAATCTTTTGGCTTCATCACCATTCTTTCTCGCAAAACGTCGGAATCTTTTGACAAGAAGTCCGACTTCATCATCCGAGTCCTCCGACTCAACTACCAACGCCTTTGAAGATTGGCGAATAGGATCATTCTTCTCTTGTGCATCCAAATGAATCTCATAGGTGATGAGATTTCCGTATAACTCGTCCAAGGTGATTGTTTCAAGATCCTTGGACTCCTCAATGGCCGTCACTTTTGCGTTCCATTCTCTTCCTAAACTGTTTAGAAAGCAATGGTTTAGATCCTCTTGTTCTATTTTCTTGCCAACCTCTTTGAGAAGGTTGACAAGCTTGGTGAATCTTTGGATGGACTCTTCAATCTTTTCACCTTTGGGGACAGTAAAGTTGTAGAATTGTTTTATCAACTGTCTCCTTTTGGCCTTTCTTACTTGGGATGTTCCTTCGTGGATCATCTCAAGCTTTGTCCAAGCCTCGTGTGCGGATTGGACTCCTTGGATCTGAGCTCTCTCATTTGAGGAAAGAGAGCTATTTAAAATAGCAAGAGCTTTGCTATTTATGGCCAACTGGAACTCCTCCTCAGGAGTAGGATCATCAATATCAATGGGAATCATAGATCCTCTAGAGACCTCAACCCATATTCTGTGAGAACAAGAACGCAAGTAGGTTTCCATGTTTGACTTCCACAGAGGGTAGTTTAAAGGGTCAAACATGGGAACTTTAACATGAACATTTGAGATAGAAGGGAATAGGGTTTCCTGCCTCCTTCTTCTGAAGGTTTCAGCACTAGGAGAACCCAAATCATCAAAAACAAAGGGATCCATACTAGAAATGATCAAATCTTGTATTTGAACTCAAATAAGCAAGATGAGGCTCTGATACAAATTGTTAGGTCCCTTAGAACACACTAGAAGGGGGGGGGGGGTTGAATAGTGTGTTCACCAAGTATGGATATTTTGTGGCTATTTTTCGTTTTTAAGTGCAACCAATACTTGGATGTGTTCTTTAGAAAGAATAAAGACTTGAATGAAAGTAAAGAACACAAGTATGTATAGAGGTTCAAGTCAAGAGACTATACTCCTCTACCTTCTTGATGTTTCACAAGAAGGATTTTGAAATGGGGATTGTTATTTCTTTTGGGGGAAACAACAATCAAAAATAAAATCCAGAAAATACAAAAACTAGGCACCTTGCCTAGACCACAACCAAGAATTCTAACCCTTTGAAGTTTAGCCTTCAAAGATCTTCTTTGCCCTCAAAGAAATCTTGTAGGGAGAATAGTGCACCACACACTATCAACTAACCCTTCAAAGTCTAGAAAACTTAAACAAAGAGCACCCTTGCTCCTTGACCAACAATCTACCCAATCTCTCACAAAATAATCTCACCAAGAAGAAGACTCTTCTTCTTACAATAATCACTCTCAACAATAAAGTAAAGATGTACAAAGATTACAAATATTTTGAGAGCTTGAGCTTGAGAGAACTTGAGAGCTTGCAATGTAGAAAGTTGGAGAGGAAAGTGGAAGAAACCCTATTTTTATCATCTTCAAAGTTTCTTCCCGTTTGAAAGCTTCTGCACAGCCAATAATGGGATTTGGCAGCTTGTGATGGTACATCTGCATTCTTGGAGAACTTTTCTTGGCATGTAGCAACCATTTCAAAGAAGATCCAGAACCATGACCAAGAATGGAAAACTGGCAACTCTGGGTGTGAGAGAAGACCTGCAAAAATAACACTAAAGAAGAGGGTACAAAGAGTCAACTGGTTAGAAAATGAAGCACAAAGACATTTGTACCGTTGGTCACATGAAGCGCCTAAACTGTCTAAAGAACAGGCGTTCAATGTAACATGGAGCGCTTAATGTGAAAAAGAACAGGCGTTCGAAGTCACATTAAGCGCCTTATGTTGGCAACTGAATGCGTTCGAAGTTACATGAAGCGCCTCATGTAGCACTTCATGCTTGTTCGAACTAAAACTGACATTTTCTCAGAAAGAGACCTTGGGAAAGCGTGTCCAGTCAGAGAAAGGTACTTTTGACTTGGTGAAACACTTGAAGCGCCTAATGTAGCGTTCGAAGTGTTTGCACATTTCATCAGGGCACATGAAGCGCTTGATGTAAGCGTTCGAAGTGTCCTGACTTTCATACACTTCACATGAAGCGCCTGATCTAGGCGTTCGAAGTGTACGCACATCCAGACACCTCACATAAAGCGCCTGATGCAGGCGTTCGAAGTGTATTGGACTTCACCAAGGTACATTAAGCGCCTGAAGTGAGTGTTCAAAGTGCACTGACTTCAAACATACAACTTGAAGCGCCTAATCTAAAATTTCTGGTGCCAACCTTGTGCAAATCATCAAAACCAAATCATATTCTAATAGAGGAATATGTCCATCCTATCACGAGCATTTGATGTTCTATTCCTCCTTTGTTTTGCTTCAGGTAAAGACTATCAAATATTTTCATCCGATATTTATCAAATTTCTATCAAGAATCAGGAGAAAGAAAAGGTATAGTTTAAGTTATTTTCATCAGTCCCATAGTTTTTTTTTTTTGATCAATTTTTCACATGAGAAGAATGGTCAAAGGAGATCTTAAGAAGTGTATGATCATGACTGAGTTCAATGAGTTAACGAGTTTCAAGGACGAAGCTCCTTTGAATAGCAGAGTTGTGAGACCGAGAGTTTACTTAACGTGTGTGTATATATATATGTATGTATGTATATGTGTATATATATGTATATGTTTTTTTAGGTGAAGGACGGACGGTACCGTCCGAGCATTTTATTAATTATATACTCTCACTTGTGGCGGAGGAATACCGTGGTTACATCAAGCAGTTATCTAAGGTGGGAGACTCTCCCAAGCTAAGCAAAACAATATAGTAAATACGAATAAAAATTGAGAAATCGATACAATCAATTGTCTATCTAATGTAAGAATATATATATATATGTATATGTATATATATGTATATGTATATATATATGTGTGTGTATATGTATATGTGTGTGTATATTATATATATGTATATGTATATGTGTATATATGTGTGTGTGCATGTGTGTGTTTTTTATGATGGTGGTGATGATTACTATAATGATGAGAAGAAATAGGAAAAAAGAAACAGTTAAACTATTAAGAACTTATCGCTAAGATTAGGATAAACTTTTGCTGACTAGGGAAGTGGAAGGTGGCTTTCATGCAGTAATTTACCCAAACAATCAGGTGAATTGGAAGGCTAGAGAAGGAGGGGTAACGCTGGCAAATTCTAAATCTCTTTCACCGTAATTCACAGTTAAAAAGAAAAGAGAGAGAAGAAGAGAAAAAGAAGAAGAAGAATAAGATGAAAAAAAAATAAGAGGAAAGGAAAACTCCAAACCTTCAAGTAGAGATGATATTTATGTCTTTCCCACTTTTTTACTGCAAAAGACCAAATCCTTTGTCAAGACTTCCACTGTCCCATAAATTTTTTTTTTATGTTTGTATTTTGGGATCAATTTTCATGTGAGAAGATGGTCAGAGGAGATCTTAAGAAGTGTGCGTTATCGAGTTTAAAAGGAGAGACTCTTTCGAATAGGGGAGATCTGTGAAACCGGAAGTTTACATAGTAGATCTAATATTTTTTTTTATGGAAGGACGGACGGTACCGTCTGAGATTTTATTTATATAATAGACCTTCACTTATGACGAAGGAATACCGTAGTTACATAAAAGTCTTAAAATAAATGAATATACATCAATATATGAATACATGAATAAATGAAGACATGAAAATATATAAACCAAACTGTACAACTCCAATGTATGAAGAACTGTGATATTGCAAGAAATGTCATGAGATCCGTGAAGAAGGCAGTCCCGTGCAGCGCAACCAACCCAAAGAGTGGTGAAAATGTGACAAATGCATAAGAATATGAGTGGGTAGAATATAAGAAAGTAAGTCACGTACCCACGTCGTCCTAGTCAATGGCAGACCAAGGCAACCAGCTAAGTGAAGACGCCAACACAAATGGGAGACTTCAGTATGGTGGGTGTCCATTAAAGATGTACCTCAGAAAGCAGGCAAATGAAAGTGAATCAGTAAACGAAATAATATGGAGTAGTAATCGAAGGTAAGAAACAAGAATGTAATCGCATACCCATGTTGCTAGTAAACAAGTAGACCATGTGCAACAATCTGCTAAAATTCCCAACCCATTTGGGAGACGTGCTGTCAAGACTGCGTTCATGGTGGTTGTGCTTCATAATGAGTATCAAGACCAGGATGTCTAAAAGTTGGCAATGTGGCATCAGCAATGATCGGACTCGAGTATACGAAGGTAAAGAGTTGAACGCAGTGTAGGACGTGAAGTGTTGAGTGGAGAGAGCGAGCTGCGCCAATAAATGGGTAGGCATATTGGTCTCCCGGGGTGTATGTACAAGTGGCAGAGATATTGAATGCAGCAGAGTACTCAATCGGAGCAAATCGGGTGCTAGCATGGAAGAGGCTGAGGCAATAATCAATAGTAACTTGGCATAATCGACCTTGAGAATGATGCAGCCATAACGTGGAATATAGAATAAACCTGCTAGCAATGCAACTTGAGTTTAAAACCGCAAAGGCATATCCAGACGGAGAGGGAAATTTATCCCATGTGTAAAGGTACTAGTAGAGTCACGGAGGATAGCGCCTCCGCTTGCCTGAGTCCGACCAACTGCGACATCTGTATTGAGCCTGAGTCGACCAGCTGGTGGTGGTAACCATTGCAGAAGATGCGGACAAAAGATGCGTAATGGAGGAGAGAGGCGAGCTGTGACAAGTTGCGCCACAGTGGCTGCAATTTTGGAGCTAGACATCGAGGACGCCCACGTATAAAGATCCATGCGAACAGAGCGAATAACCAAACGAGGGGACCATGAAGCGGTGTCAAAAGTAATGGAAGCATACATTTTTCATATATTCCACAACAATACCCCAGGAAAAATGAGTTGCATTGCTCCCAAGACAGTTGATGGGGCCGAGCACCAAATAAGTATCAAATAAGAACGCAATGAACCACCAGTGAATGGATGAATATCAAGCAAAGCAACAAAATATGGCCATATCATGCGTACCTCAGGTCAAACAAAGTGTAGTAGTAGACGCGAGACAAAAAGGGCAACGTGACGGCACATCACATATGAAGCGAATGAGATTGTTTTGCAATGGGAGGGCACGATGATAGAGACGCCATAAAAATAACTGAATAGCTGGGCGTTGTAAGCGATGCCATATAAAATCATGCAATGGGAGGGTAGGTCGAGACGGAAGAACCGTGGCATACGCAGTCCGCAAAGCAAATGCCCCAGAGAGTGTAGGCCAGATCAGTGCAGAGGAGTATGTGGTGATAGCAGAGCAGAGGGGATGGATGATACAAATACGTGTCTAGCCAGGAGAGTCATTACGAAGTCCATAACGAGCTCACATGTAACGTCACCATAAAGAATCGTTACAGTGATAGAGATGTCAAACCTTACAAGAAAAGGCGTCCTGGATGGCTGACAAGTCTCGAAGGCTCAATCCCCCTTCCTGTGTAGGCAGACTCAGCTGCGCCCAAGAAACCCAATGATGTCGGTTAGGTCCCCAAAGAATCTTGCAAAATGGGCCTCAAATGCCTTAATAACCCCTCAAGGAAGGCAAACTCCTGCCATAATGTGCAGTGGCAAGGAAGATAATAGATCTAATATATATATGTATGTATGTAGGTATGTATGTATTGTATGTATGTATGTATGTCTGAATGTATGTATGTATGTATGTATGTAGGTATGTATGTATGTATAAAACTCTCTATACGAATACGAACTCAGCTTTCTCACTTTTTCTCTCTTATATATCAATGTGTATGAAACTCTCTGCGTATATATTTCTTTGGTTGTTAGGTGAACACAATCAGAGATGCGCAGGAAACATTTCTTGTATTTTTCACTTGTGTATTTTGCACACCTTTTACATGTACTTATAATTTGATTCTACACCTATACATGGTAACTAATTGAATGAATATCAATCACAGTATCAATCACAATATTCTACCTTTACAATCCTACCATTTTGGTTTCTATTCACACTTTGCTAATTTTGGGAATAACTTTAAATATGGAGCTAATTCTAACACTCCCCCTCAAGTTGAATCGTAGGGTCAACAACTTTCAACTTGCACAGAGTATCTTCAAATGACTGCCCGTTCACTACCTCTTAATCAACACATCTGCCAACTGATCTTCTGATCGGACAAAGGGTAGCTCAACCAGTCCTCCTGCCTTAGCTCAACACATCTGCCAACTGATCTTCTCTTTTACAAGCCTCTTGTGTCTCATTTGTAAGATTGATTAGCCAAATCTATAAGGCTACATCAATAGGTGATAGAGGTGTTGTAACCAAGAGTTTCATAGAGGTGTTCATACAAGTCTTGAATAGGGTTGGTGTTTAACCCAAGGATCAAGCTTGGTTCTTGATTGTATTTGTGTTCATACCATAGTGAAATCTAAAAAAAGGTGTTCCTTGGGACCGGAGTAGGTCACATTGACCGAACCAGGATAAATCTTTAGTGTTCTTGTCATCTTTATACTTTTCTGTTTTTCTGTCCGTTTTCACTGCATTTTTCATCCAACTTCACACATTTTGAAAAAATAGTAAAAAAATTTCAAAATTCATGATTTTTGGTGGAGTTATACTTCCCACTGTTAGATTTTATTTTCAAGAAGAATCACTTGATTTGAGCAAAGGAAAGTTAGTCGTTCAGTCATTGCAAACTAACTGCTCCAATCTGGCTGTAATCTGACTAGTTTCAAGAAAACTTACATTCTGCTTTTATCAAGGATATTTTAAGGTCAGGGCCTTTTAGAAACATAAACTAGACATCATAAGGAGTGTTTGGACATAAAGATCAACCTTTTTGGTTGAGTAATCAAAGAGAAACACGTTTCAAAGTTCAGCATCATTCTGTCCAAAACTGTCCAGATTGACCATCTGAATCTTTTTATTTGTTTGAAGGGCCAAATAATCTTATTTTCATCTCATTTTTGGATAGAGTCTATTTAAGACATTGAAATTAATTTCTGGAGAGTTTCATAATTTTTGGAGTTGTGTACTGAGAGTTGTGAATTTGTTAAAAACGGGTATTAAATCTGAGTAGCTCTCAAATTCTGTTTTTGAGGGAAATTTTTAAAGGGTATTGGTGTAATTTCCGCTAACCACTATTCACCCCCTCTAGTGGTGTTTTTTGTAGGTATTACAGTCTAACAATTGGTATCAGAGCCAGGCTAACACCACTCTAAGAAGTGACATTAACACTGTTCTAAGAAGGCAAGGCTAAGACGCAAGAATTTATTGTAGCCTGCACATCCCTAATCAAAGGTATTTACAATGGCTATAGTTTCTCACAAAAGTGAGATGGAAGGTATGTCTACCCAGCGCCCTCTTCTTTTTTATGGTAATAATTTCGTTCATTGGAAACCTAGGATGAGGCTATTCTTAATGGCTATAGACATCGATTTATGGTCTATAGTTGAAGATGGGCCGTATATTCAAATGAAAGTTGTACAAGTTAGTGAAGTCACACAAGAAGTAGAAAAATACAAAAGTGAATGGTCTATAGAAGACAAAAAGAAAATGTCCATGAATGCCAAAGCTATGCAATTACTTTTAAATGGACTTACGGCTTCTGAAGCAAGTTATGTGTCAAATTGTGCTAGTGCTCATGATATGTGGAAATCCTTAGAGTTAAAACATGAAGGAACAAGTGGTGTAACAGAGTCAAAGATAAACATGCTTATGACTGAACTTGAATCTTTCAAAATGTTGCCGAACGAATCCATAACATCTATGGATTTGAGAATTACTAACATCTTCAATGCACTTGAAGCTTTAGGTAAATCTTTTACCAACAATGAGAAGGTTCAAAAGGTGTTGCAAAGCCTTTCTGCTGAATGGGATTCTAAGGTAACGGCAATTGACGAGACAAAATCAATTACCAAAATGGATGAATTAATAGGCTCACTCAAAGTATATGAGGTAAAATTGAATCAACAAAAATCTGAGTCATCAAAACCGTCAAGTAAGTCTATTTCTTTCAAATCATATGAGTCATCTCGTATAAATAATGATGAGAGTAATAGCGATAGTGAATTAGATGAAGACTTAATATTAATAGCTAGAAAACTTAGAAAGTTTTTCAAACGGAATAATAGGAATAGACAACAGTCTTCTTCTTCTTCTCAACCTAAGAAAAATAACTCAAATAATAACAAGTGGTATAATAAAGAGTTAAAATGCTACGAATGTGGTCAAAAAGGACACATTTCATATGATTGCCCAACAAAGAAAAATAATAATAACAATAACAATAATAAACAAGTCAAGGATAAGGAGGCGCAAAAGCCTAAAGCGAAGGAGTCCAAGTCAAGAAGAGGCAAGCGAGCATTGAAGGCGAGCACGTGGAGCGACTCGTCCGACTCAGAATCCGACACTGAAGAAGCTCAAGTCTGCTTCGTATCAAACTAGGTAAGTTCTTCATCCGATATATATTCTGATAATGAAATGTCATTTGATGAAATGTACGAAGAATTTCTAAAGATGCATGCTCACAATAAAAGGTTGTCTAAAGAGAAAAAGAAACTAACTGAAGAAAACGACAAGTTGAAGGCGTCCAACTTGGAATTTTTCGATCAATTAGAATCTTTTAAGCAAGTGTCTACAAATACTCTTGAATCTTTAGAAATTAAAATTGAGTCATATTGGAAAAATGAACATGCATTAAAAACCGAAAATAGCTTGTTAAAAACTAAGATTGATAATTGTGAAAAAGAAATTTCTCAACTTAAATCATCTAAACTAGACTTAGAAAAAATGTTAGAACAATTTAAACCCAGAACTAATATGTTAGATACATTAATATCATCACATAAATATGGAAACGATAAAACAGGGTTAGGATATAAAGAAGAAAATGTTATGATAGATAAAAGCACTAAGTTTGTTTCATCTAGTACAAAGCTACCATACCAGTCAACTAAAATAAATTCAATTTTGCCTACTTCTTCTACTAAAATTAATTTTGCACAACATGCACCTAGGAAAAATTTTGCATCTAGGCCACATAAAAATTACGCCTATATGTATACAAATGTGAATAGAAAAAATAAAATGCATCCAACTTATTATAAACCTAAATATAGCAACATACATACCCCCCTTATAAGACCTATAGGAATGAACATACATTATACATAGCACCATATAAGAAACAAAATCAAATGCCTTACACTCAATATCAAAAACGGCCACAATATAATACTACCAAGATATAATACTTATGTGCATACACCTGCATTTAAATGGAATGGTCAAATGTTTTCTAATCCTTTGTATTCTGCATCTTATGAAAATGCCAAATATGTGACCAAAAGGTACATCCAAGTTTGGATACCAAAAGGGTATATAAACAAGGATGATGCCCCTAACATTCAAGGACCCAAATAAAGGGTACCTAAAACTTTGTCCCTCTTGTAGGTAAATCATCAAGAAGACAAACAGGAGATAAAACCAAAGAATCTAAAAATCAAATGGTTTTTAGATAGCGGATGTTCAAGGTACATGACGTGCAACCCCAAACTATTCACCGGGCTGGAACAAATTGAGAATAGAAGAAAGATGACATTCGATGACAACAACAAAGGAAAAGTTGTTGGAAAAGGGACAATTGGGGACCCTAACACATTTCAAATACGAAATGTGTTGTTAGTAAGTAATCTTTCTTACAACTTACTTTGTGTTTCACAACTTATTGATTGTGGATACAATGTTTCTTTTCTCCCTAGTGTTTGTAATATAACAAATGAAAAAGGAGAAATTGTATTAAAAGGAAATAGAGATGGTAATATTTATATTTTAACATTAAATAACATGTTAGATGGTAGGATTAAGTGTTTAGTTTCACATGACTTAGATGTAAATTTATGGCATAGACGACTAGGCCATATAGGAATTTCAACCATAGAAAAATTATCTAAGAAGAATCTAATTAGAGAAATACCTAAGTTAGACTTAGATAATTTTCAATTATGTGAAAGCTGTATTAAAGGAAAACATATTAAAGAGACAATGAAACCAAAACATGAAGTGAGTACTAGTCATTTACTAGAATTGCTTCACTTAGACTTATTTGGTCCAAGTAGGACAAGAAGTCTAGGTGGACACTACTATGTGTGTGTCATAGTAGAGGATTACTCACGATATACATGGACATTGTTCTTAACACACAAAGACGATGCTCCATTGGCAATTGAAACTCTCATTAAACAATTTGAAAATCTTTACGAAGAAAATGTTAAAAGAATTAGGAGTGATAGAGGTGGAGAATTTAAAAACAAAGATGTAGTTAAATTTTGTGAATTGCATGGAATAAAACATGAATTCTCACCACCGAGAACACCACAACTAAATGGACTTGTTGAACGTAAAAATAGAACAATACAAGAAGTAGCTAGGACTATGTTATGTGAAAACAAAGTACCTAGATATTTATGGGTTGAAGCTGTTAGTTGTGCATGCTATATAATAAATAGGCTTTCTATTAGAAAGAAGTTAAATAAAACACCTCATGAGTTGTTGAATAATGGACAACCTAAGATAGATTATCTTAGAGTTTTTGGATGTAAATGTTTTGTACTTAATACAAAAGATAATCTAGATAAATTTAAACAAAAGTCTATTGAATGCATATTTGTTGGATATTCAACTAACTCAAGAGCATATAGGTGTTATAATCCTGCATCTAGAAAAATAATTGAATCCATACATGTAAAATTCAATGAGAATGTGTGTCTTGAAACGTGTGATAAAATTCAACATAAATAAGAGAATAGTGTTGAAAATATGTTTGATGATGATGATTTGTTACTTGAGCCTATACATGATAATCTTGAATCAACTCCCTCTGAACAAGACATGCATGAACCTTTAGGTGAAATAAGTGAATAAATTTTGAATTGGAAGATAATACAACTAACTTTCAAGATGATCTAATTATATACGATAATGTTCACACAAATGAAACATTTGAACTAGAAGAAGGTGAACCTAGTCAACCTAGGAATTGGTGGTTTATAGAAGATAAACATAAACACCCTAAAGAGCTAATCATTGGTGATCCAAGTGTTGGGGTTAGAACACGTAGAAACATAAGTCAAGCTGAAGGACATAGTTTAATCTCACACTTAGAACCTAAGAATGTTAAGGAAGCTTTAGATGATATATCACGGATAGATCCTATACATGAGGAGTTAAACTAGTTCACCAGGAACAACGTGTAGGACTTAGTATCTAAATCCGAAAATAAATCCATTATAGGCACAAAATGTGTTACAACCGCTATTAAAAAGGAAAGCAAAAGAATTTTAATTGAAAACAAAAAAATGCTTTAAATGTAAAAAAAATAAAATAAAAAATAATATGTGTGAAACTGTCAGACGTGGGGGCATAAGTTTTCCCCACCAAATGGCCTATAATCCAGCCTGCATTATGTCCACCACCCAGCGGCTTTGACCATTTCCCAAATTAAAAAATAAAAAAATAAAAAATTCAAAACTCATCTTAAATTGGTTCCAACCCCAACCATTTTCCCAGCAATACCCCCTGCAGCCGAAACACATCTCGGAAAAAAAAAGGTTTCTCTGCCAAACCTAGGCATCAGAGGCTTTTGGAGAAGGGGAAAAAAGAAAATTGTTTCAACCCGTTCCAGACTTCGACTATTTACAGTATAGTATACGAATCAATGTAAGTAACCCTATTATACTTGCTATGTTCTTGCGAAAATTATATGATTATACTTTTCATTATCATCTTGGATCATGCATTCGTATACGTGTTTGGATAAATGATTGTCTCTTTATATATGTTCAAATGTGTATGTATGGTGATGAGGCAAAAAATACTCCCTGTTAGTCAGCAACGGTCAATGCTGAAGTAAGGCACAAAAATGGTTAAGTATGGGGTCGGCCTGTAGGCTGACCAGGTCACGTGCCGACAAACAGTTCATCTCGGCCACATGGCCCCATCACCATCTCGGCCATACGGTCTCAATGCTCCCTGGGGGTTAAGGATTTCACCTCGGTCTAAAGGCCCCACTTAGGCCTAAGGGTTTTTAACTCGGCCTCAAAGCCTCACCCCGGCCCGCTGTACCATCTCGGCCAAAGAGTTGGGCTCGGCCCCGTATCCGATCTACTGACTGATCTCGGACCATCATTAGTGGCGTTAGTTACGAGCATCATGAAAGGCCTACCAGTGCTTTTCGAAGTCGGCCACTTTTATCTCGGCATACTGACCCCACATCATCAGCCATCTCGGACACTTCTGAGTGCTTCTAGAAGACTGCATCTCGGTTCTAGGAGTTTACCCCAGGTAATTCTACCAGGTGAAACTCCCAGCCAGGTGCCCCAAGCTAGCTTATTTAGCTCAGCATTGAGCCACGTGGCGAGCATGCAAGAGCAAGAGTCATCCGACTAACCTGCTCGCCTGTCACGATATCCGAGCTCTGCCCATGCATTGGCCCAAGCCGCCATATAAAAGGGCCGAGTAGCAGGAGAGAGAAGGAGAAGTAACAACAAACTCTGAAAAACTACATGCCAGTAACTCATCTTCTCCACAGTGAAAACGCAGGTTTTACAGAAAACCCCAAATTTACTTAACCTTCACCGTGTATAAACCTCTCCATAAAAATGGCCTTGACTGACTTGAGCGTCGGAGGGTATTACCCGGGGCCATAGATCCTGGGTCCCCTGACCCTTTTTCTTTGTGTAGGTCAGCAACTCGCTCACTAAGGACAATTGACGGAGTTCAAACGGCACCACATCAAACAAATACTTGGTGATATAATCCGACATCATCATATTGGCGCTAGAAGGAGGGCCTGAGCCTCCGTCACTTAATTTCGTTTAACTGCACCGTTTTAGTTAACAAGTCAGCATAAATGGGTAAAGACGCCCATGAAGGACTAGGAGAGTCCTCCAATCAACATCGACGAAAAGAGACTCGTTCTGCTCGTCCTGGACAGGATTCCAGGAGGACAGAGCCAGAAAGGAAGAAGGTCCCGGGCATAACCGCGGATGAGAAAGATAAGGCCATGAAGTATGTGGCTGAGAACCTGGACGTGTTTGAGGCCGTAGTAGAGCGGCTCAAAGGGAAGCGTCCAGAGATAGAATACATGGAGGAAGACTCTACATCCCTCCATCCAAAGGAGAAGACCCAACGGCAATCTTCTCATCATCCTCAAGGGTTTATGGCGGACGCCAGACGTAGTGGCGACAAAGCCCTTACAGTGGAATCGGTGCCTATACCCAGGCAGCGCCTGGGTGTAAGGTCTCGATCTTTCAAGAGTGTTCGACAGGAGGCTGACCCTCGCAGGCCGAGGAGCCGACCTGAAGAACCCCGACCGGAGTATATGAGGGTGATCCAGGAAAGCCCATTTTCCTGGGATATTGCGGAATATTTGGCACCGGACAGTTTTAAGGTGCCAAAGATGGACACTTATGATGGCACGTCTGATCCAACTGACCATCTTTTTCAGTTTCAGACGGCCATGAGCCTAAAGAATGTTCCAGATCCGCTACGCTGCAAGACTTTCCCTATGTATCTGCGGGGAAAGGCAAGAAGGTGGTTCCAGGAGCTCCCACCTCAGTCGGTGGACTCCTTTAGACAGTTGGCGCAGAAGTTTAAGTCTCAGTTCGTTTCAAGTGCGCCATTCGTAAAGAACTCTTCACACCTTATGACTTTGAAGCAAGGTTCTGAAGAGTCTGTTCTGAAATATATGCAGCGCTTTTCAGACGAGTCACTGCAGGTCAGTGACCGGAATAAAGGAGTGAAGGCCGCTGCGTTTATCAACGGTCTCAGGGCGGGTCGTCTCTTTTCACAGCTTGCAGAAGAGGGACCCACCACGCTGAGAGAATGCCTGGAAAAGGCGCATCAGTTTGCCCGCGGAGAAGAGGCAAATCGATTAAAGAAAGAGGCCGAGCAGATTACTCGGCACGAACCTCGGCCCAGTTCCAAAACGGACTGACATGAAGACAAGCGTGATCGGCGCAGTGCGTTCGATCGCCTTGGGAGCCGAGGTAAACGAGGTAGAGAAGGTCTGCCCCTTCTGGCCTCAAAAGATAGAATTTTAGCTGTCATGGAAAGAGATGGCTTAAGAACAGACCCGAAGCCTCTGGCAGGTCCCAGAGACAAAAGGGATCCGAAACTGTATTGTCGATATCACCGTGATGTCGGCCATGACACTGAAGATTGTCGGCAATTAGCTCAAGAAATTCGGAAGCTGATCGAGCTGGGGCACCTGAAGCAATTTTATGACACGCGCTCCTGGCTTCATAACCGTTTAAGCTTCCGGAAGAATATTCAGAAGGATAAGTGCCGACCCGAGACTCCCCCCACATGTCCCAGGTCGGACGATGATGGGGACAGAGATCGACAAGAGGCCGCAGTGCAGCCTCAGATTAATTCTATAATCTACACCATCTCTGGAGGTCCATCTCAGTCAAATCCGGGTGGTCCCAGTACGTCATGCACGTCAACTGGGCCTCCCCCGAAAAAACGGAGATTAGCTCGAGAACTGGTCTATGGACCAGAAGATTTAATCCCGCCAGACTCTAACAACACGGGACTAGTCATTGGATTATGTATTCATATGGCACCAGAAGAATTGTAGAAGTGCGGCGAGTCTATGTAGATACTGGGAGTGCTGTGAACATTATGTACTACCATGTATATAAACAGCTGGGTTTGGCAGACTCCCAAATGACTCCAGTAGCTTCTCCTTTATATGGGTTCACTGGAATGCCTATTCGGCCCGCCGGCCTGATCACGCTTAGCGTCAGTTTTGGCAAACCCCCGGCCTACCGTTGCTTATGGATGGATTTCGTGGTGGTTAAAGAGAGGTCGGCTTATAATATACTCTTAGGCCGACCAGCGTTAGTAGCTCTGGAGGCTGTAATATCTCCCTTGTACGTCAGTATGAGGTTTCCTACCCCAAGCGGAGTAGTTACTTTACAAGGGGATATTCCTATAGCCCAAAATTGTTATACAGTGGCTACCCAAGGGAGTGGGGTCGTCCAGCAGGTCGTTCTGGATGATCTCATTCCCCCAACATATGAGCGTTTACAAACAGATGATGCGGTTCAGGAATTCGTCCTGGATCCAGGTCGGCCAGAGAACACAATCAAAATCGGGACCTGGATGCCAGCTGAGACTTTGGCTCAGCTCCAGAATCTGCTAAGGGAATTCGCAGAAATTTTTGCTTGGACGGCAGAAGATATGCCTGGAATCCCGACTTCCTTAGCAGAACATATGCTTAATGTGGATCCTCATGTCAGGCCCATTAAGCAGAAGAAAAGAAACTTTGCCCCATAGAGGAACAAAGTGATAGCAGGAGAGGTCGAAAAACTCCTGGCGGCAAAGTTCATTGAAGAAGTCTTGTACCCGAGTTGGTTGGCCAACCCTGTAGTGGTTCCCAAACCTGACAAGACTTGGAGAATGTGTATAGACTACACCGACCTGAACAAGGCGTGCCCGAAAGATTGTTATCCCTTGCCAAAGATTGACAGGTTGGTGGATTCCACCTTGGGGTATGAGGTCTTTGACTTCCTTGATGCTTTTAAGGGCTATCACCAGATCATGATGGCAAAGGAAGATCAGGAGAAGACTTCTTTCATTACAGAGATGGGCACTTATTGCTATGTCAGCATGCCCTTCGGTTTAAAAAATGTCGGGGCCACTTACCAGCGTTTGGTCAATTCACTGTTCCGAGATCAAATTGGCCGAGTTATGGAAGTTTATATCGATGATATGTTGATCAAGAGCAGGACTCTTGATCAGTATATCTCAAACCTCCGAGAAGTGTTCGGCATCTTAAGGGAATCCCGAATGAGGCTGAACCCAAAAAAGTGCACCTTTGGTGTACGTACAGGGAAATTTCTTGGATATATGGTTTCCAAGGAAGGGGTACAGGCCAACCCGGCCAAGATTGAAGCCTTAGAAAGCATGCACCCACCTCGGAATGTCAAAGAGGTACAGAGGTTGACGGGCCGAATTGCTGCCTTGAGCAGATTTCTTTCTAAGTCCGCCGATAGATCATTACCCTTCTTCCAAATCCTGAAGAAACGAACTGCCTTTCTCTGGAATGACCAATGTCAGAAAGCTTTTGATGACCTGAAAGCACACCTGACTGAGGTGCCTATGCTGACATCTCCAATACCTAGGGAGACCTTGTATATGTACTTGTCAACCTGCCATGAGGCAGTACGTGCAGTTCTGCTCAGAGAGCAGGATGCAGTTCAAAAACCCATTTACTTCGCTAGTAAGATTCTACATGGAGCTGAGGTGCGATATCCAAATGCTGAAAAAATTATCTTAGCATTGGTAGTGGCGGCCAGAAAGTTCCAGCCTTACCTCCAAGCTCATCCCATAATTGTGGTGACTGATCAGCCTTTGAAGCAGATTTTATCTCGGCCAGACACTTCAGGCCGAGCTGCTAAGTGGGCAATGGAGCTTACTGAGTATGACATCAATTATAAGTCACGCACTTCCATTAAAGCTCAAGCTCTGGCTGACTTTCTAGCCGAAGGAATTTCTGTAGAAGAGGATCCTCCTCCAGCACAAGGATGGATCTTATACGTAGATGGGTCTTCCTCGAAAGATGGAAGTGGAGCAGGGCTCCTAATAATTAACCCAAACGAGGAAGAGATGGAGTACGCCTTGCGATTTGACTTCGAGGCCACTAATAATGAGGCCGAGTATGAGGCCCTGATAGCGGGGCTGAGTTTAGCTCGTAAACTGGGGGCACAGCAAATAACCGCTCGAAGTGACTCACAGCTCATAGTTTCCCAAATTAACGGAGACTATGAGGCCAAGGAGGACAACATGAAGCGGTATTTGGCTAAGGTTCAACACTTGAAGGGAATGTTTGAACGCTTCGTGATCGAACATATCCCCAGGTCGGCCAATAAACGAGCCGACGCATTATCTCGGCTAGCCTCATCTACCTCGGCCACAATTGGGAAGAAAATTGTTGTAGAGCTGGTAAAGCATCGAGCTTTTGATGGAAATGAAGTCTTACAGCAAGACTATCATAATACCTGGATGGACGAAATAGTTACTTATCTACAACATCAGACCCTGTGCAAGGATAAATCACGAGCTCGGCGTCTTCGCCTGAAAGCTTCCAGGTACGCCCTTTTTAACGATCACTTGTATAGAAAATCATTCTCTCAGCCGTGGTTGCGGTGCGTACCTGAGGACGAAGGAGATTACATTCTTCGTGAAATGCACTTGGGCATATGTGGAAGTCATTCTGGAGCACGTTCATTGGCCCGCAAGTGCTATTTGGCTGGGTATTACTGGCCCACAATTCGTAAAGATGCAGAAGAGCTGGTCAAAAAGTGCACATCATGTCAAGTTCATGCTCCAACTTCTCATTTACCGAGTCATGAAATGACCAGTATTTCCAGTCCTTGGCCGTTTGTGTAATGGGGTATGGATTTAGTGGGGCCTCTACCCCGAGCTCACGGCTCGGTCAGATTCTTGCTGGTAGCGATTGATTACTTCACTAAATGGATAGAGGCCGAGCCATTGGTCACCATAACTGGGGCCTAAGTCAAAAAGTTTTTATGGAAAAACATTATTTGTCGATTTGGTCTACCCCAGATCTTGATCTCAGACAACGGCAGACAGTTTGCTGAGGATCCGGTAAAGAGCTGGTGTCTTGACTTACATATCAAGCAACGTTTCACCTCAGTAGCTCATCCTCAGTCAAACGGCCAGGTAGAGCTTGCCAACAGAATCATCAAGGATGGTTTGAAAAAGCGACTGGATAAAGCTGGCACAAGTTGGGTCGAAGAATTGCCCAGCGTATTATGGGCTCACCGGACAACTCCCTCAACTTCAACAAAGGAAACTCCTTTCTCACTGGTGTATGGCACCGAGGCCATTATTCCTGCAGAGATCGGATCTACTTCAACTCGAGTGGATTATGACTCAGCTACTGATAATAATCAAGAATTACGACTGAACTTAGATGATCTCGATCAGAAGAGAGACCAAACGCGCATCCGCATGGCTCAGTATAAGAATTTGATCTCCCAGCATTACAATTCTCGGGTACGACCGAGATCTTTTCGAGTGGGAGATTTGGTGATGCGTGACAACGAAGTCAGTCATGCTATGTCGGCAGGAACCTTTAATTCCAAGTGGGAAGGTCCTTATCGCATTGTTGAAGTATTTCCAACGGGAGCTTACAAGTTACAAACTTTGGAAGGACGAACTCTTCCACGGACTTGGCACATTTCTCATCTCAGACTTCTGCATCAATGATGTAAATTGTAACTACTTTGTATATGAATACAAGTTTTTTCTGAGGCATCTACCAAGGGCCAAGTGTCCAAGCAAAGTTTGAGCACCGTGGAAGACTCATATAAGACCTCGGCAGGTCCGAGGCAAAAGACCTCGCAGGTTCGAGGCAAATGCCCGCTAAAGGGTACATTAAGACCTCGGCAGGTCCGAGACAAAAGACCTCGCAGGTTCGAGGCAAATGCCTGCTAAAGGGTACATTAAGACCTCGGCAGGTCCGAGGCAAAAGACCCCGGCAAGTCTGAGGTAAAAGACCTTGCAAGCTCGAGGCAAATGTCTGTAAAAAGGGAGTATTAAAACCTCGGCAAGTCCAGGATGAAAGACCGTTAAACGGCAGATTTAGACCTCGGCAGGTCTGAGGCGAAAACTTTTTAAAAGTAAGAGTAAGACCAAGGTAAGGCCAAGACACTTACTTATTCAAAAGAAAAACAAGACCTTGGCATGTCTGAGGCAAAAATCAAAGAATTGATTCATGAAACTTCAGCAGATCTGAGGAAAGAGTTTATTGAAGAAAAAACTTGTGCAAACAAGTCCCATGCTTTTTCTTAAGAAAGCCAAAGTGAAGTTAAGCAAGGCATAACTTTAATCCAAGTCAGAGCTTGATCTGAACAAGGCAAAGTTTATACCAAACTCACGAATGATCTAGTTCAGCTCAAGAAACAGGTTCATTCTGACTTGAAGACTTAGTTTAAATTCAACAAAGTTGATCCAATTCATTAAGACTAACATGAAAAGTTAGCAGTGATAGTATTGACAAATAAACTTAACAAAGATGCTGAAGACAAAAGAGATAACTGAGCCAAAAAAGTTAGAAATTTCATTGATTTGAACATTGAAGTACATTTTGATGCCTGGACTACAAAAAGCAAAACAAAGAAGAGCCCTACAGCCTAATCATCCTTATCCTCATCCCTCAAGTCAGCTCCATCAACAAATTTTTGGAATAATTCTTCAAATTCCTGAGCTGCGAGGGGATTGTAGAGGTCGGCAATGCGGGGGTCTTCTCTGTTCAGATCTGGATGGACTTGAGCGCAGGCATCGATGGCATTTCTCTGGCCGACCTCCATGGCTGAGCCTTGAATCAAAAGCAGATTCTCTTCAAAAAATCTGGACTTCCTGAAATCCTGAAGAGTCTTGATCTCGGCGTCCGTCAAGTTTTGGCGCAGCAGATTAATCATCTTCTGATCAGACTCGATTCTCTGCGCCATCTCAGCCATGTTCTTCTTCAGAAACTCAACCTCATTGAGAGATTGAGTGGAGGCTAGCTCAAGGTCAGCCACTTTATTCTCCAACTCATCCACCTTAGAGTTGGAGGTGGCCAACCTCGTCTCAGCATCTTCAGCCTTCTTCTGGAGATGGGTGGTTCCCGCTTCCAGGTCAGTAACTCTCTGGGTCAGCTCAGCTCTTCTCTTCTCAGATTCTTCAAATTGTTCTCTTGAAGTCGCCAGCTCCCCAAGAAAGTCTCTGCTGTGAGTAACCAATTCCATCCCCTGGCCTCGGATCTATTCAAAAAGATAGCGTTAAAAAGAAGTCCACTAACAAAATAAGTAAAGTACTCAACAGAAGATTTGCTTACCAGAGCAAGGTTGGACATATAAGCATTGGTCAGGGCCGCGAAGTCAGTTGCCCTGAATCTCTGAAGATCCCGAGGCAGGATTGCTGCTCTATTAAGCCTTTCGGCCACAGCAGGATTCTCAGCAGAATCCCCCTCAGAAAACCCAATCAAGATTGGGTCTTGAACATTACCTGGTTGAGGCAAGATCTCCTCAACCGGGTCAGCAGTGATCATCTCCGGGGGCTGAGATGGCCCCGGATCACGTCTGCTAGAGCCTTCACCCCGTTGCCTCTTCCGGGGGCGAAGGCTGGAACTTTCACCAGCGTCTGCTGTGATCTCAGATTCAGTGGGAGCCTGGGGTTGGACCCCAGCCTCAGGCTCATCGTCAACAATGGTAATTGGCAGAGCTGAAAAGAATCGAAAGCCAGTCAAAATCCAAACAAGTGTTAAAACACTTAGAAAAATTTCTACACATGGAAAAGAAGTTTACCTGGTTCAAGCTCTGCCACTTCGAGCTCAGCAGCAACACTTGGAGCTGGGGGCACTGCCGAGGTAGAGGCTCCCCCAGAGCCAAGAGTTGCGAGCCTCCTTTCTCTCCGAAGCCTTTTTCTGGCTTGATTCTCAACCATTATCTCAGCGTGGGTTGTGGGACCAGCCATTGCTCCTACATCCAGAGTTAATCAGTTAAGACACTACCAAGAAGAAAATAAAAAATGCTGAGAACAAAAAAGTTACAATGACCACCTCGGATAATGGTTAGCTGGTCTGGGGAAAGAGCTCGGTAGTCATCACCAAGAGCCGAATGGGCTACATCGGCGGCCATCCAGACCTCATAGTCCACCTTATGCCAGTCAATGACAATGGGGGCTGATCGAATTCTGTCTGCTTCATCGCAGTACTTCTGGCTCGGCAACGTATTGTGAACTCTGCCGTGCTTCCAGACAGTCCCGCTTGGCAGCTCAGATCTTAAAATATAAAAGAATTTTTCCTTCCACCTCTTATTGGAAGAAGGAATATTGATGGCAAAAGGAAAATCAATGCCAGACCTTCGCTTGCTGAAGTAATACCAGCTGTGCGAGGTCCGACATGCAAAAAGAGCCCGAAAAATGGTGGTGTTGAATGGAAATTCAATGAGTCTGAGAAGAAGAAGGTAGCAAAGAATAAGCTTGAGGCCATTTGGCTGAATTTGAGGAAGTCTGAGCCCATAAGCCCGCATAACACGGGTAACGGGCTCAGGAACAGGAAGGCCGAAGCCCGATTTAAAGTAGTCTTCGTAGACTGCTTCATAATCCCTCGGGGGATCAAAAGCAGTCTGACCAGGCAGAGGGAGAAGAGGCTTAAAACGGTTCCTATCGATCTTATAGTATTTACAGATCCTCTCCAGGTCGGCCTCGGTCAAACTTGAAGTCGTTTCCTAGACCATAGGGGAGGGCCGACCTCTCTCTAAAACACCAGAAAACTGTCGTGGGGGCCGGAGGATTTACAGACGCCGGAGTGGGGGCAACCCTAATTGGCTCCGGTGAAGAACTGATTATGGTCAGGGCTCTGCTAGACTGAGCAGAATCCCCGGTGGATTGAACCAGAGTGCCGATAGGCAGATCATCGGCAGAGGAAGACCTGCCGGACGGTGACGGAGAGGCAATGGCCTCTCCGCTCCCGGCGGCGTAAGAACCGCCCTCAGAAAGGTTCTGGGAATCATGGGATGAAGAAGACATTATGAAGATGAAAGGAGGACTTACAGAGAATTCGAAGGAAAAAGAACACCGGAGGAAGGACAGGACAAAAGTTGAGACTCGTCGGAATCAGGAAAACTCGTCGGAGAAGAAAGCAGAATGCCGGAGTGATGGAATGAAAGTAAATAAAGAGTGCAAATGATCTGCAGAAGACCTATTTATAGGGCTTCATCTCGGCAACCCAAGCGTCGCCTGAAATAAATGGCCGTCGGTTCGTGAAACGGCGGAATTCAAAAAGCTGCCCAACTGATGCTTCGTGCACCGCGCGAACAGTAAATGGTAGACCGAGCCAATCAGAATCAGACACGTGCCAGGATAGACAACGTGACAAAGAATCTAGTCAGAATTAACTGATCAGTTCGTCCAGAAGCTATCATTAGTGCATCGTACATTGTGCCCCTAATAAGTACGTTAAGCGGCCTAATTAGATTTTGACATGTCATCCGGAAAAAGACAACTCGGGAAAAGTCTGAGCAGACTAGCCTGTCCTCTCAGTTCAACTCGGCCAGACTAATCTGGGGGGCAAGTGATGAGGCAAAAAATACCTCCCGTTAGTCAGCAACGGTCAACGCTGAAGTAAGGCACAAAAATGGTTAAGTATAGAGGTCAGCCTGTAGGCTGACCAGGTCACGTGCTGACAAACAGTTCATCTCGGCCACAGGGCCCCATCACCATCTCGGCCATACGGTCTCAATGCTCCCTGGGGGTTAAGGATTTCACCTCGGTCTAAAGGCCCCACTTAGGCCTAAGGGTTTTTAACTCGGCCTCAAAGCCTCACCCCGGCCCGCTGTACCATCTCGGCCAAAGAGTTGGGCTCAGCCCCGTATCCGATCTACTGACTGATCTCGGACCATCATTAGTGGCGTTAGTTACGAGCATCATGAAAGGCCTACCAGTGCTTTTCGAAGTCGGCCACTTTTATCTCGGCATACTGACCCCACATCATCAGCCATCTCGGACACTTCTGAGTGCTTCTAGAAGACTTCATCTCGGTTCTAGGAGTTTACCCCAGGTAATTCTACCAGGTGAAACTCCCAGCCAGGTGCCCCAAGCTAGCTTATTTAGCTCAGCATTGAGCCACGTGGCGAGCATGCAAGAGCAAGAGTCATCCGACTAACCTGCTCGCCTGTCACGATATCCGAGCTCTGCCCATGCATTGGCCCAAGCCGCCATATAAAAGGGCCGAGTAGCAGGAGAGAGAAGGAGAAGTAACAACAAACTCTGAAAAACTACATGCCAGTAACTCATCTTCTCCACAGTGAAAACGCAGGTTTTACAGAAAACCCCAATTTACTTAACCTTCACCGTATATAAACCTCTCCATAAAAATGGCCTTGACTGACTTGAGCGTCGGAGGGTATTACCCGGGGCCATAGATCCCGGGTCCCCTGACCCTTTTTCTTTGTGCAAGTCAGCAACTCGCTCACTAAGGACAATTGACGGAGTTCAAACGGCACCACATCAAACAAATACTTGGTGATATAATCCGACATCATCATATGGTGTGCGTGTAAATATAGGTGATCAGTGGCCGAAGGAGGGCCACTGTTGTTGACATATGTATGTTGAATATATATATATATATATATATATATATATATATATATATATATATATATAAAGACTATTTATATGTGCTAACCGTATGAAAGAGAAGTGACATAAAGTGGTTGTTTCAAAATTGCTTGCAATTATTCATTGTGAAGAAGAAAAGGCAAATGGTGTGGTATCAAGGAAATTGTTGCAATGGTCGAATTTTCTCTGCTTGGCCAGTGTGGTACTTGTTAGGTGGTGAGTGTGTGGAACATTTATGCGGCCAAGTGCTCCAGTAGAGAGGGTGATATGTAAGTTAGGAGAATCAATTTATATATATAAATATGGACTAGCTGTGAATTTATTTAGGTGTTGTAAGCCAAGTGTAAAAGGGATGTGTGAAATTAAGATATTGTGGTTACCTGTGTGCGCGCCAAGGCAGTGGTGCAATTGTGGTGTGGTGTGTAAATTTCGGCCTACGATGACAAGTGGTATATATGTTTTCATATGTATAGGCTGTGATATTATATATATATATGTTGATGAATTGAGAAATTCTATGGGTTTAGGCATATGAGGCCGAAAGCAATTGTTAAAAATTGTTAATATGTTCAGTGATAGTGTGGGAAGTTGCAAGGATAAGAATTGGTAAATTATAAGAGTGAATAAAAAAAGTGTGCTATATGGATGATTTTTATGAAAGGTCTTAGATTCTGAAGATTTGCATTAAAAAAGAGAGAGAGCAAAATTTGTTCCTTGAATTTCGTGCTTTTAGAAGGTAACGGTGATTAGAGTTTCAGTTTATTTAGTCTTCAGATTTGGATTAGCACCTTCAGTGTATTAGGGAAAATGTTTGGAAGTCTATGCTCTCCGTGGATGAATCGATATTGGATTTGACATTTGATTATTTGGTCTACTTGGTTTGGAATGTTTGATATTTGGTATCGTTTGAAATTATTTGGTTTTAAAAAAATTATTTTTGGAAACATTGAATGTTTGGAAACTATTTTGGAAATCGTGCATTGCATATTTTGAAAAATTCACCCTTACGTGGGAAATATATCGCTAAGCTGGATTGGTTCCAAACAAACGGAGCGTCCGGGCATATTTGACTATTTTGATAGAGCGCCTGGGCATATTTGACCGCCAATTGGAGCGTCCAGACATATTTGACTATTTCGATAGAGCGTCTGTGGCATATTTGACCATTGGGGATCAATTCGTAAGTCTTGCGATATAAGTCGTTTGTAAGGTAAGAGCCATGACCATTGCATTGGAATGATATTGGTATCGATGATCGGAATATCGTATCGGAAATCGTATCCTATCGAACATCGTATCGTATCGCGTCGATCATCGTACCATATCGTATCGTATCAAACATTTGAAATTGGATTTGGAAATTGGAAAATGGATACTTTTGAAATCGAATGTGAATATCGGAAATTGATTTTTATCACATTTCATCGGTTTTGAAACCGCATCATCAATTTTGATTGTGATAACACTTGTGTGTTGCTGACTTAGTTGCGTGTGCTTTCGTTGCTTGATTGGTATAGGGGTAAAGAGGTAAACTTTAATTGCGAAGGGAAGCATACTATTTTCTATTTTGTCATTTATTTATTTTATTACACTTGCTTCTCCGTGCATGATCCCATGGTGAGTATAGTGAGGTTACTTGCTGGGCGACTTGTCGCTCATACCACCCTTCCCCTATTGTTTTTCCCAGATAATCATGAGTTCGAGTGGGTTTACGTAGAGGACAACTTGGACCGAGAGAGTTGATCGTGGCTACTGAGGATATCGAAGAGTTAGAGACATTTGGATTTTCAGTTTGAGAAAGTTGAGATTTAGCAGTTATTCATTTTAATTATTTTGACATTGTAACAGTTTTGACCTAGACTTTTGACATTCATTTATGATATTGATGATTTCAAGGATTTTATTTCGACTTCTGCTGACGTGTATTTGTATCGACTTTGACGCCTTGTATTTCTTTAGCGAAATACGGCGGATGAGTCGTTTCGAGTACTAAGGCTCGGGACGGGTCGCTACAGTTGGTATCAGAGCATGGCTCTAGATCCACGGCGAAAACGTAGATTTAGGCAATGATTGTAGAAATTAAGTGATGATCTTGGCCATATGTTACGATTTTGCCTCTAAGTTATGACTTTAGACTTGAGAATTATGATATTAAGCATGGATTTTAGAAGTAAGTTTTGACACTAGACTTAAGTAATGATTGGGTGAGGCACCTATACATAGCTCGATAGGCGTTTTTAATTATGTACCCTATTTAAGTTTTGAATTTCGCCTTTCATTTACCCCTTATTAGACCATTGTAGCTTCTTTTATTTATTTAAGAAATATAAATTTCGGTAAATCGTGAATAAACGTAATGTTGCAGAACAATGCCACCAAGGAGAGATCATAATATAAATGGCAACGACAATAATCAGGGCGCAGTGCCTCAGGCCTTGACTGAAGCACTGAATGCTATAGTACATCTACTGGCCCATCAGCAGCAGCACCAGAATGAGCCACCACCACCTCCTCCACCACCACAGACGGGCCTTCGATTCTTTTATCAGGAGATGAAGAAGACTCATGTTCCTACATTTAAGGGCAGCACAAATTCTGACGAGGCCGAGGCATGGCTGAAGGAGGTCGAGAACAACCTGCGACTGCTACAGGTGCCGGAGGAGATTAAGGTCGAGGTTGTTACACCATTTCTACTGAGAGAGGCTGAGGAGTGGTGGAATGGTACCTTACTGAACCTAATTCAGCTGGTTACGTGGCACCAATTCAGGGATGAGTTCCGCAAGTACTATGTTCCAGCGACTGCAGTTCTTCAGAAGATGGCGCCATTTCAGCTCTGACGCAGGGAAGCATGTCGGTGTCAGAATATGCCAAGAAGTGTCATGCTCTGGGGCGATTTGTCCCGTCTACCATGGCAGACACTAGGCTGAAGATGCTGAAGTTTGAGACGGGGCTCAACTCTCGCATTCGCTCTGGTATTGTGAATGCTAATACGAGAAATTTCGGGGAGTTATTAAAAGCATGCCACCTAGTCGAGGCTGACTTGCAACGGATGGCAAAAGAGGAGAAGAGCAAGAGGTCCCCAGAAGAGAGCAACGGTAGTAGACTCGGAAGATGGATCAAGGTGTCAAAGACGAGTCAGGAAGATCTACCGCAGCAGCGGCCCAAAGTCAATCCACAAAATGAAGTTCCTACCTGCCCTATATGCAACCGCAAACACATTCGAGAATGTTGGAAAAAGGTAGGAGCATGCTTTAATTGCGGCAAGGTTGGCCATCTGAACAGAAATTGCCCTGAACCAAGGAGAATGCTCCGGAGACTGCCCTAAGGGTCTACACGACATGGTCACATGTATTTTAATTTTAATATGGAATTTTATTGGTTACACATGTGCCTATATAGCTCTGTATTAGACCTCTAAACTTGATGAGTATCATGCCAGTATGCAAATAGTCGGGACAAATGATAATACCACAAAATGAATTAGGCGGTGGTTAAGATGTAAATCTTAGCATTGTTAAGATAAGTAGATGATATCAGTGTCAATAAGAAACTAAGATGAATATAAGAACAGGTAAGTATTGTCGAATCTGGTAGGCTTGGAATGGCGATAGAGTAAGCATGAACAAGCAGTAGTTACTATTCATGTGGGACGTAATTGGAGTAAATTTAACGGTTGTAATAACAAAATAAGGAAGTAATATAGATCAGAGGGGGACGCGGACGCTTGATGGATTAGTATACCTGAGATGGTTAAGTTAAGTAATCCATTAAGCTGAATCTCGGAATGTAGAACAAGCAGAGCTGAGCTATGATTGCCTCAATAATATTGCTACTAAGCATAAAAATCTATAGAGACAAGTAGGCTTGAACATACATGATGGCATAGAGAAAGTTCTAAGTTATAACTACGTGAGAAGTAAATTAAGGTTTGAACCCTATGAGGACTAGACCATCTTGTAGGATGCTGGTGATGACTAAGTTGAATCATACTAGAATAAAACATGTTCTGAAGGTATAAACGGTTTGAGTGATTAGTTATAGGACGTTAAGTCAAAATCGTAGTATACGTATGCGATGATTATAAAAAGTTGCTGATGACTACAGATATAAGTATGATATAGTCATGCAATTGTGTTATGAAGCTCCGGTATGGTGACAATACTCTTAAAGTTGAATAGCGAACCATAGATATATTAAGTTATGATCTAACAAACAGAAACCAATGGGTTAGAAATTACCTTTTAAGGACTTAGTCATGTGACAAGAAAGTGAAATGTATAGCATATCGAAATACGCAAGGGATACCTAGCTCGGTCATTATCTAGGTAAATTGGTTATGTAGAGCCATACTAAGTTGTGATTATGTAAAGGCAAGTTTCGAGGACGAAACTTATTGTAAGGGGGGTAGATTGCTACAACCGCTATTAAAAAGGGAAGCAAAAGAATTTTAATTGAAAACAAAAAATGCTTTAAATGTAAAAATAAAATAAAAAATAATATGTGTGAAACCGTCAGACGTGGGGGCATAAGTTTTCCCCACCAAATGGCCTATAATCCAGCCTGCATTATCTCCACCACCCAGCGGCTTTGACCATTTCCCAAATTAAAAAATAAAAAAATAAAAAATTCAAAACTCACCTTAAATTGGTTCCAACCCAACCATTTCCCCCAGCAATACCCCCTGCAGCCGAAACACATCTCGGAAAAAAAAAGGTTTCTCTGCCAAACCTAGGCATCAGAGGCTTTTGGAGAAGGGGGAAAAAGAAAATTGTTTCAACCCGTTCCAAACTTCGACTATTTACAGTATAGTATACGAATCAATGTAAGTAACCCTATTATACTTGCTATGTTCTTGCGAAAATTATATGATTATACTTTTCATTATCATCTTGGATCATGCATTCGTATACGTGTTTGGATAAATGATTGTCTATTTATATATGTTCAAATATGTATGTATGGTGTGCGTGTAAATATAGGTGATCAGTGGCCGAAGGAGGGCCACTGTTGTTGATGTATGTATGTTGAATATATATATATATATATATATATATATATATATATATATATATATATATATATATATATAAAGACTATTTATGTGCTAACCGTATGAAATAGAAGTGACATAAAGTGGTTGTTTCAAAATTGCTTGCAATTATTCATTGTGAAGAAGAAAAGGCAAATGGTGTGGTATCAAGGAAATTGTTGCAGTGGCCGAATTTTCTCTGCTTGGCCAGTGTGGTACTTGTTAGGTGGTGAGTGTGTGGAACATTTATGCGGCCAAGTGCTCCAGTAGAGAGGGTGATATGTGAGTTAGGAGAATCAATTTATATATATATATATATATATATATATATATATATATATATATATATATATATATAAATATGGACTAGCTGTGAATTTATTTAGGTGTTGTAAGCCAAGTGTAAAAGGGATGTGTGAAATTAAGATATTGTGGTTACCTGTGTGTGCGCCAAGGCAGTGGTGCAATTGTGGTGTGGTGTGTAAATTTCGGCCTCCGATGACAAGTGGTATATATGTTTTCATATGTATAGGCTGTGATATTATATATATATGTTGATGAATTGTGAAATTCTGTGGGTTTAGGCATATGAGGCCGAAAGCAATTGTTCAAAATTTTTAATATGTTCAGTGATAGTGTGGGAAGTTGCAAGGATAAGAATTGGTAAATTATAAGAGTGAATAAAAAAAAGTGTGCTATTTGGATGATTTTTATGAAAGGTCTTAGATTCTGAAGATTTGCATTAAAAAAGAGAGAGAGCAAAATTTGTTCCTTGAATTTCGTGCTTTTAGAAGGTAACGGTGATTAGAGTTTCAGTTTGTTTAGTCTTCAGATTTGGATTAGCACCTTCAGTGTATTAGGGAAAATGTTTGGAAGTCTATGCTCTCCGTGGATGAATCGATATTGGATTTGACATTTGATTATTTGGTCTACTTGGTTTGGAATGTTTGATATTTGGTATCGTTTGAAATTATTTGGTTTTAAAAAAATTATTTTTGGAAACATTGAATGTTTGGAAACTGTTTTGGAAATCGTGCATTGCATATTTTGAAAAATTCACCCTTACGTGGGAAATATGTCGCTAAGCTGGATTGGTTCCAAACAAACGGAGCGTCCGGGCATATTTGACTATTTTGATAGAGCGTCTGGGCATATTTGACCGCCAATTGGAGCGTCCAGACATATTTGACTATTTCGATAGAGCGTTTGTGGCATATTTAACCATTGGGGGATCAATTCGTAAGTCTTGCGATATAAGTCGTTTGTAAGGTAAGAGCCATGACCATTGCATTGGAATGATATTGGTATCAATGATCGGAATATCGTATCGAAAATCGTATCCTATCGAACATCGTATCGTATCGCATCGATCATCGTACCATATCGTATCGTATCAAACATTTGAAGTTGGATTTGGAAATTGGAAAATGGATACTTTTGAAATCGAATGTGAATATCGGAAATTGATTTTTATCGCATTGCATCGGTTTTGAAACCGCATCATCGATTTTGATTGTGATAACACTTGTGTGTTGCTGACTTAGTTGCGTGTGCTTTCGTTGCTTGATTGGTATAGGGGTAAAGAGGTAAACTTTAATTGCGAAGGGAAGCATACTATTTTCTATTTTGTCATTTATTTATTTTATTACACTTGCTTCTCCGTGCATGATCCCATGGTGAGTATAGTGAGGTTACTTGCTGGGCGACTTGTCGCTCATACCACCCTTCCCCTATTTTTTTCCCAGATAATCATGAGTTCGAGTGGGTTTACGTAGAGGACAACTTGGACCGAGAGAGTTGATCATGGCTACTGAGGATATCAAAGAGTTAGAGACATTTGGATTTTCAGTTTGAGAAAGTTGAGATTTAGCAGTTATTCATTTCAATTATTTTGACATTGTAACAGTTTTGACCTAGACTTTTGACATTCATTTATGATATTGATGATTTCAAGGATTTTATTTCGACTTCTGCTGACGTGTATTTGTATCGACTTTGACGCCTTGTATTTCTTTAGCGAAATACGGCGGGTGAGTCGTTTCGAGTACTAGGTCTCGGGATGGGTCGCTACAAAATGGGTCTTTAGGAACAAAATGGATGAACAAGAAAACATCACATGAAATAAGGCTAGGCTAGTCGCACATGGTTATAATCAACAAAAAGAATTGATTATGAAGAAACCTTTGCACCCGTTACACGACTAGAAGCGATTATATTATTACTTGCTATTGCAAGTCTAAGCAACATTAAACTTTTTCAAATGGATGTCAAGAGTGCGTTCTTAAATGGATACATCCAAGAAGAAGTTTTTGTCAAACAACCCCCTGGATTTGAAGATCCAAATAATCCTAACCATGTCTACAAGCTTAAGAAAGCTTTATATGGTTTGAAACAAGCTCCAAGAGCTTGGTATGATAGATTTGCAAACTTTCTTAATGCAAATAATTATCAAAGGAGAACCATAAACAACATACTATTTCTAAGAATAAAAGATAATGACTTATTAATAGTTCAAATCTATGTAGATGACATCATCTTTGGTTCAACCAACCCTACCTTAGTAAAGGACTTCGAAGAGTGTATAAATTCTGAATTTGAGATGTCAATGGTAGGAGAATTGAACTACTTAGGGCTACAAATCAAAAAAACCCCTCAGGAAATTCACATTAGTCAACTTAAGTATATCAATGACATGATTGAGAAGTTTGGATTTGAAGAGTTGAAACCAACACCTACCCCCCATGAGTGTTAGTACCAAACTAGACAAGGATGAAAATGGAAAACCTTCTGATGACACACTATATAGGTATATGATTGGATCATTGTTATATTTAACCGCATCAAGACCTGATATAATGTTTAGTGTGTGTATGTGTGCTAGGTTTCAATCTTGTCCAAAGGTGTCCCATTATAATGCGGTGAAAAAGATATTTAGATATCTTAAGCACACATCTCGTTCAAGACTTTGGTACGATAGAAATGCTAAGTTGGAATTGTATGCTTATAGTGATACTGATTATGGAGGTTGTAAGATAGATAGAAAATCCACTAGTGGAACTTGTCAATTCATAGGAACCAACCTGATTTCATGGTTTTCTAAGAAACAAGCTAATGTAGCTCTTTCTACCACCAAAGCCGAGTATATAGCCTTAAGCTTATGCACTACCTAAATACTTTGGCTTAAACATCAACTTAGTGATTTCGGCATTATAATGAATAAGATTCCAATTTTCTGTGATATCACAAGTGCGATCAATCTTTCTCCGAATCTGGTACTTCATTCTAAAGCCAAACACATAGAAGTTAGATACCATTTCCTTCGAGACCATGTTCAAATTGAGGATATAGTTATCAACCATGTAAGCACTGATCATCAGGTTGCTGATATTTTCACCAAACCTCTTAGTCAAGCTATTTTTGAAACTTTACGAGCCAAGTTAGGTATGATGACCTACGATACAATTGCGTAATTCTATCTTTTGCATGATTTGCAAAATAAAGGGGGAGAAAGGTATAAGAACATGATTTTAGTTTTTAGTCATGATTCTAAGGTTGAATGATAAGTTTCAATTAATGTTCAATTGGTTCAGAGCATAGGCTAAGGGGGAGAGTATAAGTTGAGGGGAAGCACGTATGTTTAAAAAAACATGTATCTGAAAAGAGTTTGAGAGTTTGAAAACAATTGCTATACATTTGGTAACGTTTTCAAAACAATTCAATTGGAATAAAATTGGTAGATATGTGATAAACAATTGGTAAAGATTTGTGACATTGAAATCATGTTGAGTTATTTTGAAAATCATCCAAAAGGGGGAGAATGTTGAAAAATATATTTGGATTGTTAGTGTATGTGTCCTAGGCCATGATTTGGATGTTTTATGTTATAAATTTATTATTAATAAAGAGGTTTTATTATCATTATTGTTGGTTAGTATGTTACACAATCATGATATATGTCACTAGTTCATTATTGTTATAGAGATAAAATAATTTATAACCAGTATGAGTATTGATTTGATAATCATGAGATGATTATGTGTATGGTGATACAAATCAATCTCATAGATACTTGTTAGAGAACAGTATATTGGATAGACCCATCATGAGATTACTACATGGATTAGCGTCATAAGTAAATCTCATGATAGTCATGTTTTAATCCTTAGACTTGAGATTGTCATAGTTTCCAACATAAGTACTATTATATTTTGACATGACCTAACGTTATCCGTAACTAGATAATAATAAAGGACATGATTGAGTATGATATAAATTATATAGAGGATATTGAACGATCAAGACAGAATTTGCCCCTCTCTTTTAAGAGAGATATCTTTGGGCCCCTCGATTAGTGAGACTGTGAAATGCATGGCCGTGCTCAAATAAATTGATAGTGTGATCAGTATCATTTGTTTTATCAGTCTACTTAGAGATCGAGTAATCATATGTTTGAACAATATAAGTATGACGCTGACCATGACTTATGTTCAAACCAGATATCGTGTGGCAAAGGGATTAATACATGTACTATTATTAGGCTAGTTAGACTGTACTTATATTAATTGGATAGTCGTAATGCCTTGCTAGAGGCCAATTACGACTTGTTGGTTTAATAGAGATTTAACCGACTGCCAATTAATATGGGCCTATCGGGTCACACACAAGAATGCGTATGGGCTGACATTAATAATATTAATATTAGATATTAATTATTATTCATATTATTAATTTTTGTTTTTTATGGTTATATATATACATATATATTATCGGATAATAACGAAAGAATCTATATCTGATATGGATTTTGAATATCCTGATAGAATCCATATCTGATATGGATTTTGATTGGCATCAACTAATCCGATTAGGAATCGGATTTTGATGTCTATATATGTGTTATATATATTTATGTATCTCGTATACAGAGACACACGAAAAAAATACAGATTTCAGTTTTAGAGAGCTAGCACTCTGGACGGAAGCATTCTGTGGATACCGGCAGAGGGTGTTCGTGTCATCGCACCTCCTACGTTCGCACCTTCTACGTCTGCAGATTTCGAATCTACAGAGGTATAGTTTTTGATTTCTTTCATCGAATTAAACAAACAACATGGATCCTTGGTAGGAAATCAGAGATCAAGTTTTGTTTTCCGCTGCGTGTTTTTGCAGTGATCTTGTCAGACTTTCTAACAGTAATTTTCAAAGTCATGATTTTAATTGTTACATGTCATAAAAATGTCACACATGATGTTATAAATGATTAAGAGTTGAAATATATGAATTAAGTAAAGAAAAATGACATCGATCTATCAAGCAGACACAATTCGATCGATCGATGTTTAGGATTTTTAGAAATATTTTTCTAAAATGTGATAAAATGGTTGTTTTCATTTTTACATGATTTGTGTATGTTTATCATGTTCTTTTTATGCGTTTTTGATGAATATAAATGTCTTATGACTAATATGCTCTGAAAGTTTCTACAACTTACCAAAAAGGGCAAAAGTGGTATTTTGAGTTTTTGTAGGTACTTGACATGGTGACAATGTTTCAAGGACACATTTATCTCTTTTTTATCGTCACAAAGGTGTTATTATATTTATTTCTAACCATCGAGGTCATTTCTGGAGTTTTCTCTCACTAGGGGTATTTTGGCCATTTTACCCCCGAGGGCATTTTTGTCATTTTACTCAAGGAATCTCTTGAGTATCTTATTATCTTCATTCTGGAGTTGATTTATGGTCTTCTTGAAGATTATTTGGTGGTTTTCTATTTTATTCTCTCATTTGATGATTTTATCGACGGTAGCGGGATTTGTGACGGTATTCGGTGTCACATTCTGTTTTGTCTTGAAGACCTTCTTATATATGTTATTGGAGAGTCTTATTCATCATCTTGAAAGATATTAAAGGTGTTAATGGTGTGAAATTCATCACAACATACAAGGAGAAATTGTGGGAATTTTGATATTATATGTTGACATAATCTTGTAAACTATTATTTGTTGATTTCTCTTAAAAAATCTGAGTTGGTATACATATATGCAGCCTCAAAAATGTGCATAATCAGGTGGAGATGATATTTTATTCATTTTATGACTTTTGAAAAAGTGAAAAATTCAAAAACAAGCTAGTTGGCAAAAGTTGCCAACTTGAAATTTCAAATTTGAAGATAATGGAGACAAGGTTGTTGGAGCTGATTATGGAGGTGATTTAATTCAAAATTCTCAGCCATCACATGATATAAAACTTGAGGGAATATGACATCTCAAATCACACTATAAATAGGAGGCAAGGTGAAGAAGAGAAGACACACACTTGAAGGCAAACTTGAAGCTCATTGTTTTGCTATTATATTCTCTTCTTTCTTGATTCATTCTTTCTGTAGCCAAGGTGTACTTGTGATATTTAGTCTAATGCTACAAGCCTCTTGTGTCTCATTTATAAGATTGATTAGCCAAATCTATAAGGCTACATCAATATGTGATAGAGGTGTTGCAACCAAGAGTTGCATAGAGGTGTTCATCCAAGTCTTGAATAGGATTGGTGTTTAACCCAAGGATCAAGCTTGGTTCTTGATTGTATTTGTGTTCATACCATAGTGAAATCCAAGGAAAGGTGTTCCTTGGGACTGGAGTAGGTCACATTGACCAAACCAGGATACATCTTTGGTGTTTTTGTCATCTTTATACTTTTCTGTTTTTCTGCCCGTTTTCACTGCATTTTTCATCCAACTTCACACGTTTTGAAAAAATAATAAAACAATTTCAAAATTCGTGATTTTTGATGGAGTTATACTTCCAATTGTTACCTTTAATTTGCAACAAGAGTCACTTTATGTGAGCAAAGGAAAGTTAGCCGTTCAGTCATTGCAAGATAACTGCTCTAATCTGGCTGCAACCTGACCAGTTTGAAGAAAACTTGCATTCTACTTTTATCAAGGATAGTTTAAGGTCAGGGCCTTTTGGAAATATAAAATAGACATCAAAAGCAGTGTTTGGATATAAAGTTCAACCTTTTTGGTTAAGTAATTAAAGAAAAGCACGTTTTCAAAGTTCAGCAGCATTCTGTCCAAAACTGTCCAGATTGACCATCTAAATCTTTTATTTGTTTGAAGGGTCAAACGATCTTATTTTCATCTCACTTTTGGACAGAGTCTATTTAAGACATTGAAATTGATTTTTGGAAGTTTCATAATTTTTGGAGTTGTGTACTGAGAGTTGTGAATTTGTTAAAAAGGGTATTGAATCTGAGTAGCTCTCAGATTCTGTTTTTGAGGGAAATTTTTATAGGGTATTAGTGTAATTTCTGCTAACCACTATTCACCCCCCTCTAGTGGTGTTTATTGCAGGTGTTACGGTCCAATATGTTGCCCCCTCTACCATCTTTAGTTTCTGATTCATTGCCATAGGTGTATCACACGGCTTCCAATCAAGCATTCCAACCTCAGACAAGTAGGTCCAAGATATACTTTCGCTGAGATATGTAAATTCCATCCTTTGATCTCAATACTTCTATATCCAGGAAGTACTTCAGACCCCTGAGATCCTTCATTTCAAACTTCGCAAACAGGTGCTTCCGGAGACAAGCATTTTCCTCGGTGTCATTCCCAGTGATAATCATGTCATCAACATAAATAATTAGTCACGTCACCAAACCCTTCTTTCTTTTTACAAACAAAGTATTATCCGCATTATTCTGTCGATACCCATCTTGCTTCATGACCCCAATGAATCTACCAAACCAGGCCCTGGGAGACTGCTTTAGTCCATACAGAGCCTTTTTCAACTTGCACACTTCCCTTGCTTTGAAACCTGTCAGGAAACCTGAAGGAGGGTCTATGTATACTTCTTCTTCCAGGTCACCATGTAAGAACGTATTTTTGACATCGAACTGATGAAGAGGCCAGTTTTGGTTGGCTGCAACAGAAAATAATACTCGAATCGTGTCAATTCTATCCACAGGGGAAAAAGTTTCTGAGTAATCGATGCCATAAGTTTGAGTATATCATTTTGCTACCAGTCGAGCCTTGTACCGCTCAATGCTCCCATCAGATTTATACTTGATTGTAAACACCCACCGACATCCTACAGGCTTTTTTCCAGAGGGAATGATACACTTCTCCCATGTCTGATTCTTTTCGAGGGCTTCCATCTCAGTAGCCATGGCCTCTTTCCACACTGATTGATTTTGAGCTTCTTCTGCTGTTCTTGGTACCTGTTCTGAGCACAATGACACAAAGAATCCTCGAGCCAGGTCAGATATTACGTTAAATCATATATTGATAGATACCTGGATGAGTGTGAAACTTTGGTCGGAGAATATCGTTCAGGAGGAACCCCTTGCTTCATTCTTGGAGGTAGAACCCGTACATGCTGTTGCTCACTTGGAGTGTTCCCATTTCCTTCTGAATTAGCGGACTGGTCAGGTGTGATATCTGTGGGACTGTTATCTGTGCAAGTAGGGGAATCGACAATCTCAAAAATAGGAATACTTTCAGGGTTATCGTGAGATTCAGAGATATATTGTGTGTTACTTGTATCAGAAATTATTACCTCTGGTACTTCATTCACTGATGGCGGCGCATCATTGAGGGTACTGGAGTCACAAGTGGTATTATGCCTGTAGCGTCAGCACAGTCGGCGCCATCTACTTGCCCGGTTGGAACAGTCGTAGGGCAGGTGTGTGGTGACACCAACCAGTCTAGGGTTCCATCATCTGGGATCTCCCCCTAAACCCGAGAAAGGGAGGGGTAATAGTATTCAGTTTCAAGGAAGGCACAATTCATGGTTATGTGAATACGGTTGTTATGTGGGTTACAGCAGCGGTAGCCCTTTTGGGTGGTGTCATAACCAACGAAAACGCATTTTTCAGCACAGTAATCAAGTTTTGTTCGTTCATGTTTAGGTGTGTGAATGAAGACCGTACACCCAAACACTTTTGGTGGTAGAGTATAAACTGAAGGGATGGTGTGTTGTGTGGATAAGACTAGAAGTGGAGTTTTGTATTTAAGTGTTTTGCTAGGAAGACGATTGATAAGGTATGTGGCTGTGGTTAAGGCCTCTGGCCAGAGACTCATAGGAACGTGAGAGTCTAGCATCATAGCTCGTGTCATCTCAAGAATAGTATGATTTTGGTGTTCGTCAACCCCATTTTGTTCTGGTGTATGAGGGCAGGAAGTTTAATGCATGATACCATGTTCAGAAAAATATTTTCTAAACTCCCCCGTAAGATATTCACCCCCATTATCTGAGCGAAGAATTTTGATGCTGGTATTGAATTGAGTATGGATCATGCTAGAGAAGTGTACAAATTTTTGATACACTGCGGACTTGTGTTTCATGATGTATAGCCATGTCATACGAGAAAAATCATCGATAAAAATACCATAATAGCGAAAGCCTAGAGAAGTAGCATATGGAGAGGGGCCCCAAACATCAGAATGAACTAAAGTAAACATCCGTTCAACACGAGTATTATTAGGTAAATAAGACGTCTGAGTCTACTTGGCTCGGAGGCACGTATCACAGGCGAAATTATTTGGTTTTGAGATAAACAAGATAGGAAATAAATGTTGTAAATAGGAAAATGATGCATGACCTAACCGGTAATGCCATAACCACACTTTCTGGTCAACCATCCCGGTGGCAAGATTAGATTGTCCCTGTTGTGCCACCGCATCGACAAAATACAACCCGTGGCGTTCAGTACCACGCCCAATGATCGTCTCCATATGAATGTCCTGCACGAGGCAAAAATTAGGATACATAATAACACGACAATCTAACTCTTTGGTCAATTGGCTAATAGATAGGAATTTACTAGATAAAGAGGTACATAAAGACAATTCTTGAGGGTAATATCAGGAGTGATAGAAATGGATCCACTGCCCATAACAGGAACAATTTCACCATTGGCAGTTTCAACAGTGGTTTTAAATAGTGAGGTGTGGGTGCAAAAATCAGAAGCACTGTGGGTCGTTGTTTCAGTAGCCCCACAGTCGAATATCTATTAGGAGGGCAAAACAGCCAATAGTCCTGCAATAGAGGTGTTTTTTGAATTGGGATTAAAATTACAGGGTTGAAATGGAATTTTTGATGGGTTGAGGGGCTCAGGCGAGTTATCTGGGATGTCTGAGGGTCCAGATGTAATTTCAATAACTGCTGGGGCGCAGTTGCTACTTTCAGAAGGTATGGGGGCACTTTCAGATTTTGCAACAATTTCAGGGACCACAGTTGCTATTTTAGGGGTATTTAAATGAGAAGGGTTAAGGTTAACCCTAACCCTTTTACCTGCGCCCGCCGTTTCTCCTGTCTGGCATTTCTGTTCTTTGTTTTCTCTGCCTCCTGCTTGTGCGAGTTCTGCCTTCTCTGTGCTTGCTCCTCTGGTGGACTGAGCAAGGGAGGCCTTCCCTTTCTTCTTAAAGTCCTCCCACCAGTCTGGATACCCATGTAGCTTGAAGCACTTCTTACGGTTGTGGCCTTTGCTCTTGCAATGGCTGCACTCTTGATTTTTGTCTTCACCAACACGCCGTGATGGCTGGCCTGAGCGTGGTGGTGGTGTCCCTTTGACGGCTAGCCCCTGTCCAATCCTAAATGATGATTTTGAATCTGATGGGGTTACAGTTAAGACTCTATTCTGAATCTCTGTCCTTCAGAGTTCATTATACGCGTTCTCAACTGAAGGCCTGGATTCTCTTTTGAGTATCTCTTTCTTTGCATCTGCAAGGTGATCATCGACTGCCAGGAGCAGTTGGTACAGTCTCTGCTCCTGGAGTTTCCTGGTGTATGTAGCTATGTCTTTGAGAGACTCCATGAGGTTCGGATCCATGGTGTCTATGGTCATCCATAGGCCTTGGAACTGGTCCCAAAGAGCCTCAAGTAGTCTGTTTCCCTGCTTGATGGTATAACACTGTTTATGCAGATCGAATATCTGAAGTGGGTCACCTAATGACCCGTAGGTGACGGACAACCCGTCCTATAGAGCCTTTGTCGTTGCATATTTGGAGACATTGTTGACTAGATTATCATCAATATTGTCTATAAGCCATGTGAATACTAGTTGGTCACTTTGCTCCCAAGCAAGGTATGAGGCATCAGTTGGCGGGGGGTGGAGGTACCCCGGTAATGTGGGGCTCCTCCCCTGCCTCCCAAAGCAATCTTCATTAATCTGCTCCATAGTGGGTAATTATTGCTGGTTAGCTTCACTTTCAGTGTCAGATTTGCAGCTGGTATTGGTGCTGGTACATTCATACTCTGCTGTAGAAATTTGGCAAACTGTTCAGACAGATCGAAATTGACAGGCAAGTTGGGTTTAGTTTCAGATGTTTCTGGCATTGTTTCAGCGGTTTCGTGAGTTTGTGACATGTTTGGCTATATTTTTGCAGGAAACACCAGATATTGACTTGAACAGTCTCTACAAGTGCAGGAAGGCAATGATGGATAAACTGAGCCTCAGATGAGACCAGGGATCTTGATCTGAGTCTGGCAGGAACGAGTTAGGTATGCAAGGACAGTGAGGGTAAGACTCCTGAGCTTTAACACGGGTAGGTCTTGGCAATGAGGAGTTAAAGATCTGAGCCAAAGAATCACAACAGGTCCACAGTAATTAGAGCCTACTCTGATACCATGAACACAATCAGAGATGCGCAGGAAAAATTTCTTGTATTTTTCACTTGTGTATTTTACACACCTTTTACATGTACTTATGATTTGATTTTACACCTATACATGGTAACTAATTGAATGAATATCAATCACAGTATCAATCACAATATTCTACCTTTACAATCCTACCATTTTGGTTTCTATTCACACTTTGCTAATTTTGGGAATAACTTTAATTACGGAGCTAATTCTAACATTGGGTTCATCCCGCTATATATACATATAAGTATATTTTCCGCCATCAATTTTCAAAACCTCTGTATGCTTTTGGGAGTCATATATTCTTTATAAAAACTTCTTTTAAACAATTTGATATGGGCACTCAGAAGGCCCATCATGATTTTAGGTGTTTGTTGGGTGCATACTTTTACATGTCTACAAATTGAAGAAATCACATTTTACGATCAACATTTACTGTTTTTTAATATCCAAACTTAGTTTTATTATAAATTTTATCCAAAACTTCTACAAAATGCTTATCAAAAATCAATGATTCTCGGTTGCCCCCTCATTTCTCTCTTGTAAAAATCAATGTCTCATTTACCTTCATCCCCTCCAATCTCCTCCTCCGCTACATCTTCCATCAAATACACCTCAAATCCCTCACATCCTTCACTGCCCACCACACCAGCACCAATTCTTCTTCACAGTTTCATCTTCATCTCCTCCAACCTCCTCCATTGCCACCTCCTCCATCAAATCCATCTCAAATGCTTCACATCCTTCATTGTCCACCTACTAACACCAATTCTCCCTCACGGTTTCACCTCCATCTCCTGCACTGCCAACTCCTCCATTAGACTCATCCTTAATGCTTTACCTCATTCACTGTCCATCATGCCAATACCAATTCTCTCTTATGGTTTCACCTCCTTCTCCTCCAGTCTCTGTTACTGGTACCTCCTCTATCAAACCCATCCCAAATCCTTCACCTCCTTCACTGTCCACCACACCAGCATCAATTCTCCCTCAAAGTTTCGCCTCCATCTCCTCCTACCTACTCCGTCGCAACCTCTCCCATCAAACCGACCACAAATCCATTGCCAAAAGACACAATATCATATTCAGAATGGCCATTCAATCATATCCTATCATTTATTGAGCTTTTCGACTATTATTGACTAAACAATTCATAAGCTTTGCATTTGGATGGAGAAGAGTGGGAGGGTTTGAGTGGTGCTACACACAGCGGTGACTGACGTGAGAGGTGGGGTGGTACTGGATGAAGACGATAACATGAGGAAGAGTGGATGACGCAAAGGAGAGGGCTAGGGAAGAGGGACGGAGATAAAGGTGCCAGAGAGAGGGCGCTGGTGGAAGAGGTAGCCCTGAGGGAAGCGGTGGTTGTGGGAACGACAAAAAGTGGAGGGGATTGCAGGTGGGAGTGGGGGTTGCCTGGAAAGATTGGTTTCAGGAGAGAAGGGAGGAGTCAACCGGCAATCATAGGTCAACAGCAGATAACTTGGTTATTTTATGAGCATTTCGTAGAGGTTTTAGGTGAAATTTATAATAAAATTAGGTTTGGATATTTTGTGAAAAACTAGTAAATGTTTGGTGGTAAAAATGTGATTTCCTCTCTACAAATATGCATACTTGATTTGGTTTCAACTTTTCACTTCTTTTCTTTTCCCTATATATCATGCGTGTTTGGGATGCGCAAAATTCGATCTTTTCATGATGTTCTAATCATTCTTCATAAACAGTCATGCTCGTGTTTCAAATTAAGCTCAAACCTTGAAAAATGTTATCCTTGCAAGGGCGTGAGCATGATCGTTCAAGTTGCGTCTTGCGTGTCTCCCATAACGCGTGTAGATCACTACTGCAACGTGCAATAAATTTTGCTGGATTTGATTCACTATTAAAGACGTTTAACTTTCATTATACATTGAAAATACAAGAATTGAACTTGCTGAGTTATAAATGACAGATTAATACAATCTTATGAACTATTGATTGTCGAATGTGTTACAAAGCTTTACAAAGCCTCACAAAGCCTCTTATTTATAGGAGTGAGAGGCCGCCCTCTTAAGGGTATTCTAGTCGAAATCACTCTCCGATGATAACGTATGTATCAGCATTAAGATTGATACCCAGCCCTCCTCCTCTGGTGCTCAGAAGAAAGATTCTGTACTTACTGTCCCAGTGGCCATCTAAACCAAAAATTTGCCACAACTTGTGAGGTAACATTACATTTCTCCTTTCTGCCGATTTCACATTTCCATGAACTCTAGAAACTTCAAAAGCTTCTTCACTAAAATAATAGTCCACTATATCCAAAATTTTGGTCGACTAGGAAAATACCAGATCATGGTTTAACAATAAGAGTATGATTTCAAGGTCATATATGAAATAAACAAATAATTGTATGCATAAGAACAAGATTAATTCCTCTCGTACTTCATGCTGGCGAGCAAACAACTTTGGCAAATGCCGTTCTAACATTTGAAACTTTCCACATTAATCAACAATTTGCTCTACAGGTGGATAAACATCCACACCCATAATGTCACTAGAAAGCAGATGAAGAATACCAGCGGGAGGGTCCTGAGGCAGAGGGAAAAATACGGGGACTATATTTATTTATCGACAACATTTTCCGTTTAGTCCATCAAACCCATGTTTGAATGGAAAATTTTCTATAGAGTTCATTAATTTATAAGCTCATTAGTTTACCCCTATCAGCAACATCTGTATTTATTATTGCTTTCATGAACATACACCTTTAGCCAATTTGATTCGCTGGAGAGGTGGAAAGAAGGTTAGATAAATCAATACCAGACATAAAGCAAGACAATTATGCATCTAAGTTGCTAAACATATACAAGAACCATTGATTTCAGACTCCAAAAAGTCAGGGTGGTTGCAATCCTTCAAAAGCTGAATCATCAAATTGTTGAGCTTTCCTTTCATTCCACCACCTGCACATTCAGGAAGTTCACATAATTTCTTCCAAAAAACTTCTACCACAAAAAGGATAAGCTCATGGAACCCCTAATCCAATTTATACCCTAGAAGATTACCAGAACCCATCTTCTCCCTAAGGTATTCTTCAAGTCTCTTAGTTAGTAAATGGTGCTGAAACCCTTTTTGAAGCTCAGTCAAGGTAGCATAACAAATTATTTCCTTTTGGCGTGGGAGCATAAGCTCAACGTCTGATTTCAACCCATGCAGCAGAAAAGGACGTAGCATCGCATGAAGTTTTGTCATTTCACACAAAACAAGGTAAAGTAGTAAACGCAAATAAGCTCCCTCACAGTTAAAGTGATCACAATATGAAACTTTGAAACAGGTTTCCCACACTTACCATCATACAAATATGACTGCACTTACAACTGACTTGAGCGTGTTCTCTCTGAAGCAATAGCTCCAGGATTTCTAACGTTGTTTGACTTGCACAGGGCCACACTTAACATCATCAAAGGTGTTTTCGGATCCCTATGATATGGGTGAAGATTCGTGTTATATCCCGATATCTTTTAACGTAAATTACGTGCAACACATGCCCACACGTAGCACAAAGATAGAAGACATATAAAGATATATACACTAAATTTATAGTGAACGACAAAAAAAAAGAAGGGAAAAGAAAATAAAATAGATAAATACAAACCTAGTATCCTAATATGATTAGAAAGTGAATAGTAGATAAGTTAAAATCAAATTACGAATTCAAATTTAATTAGAAGAAGATAGAGTTTCAATTAAACACAAGTCCTAAGTATCATAGGATTCTACCTAACCTACAACTATATGTATACACACATAAAACAACTTTTAAATATTCATAAAAAGGGGGGGCAGCCATCAGAAACACCAAAGCAATCGGCAGCCCTATTTTTCTTCCAAAGAAATTTAACTTATCCATTCTTTATAATTTAAACAATGGCAGCAAATTTCCCCCACACATTCAAGCTTTCTGCCGCCACCTTATGCTTCCAACATTCAATTTTCCCAGTCCTCGTATTTGCTTCGGCCAACATATTTTCTCCAAGAAATGCAATTTTGGCCGCCACCTTTTGGAGCAAGGAAAAAAATGATTTTTCAATCCGTTCAACCTCGATTGTTCGTGTATCGCGTATAATCGAGACACGAAGCAAGTACCCTTGCTATATTTACTATGTTTTTATAAATCTTATGGCTTTATCTTCGTATCAAAATCAGATCATGCATGAATATTTTTGGTTGCATAGTTGGTTGAATTATATGTGAATATATATATATATATATATATATATATATATATATAGTGTCGATTGTGTACGGAATATATATATATATATATATATATATATATATATATATATATATTATATGTTTGATGAATTAAAAGTTAAGTGGGGCAGACGAAAACAATGAGAAGAAAAAGATTAGGATACTATGCTTCCTTTTAATTTATGTAAATGATGCCATGTGCATCAATTGTTGCAATATGGAATAATTGTTTTATTGTTATTTCTTTGGTTCTGTGATGATGCTGTTTGCCAAAAAAAATGACCGGTTAACCAAATGTTTTGGGCATGTTTCTAAAAAGCATAAATAAAAGGTGTAATTTAAAGAGTATGTTCTGTAAAACTTTTATACACATGTGTCTCTTTTGGTTTATAAAATTGTCCTCGGTCAGTGAGGAATTAACATATGATCTTTTATTATATATTATTTATAAAATATATATATGTTAGTATGGCAAATAGGAAAAAAAATTAGAAAGCTATGAACTAATTATTTTAAGTAAGTCAAATTAACCTTTATTATTAGGTATTGATGTTTATACCACAATTGTTTAGATTCGAGCCTAGAGGAGAAGGAAGTTAATTCGTCAAAAAGGTAGGTGCCTCTTCCCCCTCAAATGGATATGATTCATGCATGCTTTGATGGTATACTAATGTGTTTCGTTGTTTTATTTGTTTAAGTTGTACATTTTGTTTCGTTGTTTTTATTTATTTAAGTTGTAAATTTTGTATATGTTAGAAAGCATGAGATATATTGTTTATGGCTGCTATGTGTGTGTATGTGTGTGAAATTGGTGGTATGATTGAATCGAAAACAAAATACTCTTAAAGAATTGGGGAAAAAGGGGAACTTTTACATTAAAAGCCTTTAAAAAGTTGTGTTTTGACCTTAGAATATGTTCCTGTAGACTGGAAATAGGAGAAAATGGGCGTTGGGATCGAAAAACGAATCACAGCGCGGGTTGCCACTGGTGGAACACCCATTAAATAAATAAATAACTAATTAAAGTAAGACGAAGAATAGGCCAGCCAACGGACCGGTCGACTGGCCAGCGGGTCTGGCCGAAGGCGGCCCATTAACCTCTCAAAAAAAATGTATCAAGTCTGGCGGATCAGGCCAGGAAAATATAATTAAATACCAATAAATTCAAATAAATTCAAGAAAATATAAAAGGTTAAAATTAAATTATTTTCACTTAATTTCTGAATTTTGGTAAATTTAAATAATTAAAAACTAATAATAATAAATAGAATTAAATAGGGGGAAAATAGGGAAAATTAGTAGAAAAATTCTAGAAAATTAATACAAGCTAAGAAAAAATAAGGGTAATGCTAAATAATAACTTTCCAATATTTGTAAAATTTACAAAACCAAATATTGAGTGTCGGAGTTGGTGAGGATGGGCGTACGGGCCCCAGGCGACTGTGTTTTTGCATTCATGGCACGTGCATTGCATTGATGGCGGGTCGTGACGTACGGGTCACGGGCTCTCAGGATGGTGTACAGTGGCGGGGCCACGACACTCAGAATGGTGTGCGGTGGCGCGGCCACGCACACTCAATATGGTGACTGTGGGGTGTACACTCAATATGGTGACCCGGGTTCATGCATTGCACAATATGGATATCGACATTATGTGTGACATGACTTTGTTGTGTGTGACATGCATAGAGGGACATGCATCACAATGTTGCGCATTCTTTATCTGGAGTGAATTACTTTCTGCATTCTTTCATATGCTTATGTGATATCATGTTTTATATGTTATGTGGTTATATTATTTCGGTATGTACGTTTTGTATTTGTTTGAGGCGGGCATCTACTGTGTGATTTCTGTCACTCACCCCTACTTCCCAGGTGAGTTGGATGACGATTACGAGCACATCTTCGTTGAGGACGGCACGAACATAGCAGAATGGGCTGGTTGATAGCTGCAGCTAGGTTACAAGGGGGCTCTGCAGCTGTTTATGTTTGCTTATACTTTGGGGATTTTTCACAGACTTCTTTATTACTCTTATTATCAGAATTTCTATTCAGTAATGTAATGACGATTATTGGGGTTTAATTTAAGTTATGATTTATGTTTCTGCGAGAAAAAAATTTCTACGTCATTTCTGACATGTAAGAGATTGATTCGACGCTTTGTATTCTCCTTAGCGAGATACGGCAGGTGCACTGTTCCCGAAGCTAGGGTTCGGGAGCGGGGCTCTACAGGTGGTATCAGAGCTGAGGCTTCAGATCCGCCTCGGAAATGCAGGATTAATTAGATCACCTAGACATAAGTTACGATCTTTTGTAAAAGGACGATTTTACCCCTAATAAACAAAGAAGACTTAAGAGATGATTTTAGACTTAGGCTATGATCGGGTTATGGGAGGTGTGTGCCGATGGTGAGCTTTCCCTGTTTAATTACCATTTTACCCCGGGTCCAACCCTCTTAACTCGCTATTGACTAATCTGATTTCTTTTCATGAATTACAGAAATGCCTCCACGACGTGAGCTAGCTGAAAATGGTGGTGAGAACCACCCGAATCAGGGGATCATCCACAAGCACTTGAAGATGTCATAGTCACCATGACCAACACCTTAGCACAGTAGCACCAGCTGCTGAAGTGGCATGCACCGCCTCCACCACCACGTCACTCGGACCTGAGATTCGTCGACAAGGAGATGCGAAGCAGTGATGGTGCAGCGCAACCCAACTGACACCGCCAATCACTTGGATCCAATTTTGGAATAATTTTAAGAAGTACTGCGTGTTCGACAGTGTGATCTTTAGAGCATGGCCCTAGATCCGCAGCAAAAGCATAGATTTAGGCTATGATCTTAGAAATTAAGTTATGATTTTGCTCTTAAGTCACGATCTTAGACATAAGTACCGATTTCTAGTCATAAGCAATGATTATATATTGTGCATGTTATTGGAAATAAAACGTGATTTTGGAAGTTAAGTGATGACCTTGCCCGTAAGTTACGATTTTAGACTTAAGGAATGACGATATAAAATATCCGCTCTAGAAATTAAGTGGTGATCTGAACGTCAAATGATGATTTGAACATAAGCACTGATTTTAGTCATAAGTGGTGATTATGTCCTAAGTACCGAACTTAGAAATAAGTAATGCTTTTTAGAAGTAAGTCATGACATTAGACCTAAGTGATGATCGGATAAGGGATATGCCCGCGTATAACTAGGGCACTCCATACGACTCTGGATTATTTTCCTTACCTGAGGATTGATTATAACCATTTATATAATTCCTTAGATCTGACCCCTGCAAACCCGGTACCATTATGATAAATGAAGCAAGTTTACGCCTCTACCTCGACGATAGTGTCAGAACATGACTAGGTCTAAGTTAGGATTGTAGTTCTTAAGAGACGATCTGTAGTGAAACGAATTACTAAGGAAAGGATTTATTAGCGTTATGATCAGTACAGTTTAGCAAAGAATATCGTACAATGGGGTTTATAGTTATGATTAAGATGTTGAATTGTAGAGTATCAAATAGGCCAAAGATATTAGTTTCATTAGAGATATTGATTGATAGTGATAAGTGAGTACTACTAAAATAAGCACAGTGAATGACAAATTATTACCAATCTAGATTAAGTGTTGATTCATAGGAACATGTAAGCATTGATGCATCGAGTAGGCTTGAATTGAAATAGAGTAAGCATGAACAAGTAAAGGAGCTTTTAGGCGAGATCTAACTTTTTAGAATTAGCGGTTGAAATAACTAAGTAAAGAAGTACGGAGGATCAGTTGTGATGCGCGGAAGCATGGCGAATTAGAATGCCCTAAGTCGATCAATATGTAGCGTACCATGCTAGGATTGGACAATTTAAGATAAAGATCTATAAGAAACGATACGTAGGTGGGTTTCTTACTAACATTAAGGGGTGACTTAGAAAAATTATACGAAGTATTGGACTATTATTTTTTTCAAGTAGTTAAACATTTTCTTATAAGCACGTACACCAAGATATATCTTACATTTCAAAGGTATTTCAAAGATTTTACTTCTAAATATTTCGACTAACTTCATTCTTTTTATATAGTATATTACTTTACAAGTTTATACTCCTTTCGGAATTCGTATAGCCACCTTATGGAATTTCGATTACCCCTGACAAGGCTGATACATTTCGAAATATTGATGTTTTCGAACAACGATATATTTATATATCTCTTATATTTCTCAAAAAAAATTTTGTTGAGCTTTATTTATTTTGCTAAAATAATTTTATTTGTCAACTATCGATATTGCAAGCATTTTACCGTTAAATGATTTTGAATATATTTATCTACTTGCGATGAACTTATTTAATTTTGCAGAGCATAAATAGTTTCAAAATATAGATACCTATTTTTTTTGAAAAAAAAGAGAAGTACCATATTCAAAATTGTGTTATGAATCTTTACGTTTGCTGACCTTTCAATTCTTGTATGTTGTGAAACAAAACATAGCTTTCAAAATATATATTTTGTTGAAAATCAAAATATAAAAAAAGAGACACCGTGTTCAAATCGTTTTGTAAAAAAAATTATTACGATTATCGTGACTCAATTGTTTTAAAGTGGTTTTAATCGTAATACTCTAGTGAACAGGTTATACCGTTGTTTTTATAAATGGTCAATTAAGACACCGCGTTGCAAAGACAAATATATGATACTTTGGATTTTGTGTTTACAAAATCAGAAGATATATTATTTTAAGCGAATAAAGCTATATTTCTAAATTATAGTTACATAAACTACTTTAAATCGAAGGAACTTCGTATATTAGGTTGTTGATGATATCACTGAAAAGTAAGAGTATGATCATAGAACTAGATCATAAGTATAAGAATTGATTACGATGACTTGGTTCTATGATAAGGGAGAGTGATGATTAGCGTATTGGAGAACTCTATGGATGCAATGGATGGTCATGTAACTAGGAGAAGAATCATATATGATGAGTTTAAGAATACGAAATTGTAGATTGAAATAAGTTGAATGATACATAAGTAGAAGTTTATCAGTGCTAATGATAGAGAATTTAGTTAAAATTATAGTACACCTAAGAACTAATCTTAGAAAGCTGCTGATGACCGCAGATATAAGTACGTTATAAACCGACGATTGGGATATGGAACCCATGGTATGATGACAATATCCCTAAGTTTGATAGTATAGTTTTAAGAAGAAAGGTTATGATCTCAAATAAGCGGAGAATAATAAACTTGGAAACTACCTTGTGGGGTACCAGGAATGATTTTTGAGGCCTTAGCCTACGATAAGGAAGTGAAATGGTTTACCAATCACAATAGACAATGGATATTTAACTTGATCATTATATAGATGAATGAATTAGTTAGAGCCATACTAAGTCGTTGATCACATCATGCGCAAGTTTCGAGGATGAAACTTATTGTAAGGAGGGAGGAATGTTATATCCCAATATATTTTAATGTAAATTACGTGCAACACATGCCCACACGTAGCACAAACATAGAAGACATATAAAGATATATACACTAAATTTATAGTGAACGACAAAAAAAAAGAGAAGGGAAAAGAAAATAAAACAGATAAATACAAACCTAGTATCCTAATATGATTAGAAAGTGAATAGTAGATAAGTTAAAATCAAATTACGAATTCAAATTTAATTAGGAGAAGATAGAGTTTCAATTAAACACAAGTCCTAAGTATCATAGGATTCTACCTAACCTACAACTATATGTATACACACATAAAACAACTTTTAAATATTCATAAAAAAAAGGGGCAGCCATCAGAAACACCAAAGCAATCGGCAGCCCTATTTTTCTTCCAAAGAAATTTAACTTATCCATTCTTTATAATTTAAACAATGGCAGCAAATTTCCCCCACACATTCAAGCTTTCTGCCGCCACCTTATGCTTCCAACATTCAATTTCCCCAGTCCTCATATTTGCTTCGGCCAACATATTTTCTCCAAGAATTGCAACTTTGGCCGCCACCTTTTGGAGCAAGGAAAAAAATGATTTTTCAATCCGTTCAACCTCGATTATTCGTGTATCGCGTATAATCGAGACACGAGGCAAGTACCCTTGCTATATTTACTATGTTTTTATAAATCTTATGGCTTTATCTTCGTATCAAAATCAGATCATGCATGAATATTTTTGGTTGTATAGTTGGTTGAATTATATGTGAATATATATATATATAGTGTCGATTGTGTATGGAATATATATATATATTATATGTTTGATGAATTAAAAGTTAAGTGGGGCAGATGAAAACAATGAGAAGAAAAAGATTAGGATACTATGCTTCCTTTTATTTATGTAAATGATGCCATGTGCATCAATTGTTGCAATATGGGATAATTGTTTTATTGTTATTTCTTTGGTTCTGTGATGATGCTGTTTGCCAAAAAAAAATGACCGGTTAACCAAATGTTTTGGGCATGTTTCTAAAAAGCATAAATAAAAGGTGTAATTTAAAGAGTATGTTCTGTAAAACTTTTATACACATGTGTCTCTTTTGGTTTATAAAATTGTCCTCGGTCAGTGAGGAATTAACATATGATCTTTTATTATATATTATTTATAAAATATATATATATATATATATATATATATATATATATATGTTAGTATGACAAATAGGAAAAAAAAATTAGAAAGCTATGAACTAATTATTTTAAGTAAGTCAAATTAGCCTTTATTATTAGGTATTGATGTTTATACCACAATTGTTTAGATTCGAGCCTAGAGGAGAAGGAAGTTAATTTGTCAAAAAGGTAGGTGCCTCTTCCCCCTCAAACGGATATGATTCATGCATGCTTTGATGGTATACTAATGTGTTTCGTTGTTTTATTTGTTTAAGTTGTAAATTTTGTTTCGTTGTTTTTATTTGTTTAAGTTGTAAATTTTGTATATGTTAGAAAGCATGAGATATATTGTTTATGGCTGCTATGTGTGTGTATGTGTGTGAAATTGGTGGTATGATTGAATCGAAAACAAAATACCCTTAAAGAATTGGGAGAAAAGGGGAACTTTTACCTTAGGAGCCTTTAAAAAGTTGTGTTTTGACCTTAGAATATGTTCCTATAGACTGGAAATAGGAGAAAATAGGGGTTGGGATCGAAAAACGAATCACAGCGCGGGTTGCCACTGGTGGAACACCCATTAAATAAATAAATAACTAATTAAAGTAAGACGAAGAATAGGCCAGCCAACGGACCGGGTCGACTGGCCAGCGGGTCGGGCCGAAGGCGGCCCATTAACCTATCAAAAAAATGTATCAAGTCTAGCGGATCAGGCCAGAAAAATATAATTAAATACCAATAAATTCAAATAAATTCAAGAAAATATAAAAGGTTAAAATTAAATTATTTTCACTTAATTTCTGAAGTTTGGTAAATTTAAGTAATTAAAAATTAATAATAATAAATAGAATTAAATAGGGGGAAAATAAGGAAAATTAGTAGAAAAATTGTAGAAATTTAATACAAGCTAAGGAAAAATAAGGGTAATGCTAAATAACAACTGTCCAATATTTGTAAAATTTACAAAACCAAATATTGAGTGTCGAAGTTGGTGAGGATGGGCGTACGGGCCCCAGGCGATTGCTTTTTTGCATTCATGGCACGGGCATTGCATTGATGGCGGGTCGTGACGTACGGGTCACGAACGCTCAGGATGGTGTACGGTGGCGCGGCCATGACACTCAAGATGGTGTGTGGTGGCGCGGCCACGCACACTCAGTATGGTGACTGTGGGGTGTACGACCTGCAGCCGCTCAGTAGGACCCGGGTTCATGCATTGCACGGTATGGATATCGACATTATGTGTAACATGACTTTGTTGTGTGTGACATGCATAGAGGGACATGCATCACGATATTGCGCATTCTTTATCTGGAGTGAATTACTTTCTGCATTCTTTCATATGCTTATGTGATATCATGTTTTGTGTGTTATGTGGTTATATCATTTCGGTATGTAAGTTTTGTATTTGTCTGAGGCGGGCATCTACTGTGTGATTTCTGTCACTCACCCTTACTTCCCAGGTGAGTTGGATGAGGATTACGAGCACATCTTCGTTGAGGACGAGACAAACATAGCAGAATGGGCTGGTTGATAGCTGCAGCTAGGTTACAAGGGGGCTCTGCAGCTGTTTATGTTTGCTTATACTTTGAGGATTTTTCACAGACTTCTTTATTACTCTTATTATCAGAATTTCTATTCAGTAATGTAATGACGATTATTGGGGTTTAATTTAAGTTATGATTTATGTTTCCACGAGAAAAAAATTTCTACGTTATTTCTGACATGTAAGAGATTGATTCGACGCTTTGTATTCTCCTTAGCGAGATACGGCGGGTGCACTGTTCCCGAAGCTAGGGTTCGGGAGCGGGGCGCTACAATTCGACTTCGCCATCTATTGCTAGAAAGAGGGCCAAGCAAGCCATAGTTCACCTTTATTCCTTTCGAAAATTCGCACACCCTCATGAAAACATAGGTAAAGACACTCAATATAAAAGTGAGGAATCTTTGCACCGTCGAAAGATATAGAGGCAAACCCCAGCATCCACCAGAGTAGGTCTTCAAGGGATAGATGGGTCATGCATCTAGTATTCAAGGAGTCACCCACGATGAACACAAACGGCCATGCGATATGTTGCTGAACACTTGGGCGTATTTGAAGCCATGGTTGAAAAGCTAAAGTGTCAAGGACTAGAGACCACACACATGGACGAGGACCTTCCTCCTGATTATCAAGGGAGGGAAAGTGTAGAACCTGTAAGGCACCACTAGAAGGGGGGTTGAATAGTGGGTGCGAAAAATTTGGTTTTTAAAATGTTTTGATCCAAAAACCCAACTTCTGAAAACAGAAACTATTTTCAGGTCCTGTTTTGCAACGTTTGAAAAACACGGTTACAGACCTTCAAAAATTCTGAAATGGAGAGATTGTAGTTTCAGATGTTCTGAGTTTCTCCTAAAAATTTCAGATCAAAATTCAACCTTTAACCCTTTGAAAAATCGTTTGTGGTCAGATTACGCAAATCTGCCAGAAACAGTAGTCTGATTTGAAAATTTTATTCCGATTAATCCGTGGCTCCAAATGGTCTGAAAATTTAATGACAAACCCCTTACTATACGTATTTAACTGGGTTGAAACAGTTTTGAAAAATGCTTTTGGGAAGTATGTCAAATACGTTCAATTTCTCAACCTTTGCAAGTCTAAAAATCAGATTGCACTAGTCTCAGAACTATTAACGTTTGAATGACTTATACTTGTCCAAAAGGGTTGAAACTTACGCCAAATGAAACTTAGGAGATGTGGCTATGTTTTTGCAAAATTTTACAATTTTTGAAATTAGTTTACTATTTTTAAGATTGCGATGAAATGGATGAAAAGTGCAGGAAACTGAAAGTAATGTGTAGTAAAGTAAAGAACACAAAGAATTTTATACTGGTTCGTTTAAATCAACCTACACCAGTCTTCGAGGACACCTTCTTTGGTTATCACTAAACAAAATAACACATTACCACAAAGGGTAGCGGGAGTTACACACCAACTCCAACCCTTTACAAACGATACAAGCAATCACACCTTTCACAAACACCACCACCGGACGAACGAAGGATTGATCACACCTTGATCATCCTTTTACAACAATGAGCGCATATGGTGGTCTATACAAAGCCTATTCAATATATTTGAATATAAGAACAATAGGTTTGAGAGAGAAGAAGAAGAAAGAAATGTGGAAGAAGAAAGTGGAAGACTCCTTTTGCACTTGGAAATTATGAGACTTGTCTTGCATTTTTGTTTGCTCTTCTTCTCCTTTTTATTTTGCTTTGGCTGACCACTCTAGGGCTTCATCCCATCTTGAGAATTCTCTTTTAAGTCCTTTGAAGAATGCCTTCTATAGATGTGACATCAACTTGCTTACTTGGCAACACTTGATTGGATGATTGTCTTGGCCTTCTTACTTGACACTCCTTGATTGGATGAGATTTGTCATCACTTGATGACTGTAAAAATCTGAGAATTACACTTAAAACATGTGCCAAATTAGTAGTAAAAACCTTACCAAATCTCACATAATTAATCCCACATAATTTGCAAAGAAAATTGTCTCCATTAACTCCAAGAATTCGGCCACCCTTATGCATCACATGCTGAAATTTTCAGCATGTGCAATAATCTCAAGATGTTCAAATTATTGTCATATTATTACACATCAATCCCTTGAAAATGGAGAAGCAAATTTGTCACAATCAAGACTCAAAAATTGGGCCACTTAATGTCTCACATGCTGAATTTTCAGCATGTGTTACATTTATAACATAGTTTGAAATATTACCTTGTGTAGCTACCTCCATTAAGTCACTAACATTTGTAGTCCATTCTTCACCAAAGCTCCACATAACCTCCATCAAGATGTATTAGACGTGTGATGTAGAATTTCCATGTGCTGAATTTTATTTTTGTAAGCTTTTTAAAATAGTGCACAATAATTATACACATATGGTATATTCCAATCATCCCTAATTTGAATATTCTAGAACACTTTAGTATGTGTTGAATATGCAAAGGTGTCTAGATACATGTTACATGTCATGTCAAAAATGTTCCATGTGTTGTGTTCGTAGAAAACCGAATTTTCGATTTTTGTCGAGTACGCGATTTTTCTCTGATGAAATTCTAACTTTTTGCACATGTTATATATATTATTTTACACATAATATACATAAAATAATTTGAATATTCAGCTCTTAATGGCTGAGACAAATGGCGTCACATGTGACATAAAAGAATGAATTCAAACCTCGCTGAGACAAATGGCGTCACATGTGACATAAAAGAATGAATTGAAATCTCTACAATTTGGCCTTAATTGGGGGTGATTTGTGTGTGCCAACATGGAATGATTTTATGTCTGAGTGTACCATATGAGCCACAAAATTTGTGGTCATTTTTGAAGTGTAGGGGCTGGCCATCTATATATGGAAAGTACGTGACACGTTAACGAAGTTTTGGTAGTCACCCGACACGACAATTTTTGGTTTAGAACCTTGTAACGTGTCGTAATAATTTTGTCATCACCATCGCTTATATCATATGATATAAGACCTGAATATACTCATAAATATGAGGTAAGTATAGTGGTGTGACGTTGACGTACGTTCATAATATATATAACGTGTCGGTAGTACATTGGAATATATGTGTATAGTGCCTTTTAAAAAAAATCTGAACATATATATATATATATATATATATATATATATATATAAACGTGTGATATGGAAGTGAGAGGAGACTTTCCATTTCCATGTTTGTTGCCTTCATGCCTTCTTCAAATATTTCTCCATTTAATGAACTACTTAGTTCATTTAACTAAGTACTTCACTTAATGAACTAGTTTAGTTCATTAATGGTGGCACCTGAAAATAGTTCAAACACAACAAATGTTTGCCATTTGATGTAAACTTTAAAGCTTCATTGCTTGTTAGTACGGCAACATTATATATAAAGTATATAAGGCAAGTTTATCACAAACACGTGTCAAGTAATAAAATGTGTCATGCATTTCTTTAGCACACGTTATTTAAATCATGCATTTTGTGAATCACTCAAGACCTTTTTCTCAATAGAAAGGTCCCAAGAACAGTCATCCAGCCCCAAAATAAGGGCAAAAAACACTTTACTGAGCCCTTGCTGCATGGCAAGATTCTCTTGGGTGTGAGATCTTTCCACTCCAAATAAGAGCAATGTGCGCCTTTGCCACATTACTATCGAGGCAGCCAGTAAACCAATTCACCATCTGGCCATCAAGAATACATGCGAGCCGTGCAGGAGAGCCTTTTCTCATAAGAGATTGCGGAGTATGCGGCTCCAAACAACTTTAAGGTTCCCAAAATGAACACATACGATGCCACCCTGATCCCACTGATCGTGTGTTTCAGTTTCAAATTTCCATGAGACTGAAAAGCATTTCCGACCTACTATGGTGCAAGACTTTCCCCGTCTACTAGAAGAAGAAAGCTAAGAGATGGTTCCAGCGGTTACCGTCTCAGTCTGTGTACTAGTTCCGGCGATGGCTCAAAGGTTTAAGGCATAATGTGTGTTCCAAACCTTTCGTCAAAAACACATCTCATCTGATGGCTCTGCAGCAGAAGCCAAATGAGTCTATCCTTAAATATATGCAGCGCTTCACAGATGAGTCCCTGCAAGTTAGGGACCGTAATGATGGAGGCATGGGTGCAGCCTTCATCAACAGGTTCAGAGCAGGCCACCTCTTCTTCTAGTTGGCCGAGGAGAATCCTAAGTCTCTAGGGAAGTGTCTAGAGAAAGCACATCAATATGCCTAAGGAGAGGAAGCAAATAGGCTGAAGCGAGAAACAGAGCAGGCCTATCGCTAGGCAGGCCGAGGTGAGCCCATGAAGGACACCTGGAAAGACGTCAGGGACAAATGCACTACATTAAGGAAAGGAAGGGTTGCCCTTACTCGGCTCAAATGAAATGGTCCTATTCATCATGGAAAAGGATAGGCTGAGAACAAACCCACCGCAATTGTAGGGTCTGAGATCAAAAAGGATCTAAAACAATAGTGCAAATACCATAGGGTTATCGGCCATGACATCGAAAATTGCAGACAGATGGCGAGCGCGGTCGAGCGTCTCATTGAGTAGGGTTATGTGCACTAGTTTATGATCTACTATCATTGGTACACAATCAGCTAGATTTTTCCCGACCTCCACCATAAGACAAGTGCCAGAAAGATGAGCCACACCGGCATAAACAGATGGTGATAGGGAGGATGAAGGGCCTGAGGCTGTTGGTTAATGTCGTGATCTACACTACTTCTGGTGGCCCTGCTCTGCACAGTACAAGGCTAGATTTCGGGACGGTTAGAACTTCAAGTAATTCACCCTCGAAGAAGCCAAAGTTGTCCCACGAGTTAACCTAGGGGTTAGTTAATCCTATTCTCGCAGGATATGACAACACAAGCTTAGTATTTGACCTCTTATTATAGCATTTATTAGCAGTTTGGACTGTAGGATAGCTAGTTATGCTAGTGTCAACTCCCTTGCTTGGGTTCTCCAGCATGATAGTGCAGCCATCAAGCTTGGTTACATTGTCCGTCATTTTTTGTTAAACACCCGAAGTGTCACCACTGGTGGATAAATTTTGTTGTTATAAAAGAAAGGTCAGCCTATAACATTCTTTTTGGTAGGCCGACCTTAAGGAGTTTAATGGAAATCGTGTCACCTCTGCATATCAGCATGAAGTTTCCATCGTGTGCAAGGGTGGTAACTATACATGGAAATCTACTAGCGGCACAAAATGTTGTTATGCTGTTGAAACGAAAGGTAAACTAGCAGTACAAGTTAGCATTGACAATATTGTGCCTCCAACTGAGGAGAAGATGGAGTCGAACGATGCGGTTTAAGATTTCATTCTAGATCCCAACCAACCAAAGAGTTTTATTAAGATTAGGACTTGGATGCCAACTGAGTTGCTGAACCAACTCCAGAATCTATTAAGAGAGTTCACAATTATCTTTTCCTGGACGATTGAGGAAATGTCAGGCATTCCAGTAACCCTCACTGAGCACAAGGTTAATGTTGATCCTATGGTCAAACCCGTTAAGTAGAAGAAAAGAAACTTTGCTCTGGAAACGAACAAGGCAATTGCCGAAGAGGTCGGTAAGCCAATTGGCATTAACTTTATCATTAAAGTCCTCTATCCATTCTGTCTAGTCAATCCTGTGATAGTACCAAAGCCTAACAAATCATGAAGGATGTGTATTGACTACACAAATTTAAATGAAGCGTGCCTAAAAGGCTACTATCCACTACCAAAGACAGACAGGATCATGGATTCAACAATTGGACATGAAATATTTGACTTGCTTGATGCCTTCAAAGGCTCACCAGATAGCCATGGAATAGGAAGACTAGGATAAAATATCCTTTATCATGGATGAAGGTATTTGCTAGTATGTTAGCATATCTTTTGGTCTGAAAAACAAGCTACCTATCAGAGATTGGTGAATTCCTTGTTTAAATACCAGATTGGTCGTATTATAGAAGTCTACAATAACGATATGCTCGTCAAGAGTAGGACCCTTGATGTGTATATCCAAAACTTAAAAGAGCTGTTTATCATCCTCAGAGACTCCACGATGAGATTGAACCCCAAAAATGCACATTCAAGGTTCGAATCGAAAAATTATCAGTATATATGGTCTCCAAGTAAGGGTTCAAGCTAACCCCGATAAAGTTGAAGCTCTAAGAGCTATGCACCCTTCCACAATGTCAAGGAGGTACAGAAGATGACTGAAAGGATTGCGGCGCTAAACAGATTTATGTCCAAGTCGGTAGAGAAGTCACTCACATTCTTCTAAGATTTGAAGAAGAAAACCATGTTTTAATAGAATGACAAGTATCAACAGGCTTTTAACGACTTAAATTCCTTCCTGGCCTAGGTTCCAACTTTAACTTTGCCAGTTCCCGGTGAAGAATTGTACATATATTTGCTTATTTGCCATGAAGCCATTAGTACGGTTTCGCTTAAAGAGGATAATGAGGTCTAAGGGAGCAAAATTGCGTGAAGAGGATGTGCAACAGGATGGACCGGGAGGAAGCATGTCTGAAGATTTATGTAATGCTTTTCAAGCCCAATTACTATAACAAAAAGGCTAGACCTTGGTGGACTTCAAAGTTCAAGGCATACGCATGTAGTTTAAAGTGATATGATGTTGTGTGGCCTTAATTTTGGCCCATATGCTTGTATATTTTGTTATTATGCATTTAGAGTCTTTTTAGATGATTTTAGAATGTTCTGGTATGCAAAAATCCATGTAGAATTTGATTTGTATGTAGGAATAAGGAATTTGATTTTAGTGTTTGGAGCATATCTGGACCTACAGACATTGGATTAACGTGATTCTAAGTCCTATGGAAAGCTAAGATCTGTATCTACAAATACCAATGTGGTTCATTACCACATTCGGCTTCTAGAAGGTCAAGAATGGGCGTCCAAAAATCAGACAAGATTTCAGAATCCTTGTTTGATTAGGAATCTTTTGTTTTCATTTTGGTCGCTTAGGTTCTTCCCATATATACCCTAGTTAAGCGTCCCTTTTGCTTGGGGCCTGAACAGAAACTGTTTGTTTTCAGCAAAAAGGAAGAATTCCTTGGTAAATTTTACTTGTGTTGATCTTTGGTCAAAATTAGGGTTCATATCAAGGTCTTGAGCAAATCTTGTGGGGAATCGGAGTTCTTCATCATTGAAAACACATATCAAGGGCGTGAATTCGTTCTTGGATCATGAACACATTTTAAAGAAGAAGAATCTTGCTCGTTCTAAGCTAATAAGTACACGGCCAAGGGTGATCTTTGATCATTCTTGACAACCGAATACGATTTCTTGAGGAGGATAGATTATAACAAGGAAAGATCGTATCTTTGTGTGCAAGACTCGCATCAGAGGAAGATGGCGTGCAGAGGCCGATGTATTTTTGTGAGCAAAACTCTGCATGGACCTAAGGAAGGTACACCAGTGCCGAGAAGATAGTTTTGGCATTAGTCACACTACCGAGAAAACTCAGGCCCTCCCTATAGCTCATCCCATTATGAATGTCACCGATGAACCTTTAAAGCAGATTCTTTCTATGTCTGACCTCGAGCCGAGCCGCAAGATAGGTTATGGAAATAACCAAATATGACATTCATTATCGACCGTAGACTTCCATTAAAGACTAATCCTTGGCAGATTTCATCGCTAAGGGGATCTTTGTAGAGGATGAGCAACCCAAAGAGGACCAATGAACCATCTACATTGATGAATCCTCTTCCCGTGATGGCAGTGGAGAAGGCCTGTAATCGTAAGTCCTAAAGGGGAAGAATTTGATTAAACACTTCAATTCTACTTGGTGGAGTGTGAAGCCTTGATCGCCGGCCTAAGACTTGCTAGAAAGTTAGAGGCACAAAAGTTAAATCACACAACAACTCTCAACTCAAAGTGGCCCAATGGGGACTAGGAAGACAAAGAGGATCAGATGAGGCGATATTTTTTAAAGTTTGAGCAACTTAAGGGAATGTTTGAATCCTTTGCGATTGAACATATCACTTGGCCAGCTAATAAAAGGGCCAACACACTTTCTCTCCCAGCATCATTCGCTCCAACAACGTTAGAAAAAAAGATCATGTAGAGCTCATTAAGCACTGAGCCTACGATCAGGTTGAAGTACTTCAAGCCAACTGCCGCAGCACGTGGATGGATGAGATGGTCAACTTCTTAAAGCATGAAGTTCAGCTTCAAGACAAATAGGAAACCAAGAAATTATGCATCAAAGCGCCATGTACTCCCTCTTTAATGAGGTTTAGTACATAAGATCTGTTTCTCAACCATGGCTGAAGTGCTTCACTGAAGACGAAGGATATTATATTCTCTCTAAAATTCACATAAAAAATATGTGGAAATCATTTTGGATTAAGATATCTAGAACGAAAAGGTTATCTAGCCAGCTACTATTGATCGACCTTACACCATGATGCTATTGAATTGGTGAAAATATGTCAAGCTTGACAGGTTCAAGCACTATTATCTCATGTTCCCATTTAGGAAATGATTTCCATCATGAACCCCTTTTCTAGAAATCGGGGTTTGAGTGATTTGAAAATGCATGATTTAAATCTTACGTGTTTACGAAATACATGAAATAACTGTTACTTGATATATGCACGCACGTGATAAAAACGATTTACATATTTATATATAATGTTGTCGTACTAACGTCATGAAGCGTTAAAGCTTATATCATATGGCAAACATTTGTTGTTTTTGTACTATTTTCAGGTGCCATGATTAAAGAATTAAACTAGTTCATTAAGTGAAGTGCTTAAGTTAATGAACTAACTAGTTCATTAAATGAAGACATATTTGGAGAGAGCTATATGGCAAAAAATTTTAAAATGGAAAGTCTTCTCATCTCACACCCTCACACACGCCACATACATATACATATTATATATCTATTTTTTTTACGACAAACTATATACTTATGTTCCGACGTTCCACCGACACGTCATATATATTATACACATATGTCGACGTTACACCACCATATACACCTCATATTTATGAGTATATACAGGTCTTATATCATGTATTACAAGTCATAGTGCTATCAAAATTATAACGACATGTCACAAGGCCATAAACCGAAAATTGTCATATCGGATGACTATCGAAACTTCACCGACATTTCACGTACTTACCATATAAAGATGGTCAGCCTATATACACTAAACATAATCCAAAATTTCATGATGTGCATTTCATATTCAGCCACAATGTCATACCATGTTTACACACACAAATCACCCATAATTTAACCTAAATTTGTGGAGAATTCAAATTGAAGGTTATTTTGTCACATGGGGCGTCTTCCACTCAGCCATTGGAGCTGAATATAAACCTAATTTTATGTATATTATGTGTGACATAATATATATTACATGTCTAAGAAGTTTGAAATTAATCAGAGAAAAATCGTGTAATCGACGAAAGTCAAAAATTCGGTTTTCTACACTTAGGCATACATGAAAATGTTTTGGCCTTGATGTCACATGTATCTAGTCACTTTTTTAATATTCAAGAAATATTAGAGTATTCTAGAAAAATCAAATTAAGGCTGATTTACAATTTACCATTTATGTGAAGATTATGCATTATTTGACAAAGTTTACATAAAAAGAATTCAGCACATGTGCAGCTCTATTTCACACGCCTATTACAACTTGTTGGAGCCTAGGTGGAGCTTATCTAGCACTTTAATTGATGGAGGATATACCACACATGATTGGTGACATTGAAGAGGATAACACACAAGGAAACAATTCAAATAAAACACATGCTGAAATTTCAACATATGCTTGGAGATGGCCGATTTTTTCCCATCTTTTGTCTTCAATTTCAGTCCAAAACTTAAAGGGATTGTATCATGATTATTTGGAAGTTAATCACCTTGATTTTGAGCACATGTTTCAGATTTTTGAGAAGAAATTCCAGCTCATTTAAGGTGTGCCAAGGTGGATTAAAGATGGCATATCAAGAAGTGACAATTAGGCGAAGACAAGTCATTCGTCCAATCGTGTTGTGCCAAGTAAGCAAGGTTGCGTCACCATCTATACAAAGCAATCTTACAAAGGTATTCAAGGCAATTCTCAAGGAAGAAAACAAATCCTAGGGTTGCGGCCACAACACTATAAAAAGGGGCAAGATGGTGCAAGACAAGACTAAGTAAAAATTGATATTCTTACTAGTTCAAAGCAAGACTACTCTAATCTTCTTCCATTTTTTCTCTTTCTCTTAGCCTCAAGTCTATCATACATATCTTCCATATACTATATAGGCTTTGTATATACCACCCACATATGTTCATCTCGTGTAAAAGGTTGATCAAGGTGTGATCAAGCCTTCATTCAATCGGTGGCGGTGTCCTTGTTGTTTTGTTTGTTTGTTTGATTGTAAAAGGATAGAGTTGGTGTTTAACTCGAGTCACCCTTGAGTCTAGGTGTTTTTGTGTTTAGTGAATACCGAGAAAGGTGTCCTTGAAGACTGGAGTAGGTTGTTTTAACTAAACATGTATAAAAATCTCAGTGTTCTTACTTTTCAGCACTTTTACTTTCAATTCCTGTTTTCTTCGTCGTTTTCATTAGCATGGTAAAAATAGCAAAATCTTTTCAAAAATCACCAAATTTTGCATAAATATAGCCACACGTCCTAGATTTTATTTGGCACAAGTTTCATCTCATTTAGATAAGTATAAGTCAGTCAAACGTTAATAGCTCTGAGACTAGTGCAATCTAATTCTCAGATTTGAAAAGGTTGAGAACATCAACGTGGTTGACATACTTACTAAGGGAATTTTGAAAAGATGTTTTAATCCATTAAAATACACATATTGAGGGTCATACCATAACATTTTCAGGTCATTTAGAGTTCCCAATTAATAGGAATAAATTTTTCATTTTGAAGTGCAGTTTCTGGCAGATTGACGCAATATGTACAAAAACGTGTTTTCAATGGGTTAGGCTTGGAAATTTAATTTGAAATTTTTATAAGACACTCATAACTTCTGACAGCACATCTTCATCAAATTTCATAATTTTTGAAGGTCTACAACCAGGTCATTTAGATTATTCAAATCAGGATCTAAAAACAGAAACTGTTTTCAGAAGTGAGTTATTTGGTCCAAAAAGATTTAAAAACCAAAATTTCCACACTCACTATTCAACCCCCCTTCTAGTGGTGCTATACAGGTCCTACACCCCTAACCTTAGTCCAGTGGAGAATCGATCTCGTCAGACCCTTATCGCGTGCTCCAGGATCTGTTCAATACCTTCTCGTCACCGTTGACTATTTGACTAAGCAGGTCAAGGTGGAGTCTTTAGCGACGATGATGGGAAATTATGAGAAAAGTTTCTTTAGAAACACATCATCTATCATTTCGAACTACCAAGATTCTTCGTTTCTGACAGCAAAAAACAATTTGTTGAGGAAGTAGTTAAAAGCTGGTGCAGCGAGCCACAAATGCAACAATACTTCACCTCGGTGGCTCATCTCAAGGATAATGGTTTGGCAGAACTTTGAACCACAATATAAAGGACGGTCTAGAGAATCAATTTGAGAAAGATGGAGTAGGATGGGTAGATGAATTGCTCAGCATCCTATGGGTTTATCGCATAACTCCTTAGGTCAACCAAGGAACTCCTTTTTCCTTGGTGTGTGGCTCTAAAGTCGTTATCCCAGCTGAGATGGGCTGCATGTCAGCTAGAGTAGAAAACTATTATGATCAGAATAACAGTCAAGGTCTGCTTTTGAATGTCGACAACCTGGAAGAAAAAAGGAGCAAGTTGACTTTCGGATGGCACAACACAAAAACTTAATCTCATAGTATTATAACGCAAAAGTGCGACATAAGTTCTATGAAATGGGGGACCTTTCCTTTGAAGTAGCTTCGCGTCACATTGGCCCATGAGACAGCCTCTACCCAAAATGAGAAGAGCCGTACCGCGTCAGCAGCACCTCTTCCTTTGGAGCTTACAAGCTAGAAACTCTAACTAGCAAAACATTGCCACGAAGTGGGCACGTATCTAACTTGAGACTATTTCATGCATAGAGCTTGTAACACTTCCTCAAAGGATTCAAATACATACTTTCCTTTCATCATTGTTTATAATGTTTCAAAGTGGGAATAACTTAATAGTGTGGTCTCGCCAGGTATGAGCCACTACATCATCTCAAAAGTGGGTGCGGGACAGGTTTTCCAATTAGACTCATCAGGTCTGAGCAGTCGTCCTAACAAGAGGATAAAGCCGTAACAGGTTTTGCATATGCTTCCATGGTGGATAAGGGGATTAAGCACTAATAAGCTTTACGCACCCAACACTCAGCAGGTCTGGGTACCCCAACAAGGGGATTAAGATGGCACTGTTTTGCCGCAAAACATTGGCCTCCGCAAGTCTGAGTAGACACCCCAGAAAGGAGAGCGTGACGACACTGTATGTCATATAAAATTGACCTTGTCAGAGTCGAGCCGTCACCGTTTGCCTGGTAAGAGGGCTCAACAGAACCCGTCTCCCTAAATCAAATTGTGATCACAGAAAGACATTGCTTATGTGAAGCTTTAAAACTCAGTCTAATTTATTTTTAGACTACTAGGCCTGAAGACAAGTCTTGAATATTGGCAAAGAACAGATTTCTAAATCTTGAACCTAGTTTAAGCTATCGCTAAACCACGTTTCAGAAAGTATAAGGAGTTATGTTGAAAAATTTCCGCTCATTGTTCTTTGTAACTCAGTCATTCTGCTCGATTGCTGAAAGGCCGAGATTACCATACTTATGTGAATTCATCGAAGCTCCCATGTTTGTGGAAATTGATAAACCCAACCATCCTGCTCGGCTTTTCGCACAATCTCTTTGTTACTTAGGTTTTGTGTATAAGTTTGGAACAAATTTTAAAGTACTTTAACGTACTTTTCCAAAAATCTCCCACATGATCCAAACTTATGCACAAACATTTCAGAACGTTAACAACTGACCACTCTACTATCAATCAAAGATAATGACACATAACGGATACGATAACTTCTACTCTTGAATCGCCAGTAGTACAACTTGAGTTATATGAACGGAAGTAAGATGAAATTCGTCTTAAATCTTACTCCACTATTGTTTATATGAACAACAAGAAGACATATCATTATCTACTTCTTCAAGTTCATGGTTTGGTGCGATATCAGCCATGCACCTATCTCGGGATTCATAAGCTCTCTAGAGAGTTTTTCCATCTCTCATAGGAAGCGGCACCACTTCCAAGCTTATATAGGTGAAATCCATCAAGTGTGTACTCCTCACACCACCATACAATCATGGGTATGAATTTTCATTAAGAGATTCTCAAAATCTCACCATCGATTCTTTACAGCTAGTACTATCGACAACAACACCTTAAGGATGAACACTTTAATAGTGCAACATAGAACTCTTTCATGACTTGTTTTTACCACATTGAACCATGTTTGTAGGATCTCTACTAATACTGGGTTGGGTTTCCGTCGTGAAGAGTTCTCTACATATGGAATAAGTCACCTCCCCTTCGATGTTTCATAGACTAATTTCTTATTTAATCCTTTAGTTAAGGGGTCAACAAGGTTAAACTTAGTTCTTACAAACTCCAATTTTACCACTCCTGAACTTATCAAATCCCGCACAATATTGTGCCTTAAACAGATGTGCTGGCTCTTCCCATTATAGATCTTGTTCTTTGCTCGTGCGAGCGCAACCTGTGAATCACAATGAATAGATACAAAAGGCATAGGTTTAGACCACAAAGGAATATCAACAAGCAAATTCCTTAACCATTTAGCTTCTATACTCGCCAGTTTTAATGCAATGAATTCAGATTCCATTGTTGATTTTGCACTACATGTTTGTTTACATGACTTCCAAGAGATAGCTCCACCACCCAATGTAAACACATATCCACTAGTGGAGTTTATATCTTCATTATCAGTCACCCAATTAGCATCACAATAGCCTTCTAAAATATTGGGTGAACCACTAAACAAGAGTCCTAAATTCATTGTACCTTTAAGATATCTCAATAATCGTCCTAATGCACACCAATGTTTTACATTATGATTATGAGTATATCTTGCAAGTCTATTCACGGCATATGCAATGTTGGGTCTAGTGCAATTCATCAAGTACATTACACTGTAGGATCTGTAAGGCACCACTAGAAGGGGGGTTGAATAGGTGGTGCGGAAAGTGTGGTTTTTAAAATTTGTTTAAAACTAATCAACTCAACTTCTGAAAACAGATTCTGTTTTCAGGATCAGTTTTAAAACGTTTTTAAAACCAGGTTATAGGTCTCCAAAAATTCTGAAATTTTGAGAGAACTTAGCCTCAGATGTTATGAGGGTCCCCTAAAAATTTTAAATTAAAATTCAACCTTTAACCCCTTCAAAAACCGTTGGTGATCAGATTGCGCGAATCTGCCAGAAACGGTAGACGGTTTTGAAAACTTTATTCCTATTTGTGTGTAAGTCCAAATGATCTGCAAATTTAACCACTAACTCCTTATATACTATATTTAAGTGGGTTGAAACATTTTTTTCAAAATTATTTTGGAAAGTAGGTCAATTACAATCAAAGTCTCAACCTTTGCAAGTCTGAAAATCAGACTGCACTAGTCTCAGAACTTTTGATGGTTGATCGACTTATACTTATCCAAAAGGGTTGAAACTTGTGCCAAATTAACCCTAGAACGTGTGGATATGTTTCTGGAAATTTTCGTGATTTTTGAAATTCGTTTACTATTTTTACAAACGCAAACACAAAGAGTAAACTGTGCAGTAACAGAAATTAAATGCTGAAAGTAAATGGCACCAAGAATTTTATACTGGTTCGGTTATAAACAACCTACTCCAGTCTTCAAGGAATACCTTCCTTGGTTCACACTAGTCACACACACGCAATACACCCTACCACAGGGTTGATGGAGTTACACACCAACTCCAACCCTTTACAAACCTTGTACGATGAATACAATTCGCACGAACACCACCACCTCGCAAGAATGAAGATTGATCACACCTTGATCAATCTCTTACAAAGATATAGAAGTATGTGGTGGTCTATAACAACCTATTCAAGATTGAAAATATGAATGCAATAGGCTTTCAAGAAGAAGAAAGAAAGAGAGTGTAGAAGAAAGAGGCTAGGCGTTTTGATCACTTGATTTTGCAATGCTTGTGCTTGTCTTGTTTTTGCTCATCTTCTTTCCTTTTAAGCCTTGCGTCATCCCCCGTCCCCCTGGTATCCTTCCCCTCTTCAAAATTATCTTCTAAGTCCTTGGGAGAATGTAAGACATCATTGTGACATGGTGTTGCTTACTTGTCACCTTCTCATTGGATGATCATTTAAGCTTTGCTTACTTGGCACTTCATGATAGGTTGGATGTTGTCATCATTGATGACTTGGAAAAATCTGAATATATCACTCAAAACTTGTGCCAAAATCAACATAGAATAATTTCCATAATATACAATATTGTCACATAAATTTTGCAAGACAAAATTCCTCCTTACCAAGGTAAAAAATCGGCCAAAATGGGTGATTACCATGCTGAAATTTCAGCATGTAATACATGGCTCTTCAATTCAAAATATTTCCATTTCTCTTGATTTTTCTTTTTAAAATAAATCATTAATTGATAGCAAATATCCTTATCAAATTGGAAATGAATTTGGACACCCTTATGACCTTAAATTCGGCCAAGACATATCACGCACATGCTGAAAAATTTCAGCATGTGTGATATATAAAATATCACTCTTTATGACTTTGAAAAATATTCAAATTGCTTCCATTTCTTCTTCCAATCAATCACATAATTCAAGATGATAAGATATGTCTCATTAAACTACAAAAATTGGCCAGCCTATTTCAACATGCTGAAATTTTCAGCATGTGCTTTAAATGTAACAAAGTTTGAAACCTTACCATTTGTAGCTCCTTTCTTTAATTCACCAACATTGCATGATTGATTCTTGACCAATCAATATGCCAACAAGGATCCACATAAGCTCCATCTCAGCTGTAGGGGCGTTGGATAATGTATATGCGTATGCTGAAATTTATTTTTGCTAACTTTGTAAAATAGTGCACATTTAATAATACACACATGTTATATTCCAATCAGCCCTTAATTTAATTTTTAAGAACACTTTAAGATGTATGACATATGTAAAAAGTGTCTAGATACATGTCGTATGATGTGCCAAAAATATTCCATGTGTTGTGTACGTAGAAAACCGAATTTTCGATGTTTATCGATTACCCAATTTTTCTCCAATTAAATTCCAACTTTTTACACATGATATATATATTATGTTACAAATAATATATATATATAATATATACTTTAAATCTCATCACTTGGCTGGTCTAAAGTGGCGCCATTAACATGTGACAAAATTAGAATTGGAATCTTCCCATTTTAGCCTTAATGTAGGGTGATTTGTGTGTGCCAACATGGAAAGAATTTTTGGCTGAAAATATCACCCTAGGCACGAAATTTTTGATGATTTTTGAAGTATATGGGCTGGCCATTTATTTATGGCAAGTACGTGACACGTTGGCGAAGTTTCGGTATTCGCCCGATACGACAATTTTTGGTTTAAAACCTTTTAATGTGTCGTATTTAATTTGTCATCACCATGACTTATATCATATGATATAAGACCTGAATATACTCATAAATATGAGTTAAGTATAGTGGTGTGACGTTAACGTACGTACGTAAAATATATAACGTGTCGGTAGTACGTTAGAATACATGTGTATGTGCCTTTAAAAAAAATCTGAAAATATTTATATATATATATATGTATGGCGTGTATATTAATGAGGGGAGGAGAAGAAAACTTTCCTTCCTTAGCCTTGTTGCCTTTGTGCCTTCTTCAAATGTAGCTTCCTTTAATGAACTACTTAGTTTAATTAACTAAGTACTTCACTTAATGAACTAGTTTAGTTCATTAATGGTGGCACCTGAAAATAGTATAAACACAACAAATGTTTGCCATATGATGTAAGCTTTAACGCTTCATGGCTCGTTAGTACGGCAACATTATATATGAGCTAAATAAGGCAAGTAATAAGCAATATCATGTATACATGTATATCATGCACACGTTTTACGTCATTCATTTAAATCACATATTTTGAAATCATTCAAACCCCTTTTTCTCTACAATCTTCCCCTTTTGATGATTTTCAAAATAACTTATGCACATGATTTAAATGCTATCGCTCCCCCTTCAATCATGCATAAATTTGAAATTTGAATTTTAAATTTCAAATCCGGCTCCTCTTGATTTGTGCAATCAGTATCAATTAGTGTCTCTATCTGTCTCTCTCCCCCTTAAATCATGCTCTCTCTCCCCCTTTATTTTGGAAAGTAAATCAAAAGATTGCTGTAAATAAGGAAAGAAAATCAAATTACGTCAAATCAAATCATATCAACTGGAATCATGCCTAATTTGGAGCGAAGAGATTCATATGTGGCTTGATTTAAGGCTTTTGTAAAGATATCCGCTACTTGTGCTTCTGTGCGTACGTGATCTATGACGATATCACCATTGTTTACATGATCACGAAGAAAGTGATAGCGTACTTCTATATGCTTAGCCTTAGAATGTAACACGGGGTTCTTAGACAAATTAATGGCACTCATACTATCACAATATATAGGAATTCTATTTACGGTAATTTCAAAGTCCGAGAGTTGTTGTTTTATCCACAACAACTTTGTGCAACAAAGGCTAAGTGCCATGTACTCAGCTTCAGTAGTGGACAAAGCAACGCTTGCTTGCTTTTTGGAAAACCATGAAATGAGTGAGTTTCCTATAAATTGGCAAGTCCCACTCGTGCTCTTTCTGTCTATTTTGCAGCAACCATAATCTGCATCAGTATAAGCATGTAAGTTAAATGTGGAATCCTTATCGTACCAAATTCCTAAGGTGGGCGTGTGCTTAATATAACGGAATATTCTTTTCACCGCATTATAGTGAGACACCTTAGGTTGACTCTGAATCGTGCACACATGTACACACTGAACATGATATCAGGCCTAATAGCAGTTAAATATAGCAAAGAACCTATCATAGATCGATATAAGCCATTATCAACGTCTTTACCATGTTCATCTTTGTCCAATTTAGTAGTGACACTCATAGGGATGGGGGATGGTTTCAGATTTTCAAAGTTAAACTTTTTAATCATGTCATTGACATATTTTGCTTGACTTATGTGAATGCCTTTACTCGTTTGCTTAATCTGCAAGCCAAGAAAATAGTTAAGTTCACCAGCCATAGACATTTCAAATTCAGATTTCATGCAATTTTCAAAATCTTCAACAAGTCTATGTGAGGTAGAACCGAAAATAATGTCATCAACGTAGATTTGGATAATAAGTAAATCCGATTTATCTTGTTTCAAAAATAGTGTACTATCTATAGTACCTCGTTTAAAATCATTTTCTAAAAGGAAAGTAACAAAACGGTCATACCATACTCTTGGTGCTTGCTTTAGTCCGTATAGTGCCTTCTTTAGTTTGTACACGTGATCTGGATGTTTCAAATCTTCAAAACCGGGTGGTTGCTTCACGTATACTTCTTCTTGTATAAATCCATTTAGGAATGCACTTTTTACGTCCATTTGATATAATTTGAAATCTTTCATGCAAGCAATAGCAAGTAATGGTCGTATAGCTTCTAAACGTGCTACGGGTGTAAATGTTTCATCGTAGTCAATTCCTTCTTCTTGATTATAGCCTTGTGCTACAAGTCTCGCTTTATTTCTAACGACCTTTCCTTCTTCATTCATTTTATTCCTAAACACCCACTTTGTGCCTATTATAGTCTTATCTTGTGGTCGTGGCACCAAATCCCATGCATCGTTTCTAACGAATTGATTAAGTTCATCATGCATAGCATCAATCCAAGAAGAATCACTCAAAGCATCATGCACATTTTTGGGCTCAATTTCAGAAATCATAGCATGGAATTCATTTATCTCATCCGAAGTAATTCTTCTACGTGGTCGCACACCGTGAGTGAGGTCGCCTATGATGAGATCATGTGGGTGATCTCTATGCCATCTTGGTTGATTATTTTCTATGTTATCATGCATTTCTATGTGATAATGCATTTCTAGTGTGTCATTCATGTCATGCATATCAAATGTACCATCATCTTCATTCAACACGGGTTTCAATTCAAGGTCATCGTCATATTCTTTATCTTTATCAATCTCACCAAATTCATTGAATTTCACATGAATAGATTCCATGATTTGTCTAGTGAGAGGATCATAACATCTATATGCTTTTGAATTTATAGAATATCCAACAAAAATGCACTCAATTGATTTGGATCAAATTTGTCTAAATTATCTTTTGTATTTAAAACAAAACATTTGCATCCAAACACACAAAAATAGTCAATCTTAGGCATGCGATCATTCAAAATCTCATAAGGCGTCTTGTTTATTTTCTCTCTTATAGATAGGCGATTTACAATATAGCATGCACAATTTACGGCTTCCGCCCACAGAAATCTAGGCAATTTATTTTTGCATAACATAGTCCTAGAGATTTCTTGTAATGTACGATTCTTTCTTTCTACTACTCCATTTAATTGTGGAGTTCTAGGTGGCGAAAACTCATGCTTGATTCCTTTTTCTTAGCAAAATGAAATCATCTCTTTGTTTTTAAACTCACCGCCTCTATCGCTTCTTATCTTTTTCACATTGACACCGTATTGATTTTCAAGTTGTTTGATTAATTTTGCAATCTCAATGGCACTATCATCCTTATGTGCAAGGAATAAAGTCTAAGTATAACGAGAAAAATCATCAACAATCACGCATGCATAGTGGCGCCCACCAAGGCTTGTAGTGCGACTAGGACCAAACAAATCAATATGTAATAGTTCTAAGACTCTAGTCGTGCTTATTTCATTTTTAGGCTTAAGTGACTCACGTGTTTGTTTGCCTTTTATGCAAGATTCACACAACTGAAAGTTGTCTAAATCAAGCGTAGGCAATCCTCGTACTAGGTTCTTTCGTTGAAGTTTTTCTAGTGTGGAGATACCAATGTGTCTTAAACGTCTATGCCATAAATTCACATTAGGTTCATTTGACATAAGGCACTTAACCTTAGGGTCTACCACATCATCCATAGAAAGCGTAAAAATATTGGCTTCTCGTTTTCCTTTTAAAACGATTTCTCAATTTTTATTTATTATATTGCAATAAGGGTGAGTAAAACACACATTAAAACCATTGTCAACAAATTGAGAAATGCTAAGAAGATTGTAGGATAAGTTGCTTACCAAAAAGACGTTGGAGATTTGGAGAGTGCTTGGATTTCCAATCGTAACTTTTCCGATAATCTTGCCTTCGTTGTTGTCTCCAAAGGTCACGGATCTGCCTTTTGTGACCTTCTTTAATTTTGTGAACAAGCTCGGGTCACCCGTCATGTGCCTCGAGCATCCACTGTCAAGGAACCACTTAATAGTTGTGTGGCGCCCCGCACTCCGGCCCCACCGAAGTCGGTGCACCCGCTGTACTTCACTAAGGAGAGTACTAGGTGTCGTCCCATACGTATCATGATCCATGATATAATGCATGGATTTTCGTGTTTACACGCAAATAAGTAAGCAAAACCGTGGCGGAATTTAAAACTTCAAATTAAAATCATCCACACGATCATTCATAGTTTACATCTCAAATCAAAAGTATTGAGAGTCACAAAACAAATGTTTTCCATCTCAAATACGTCATCAGTCATCGGTCATAGCTGGCCAGTCATGTCTCCTAAATTCGTCCACTCCTCGCTGCGCTCATGGGTAGGGGACCCTAGACTCATCCTCAATCCACTCTACTTTATTCCCTGCAGCCTCTAGGAGGAAAAATAGGGGGTGAGTGACAAAGTCACCAGCAAGTATACCATAAACAATCATGCATTAACTGGAAAGTACATAAAAGAACCGAACCCCCAAAATTCGGTTTAGAACATACCTGACCTTCCATTAAATACTCGTGAGAAGTCAACACAAGGTATATCCAAGGTCATAGCTTAACAGAGATTGAAACTTAACAGAGATCATAGCTTATGAAAGGATCGTCATTCAATAAAGATCATGACATACAAAAGGTCACCACTCAATAAAGATCATAACCTAGGAGCTACCAATTCATAACAACTTGACATAAATGTCCTGAATAAGATCATAGCTTACGTATCAACAGTAGTGAAATCGTAACTTAGGTAACGAGAGATAGGAGAATCATAACCTATGTAACATTACCTTTAGCATTTGGCTAGCATCTCATCCCTTCAATCAATAGTCGTTAAGGCAATAAAATCATAACTTAGTTACGAAGCAATTAATGACATAGCCTAGTGCAAATAGACTCGACATCATGCTCATGACCATATGCAATGCGTATGAATATGCAAAAGTAGCGCATAATGCCCTCCATCCAATACTCGATAGGGACCATCACTTAATGTAGGAAGATCATAACCTAACCAAAGATCGTCTCTTAATGCAGAATATAACAGTAATGACTGTAACTCACATCCATTCGTAACATAACAAGGATCATCAAGGAAGTCACACTTAGGTTCTACGAGTTCATGACAACTTAGTCTAATTATCATGCGTTACTACACAATGACTCCATAAACATGACATGCATGCATATGTACATGTGATGCATCATGATAAAAATGAGAATATGGCCTTTTCATGCTTTTCATCAAATCATCATCGTCGTAAAACAATAGAGTGTTCAGATCTATGTCCCGGATCTGAGGCGGTACGTCATCTCTTCTTGTCGGGTCTATTATGTCTGGGCCCGCACGGCCACTTGTTTCTCTTCGTCGGGTCTATTATATTCGGACCCGCACGGCCTCTTATTTCTCTTCGTCGGGTCTATTATATTCGGACCCGCACGGCCTCTTATCAGATCACTTAACCCTGATCTGGTGGGTTCGTACTGGCCAAGTTCATACTCACACACGGTACCGGTGGGGAATCATTCTTTTCAAAAATCATCTTTTGAAAACGCTTTTCATCTTTCTTTCACATAAAAATCATGCTGTAAATCATGTACGTGACGATGATGCAATGTATGACATGCATTATGCGACTCGTGAACAAATGCATCATAATCATGCATGCACGGACTTGTCTTTTAAATTGGAAAAACTGTCCAGCAATCACATTTTGTTCATACAGCCTCGTGCTCATCAATTCGTGCTCATACTCATAAACCCATGCCATACATATGCATAATGAAGGCTTAGACACATGCTATTAAAATTTCGTAGCATTCCGAAATGTCTAACTACCTCAAAACATCATACTATCATCAAAGGTACTGCTGAAATCAGCAGGGCAGTACCGCCTTACCTCAGTTTCGTGGGTCATAAAACTTTATTCATTTTGATCCATCACCTGAAAAACATAGCTAATTCACCAAGGAACAGTATTCATAAGGCTAAACATCACATTCAAGCCTAAATGATCAAGATCGAAGCCTTACAACTTAAGACATTAAACTGTCCTATTTCCAGTTTTGTACTACTAACTTCAACTCAGTTGTTAACTAACAAAATTGTAGTTTTATGCTGGTTTCTTTACATGAACATGTACCTCTATGCCTTAAATAGTTACCATAAAACTTCCAAGGCAATCCAATAAGTTTAAGGGGGTCATCTAATTATTTTCCCAAACTGGATACATGCAGAAACTGGAATGACTAGTTGTATCACGAAATGAATTGTGACCAAACCACAACTAATTTTTCCAAAATTCCAACTCACAATTGTCAGAAACACATCAAACTATCATCATACCAAAAAACAGCTCATTTGCATATTCCTAAGGTGAATTTTCGAGCCACACAACTTACTACTCAAAACTGTCCTGTTCCAGTAACTCTGTTTGAGCAGTTTTACCAAAAACTTCATTACAAATAATCCACAACTCCTTTTACTAAAATTCCAACTCACACATTTCATAAACATATAAAGATATCACCATACCAAATATTAGCCAATTTGAACACTCCTAAGATTCATGTTCAGGTCGTTTAACATAACACATAAGTCTGCCCAGTTCCAGTACTTCTGTTTGACCACTTCTTACTAAAAACTTCATTAAGGACAAACCACAACTCCTTTTATTGAAATCCCAACTCACACATTTCATATACATATGAAGCTTACATCACACCAAAAATTAGCCAATTTGAATACTCCTAAGATTCATTTTCAGGTCATGCAATACGTCACACTGTTCTTCCCAGTTCCAGTAATTTCTTCTTGAGCAGTTTTACCAAAAGATTTATAAAAAAATAAACCATAACTCTTTCTACTGCAATTTCAACTCTCACTTGTACTACACACACGGGGATAGTGTCATGTCCAAATTTAGCTTAATAGAACACTTCTAAGATTCGTTCTCAAGTCACACAATCAGCAACACAAATCTGCCAGCTCCAGTAGTTTCAGCACTTCTTCACCTTTTCATTGGTCAAGCATTCTTCAACCAACTTCATTTATTAAGATGACTTACTATACATCAAATGCACATTTAAACATAGTTATTTCAAGTCTCATAACTCATTTTAGGCTACACATAACTCATACCAACAGTCTTGCCATTTACGCTTAGAACATGTCACTTACCAACACTCTTCTTTACATCAACTAAGTTCATGTCTTGTTCTTAGAATCCTCAACTAAGATTCATAACTTAAAAATGGCTAGTCATTCAAGCATGAACTTCACAAATAAGGCAAGATTGGCTAGAGTATACTTGCCTCTTTGAACCTTAGAGCTCTTCCTTATCATGAGCCTTGGTTGAAATAGGGTGCAGTCTTCCTCCACTTTGCATGTAGCCCACGGTTTTGAGAGGAGGAAGAAGAATGAACATTAGTTACTATCTTAATAAAGAAATATCTTCATTGGGAATATGATTTCCTTACCAAGATGAATCTTGACTGGGGCTTGAAATGGATTTCAACCACCAAGATGTTAGCTCCTCCTAGTGGCTTGACCAATCTTCTCCTAATGATCATCTAGATGAATTCTTGAGGCTTGAAGATCTTGGTTTTGTTGGCTCAACCAGCCGTGTTCTACAATGGGGAAAATAGGGAAGTCTCCTTGCTCCATTGTGACTTCTTGAGAGTGGTGTGTTCTAAAATTGCTTGGAGAAAATTTTCTTCCCCTTGGTTTAAGGAGGTTGCCGTGAGTATGGTGGGAGGGGAAAGGAATCCTCCTTAGTTTAATTAGGCTAACTAGAATCACTTAGCCTTAGTTACTTTTACCCAACTATGGTTACTTTAATTCAACTATAGTTACTTTATGTCAACTATAGTTACTTTATGTCAACTATAGTTACTTTATGCCAACTATAGTTACTTTATGTCAACTATAGTTACTTTATGGCTAACCTAGGTTACTTTGTCCAACTAGAGTTATTTTCTTAACCGTGTAGTAACATTAAGTAACCATGGTAATCTTTCTTGGTCAACCATGGGGGGCGGTTTTGACTCCTTGGGGGGAACTTTACCATGCTTAATTTCTCTCCAAATGAGTTTAATAAGAAGCCATGTGGGTATTTGCCCCCTTTTTAATTGTTTCCCTTTTTTGTTTTAAAATAAAATTAGGAAATTCTTAATTTCTTTTGGGCTAAGGCCGAAATTCTCCAAGAATTGGGGAAAGAATTGCCCACTACTTACATTCCTTAATTTTTATTTGTGCTTATTTTAGGGAGAACCTTAAGATTAAACTCTCCTATAATTTGGGAAAAACCCCTTTAAGGCCCTTTTAAAACCTTGTGGCCGAAATTTTCTTAAGCCTTTGGGAACGAATTGGCCACCTCATATAGTCCCTAACTCACGCTTGAATTGATTATATCATTTGCTTATCATACTAAAATGAAAGAATCACTAAGGAAACTTAGTGAAAGACGCTTGAAGGATACCACATTATTATTTCACTTATATGAGTCTTCAAGTACTATATGACTTTTCGGCGGGGTACAACATTCTCTCCCCCCTTAATATAAGTTTCGTCCTCGAAACTTCAGGCTAGTCAACACAATGGGGCGTCTACTCCTCATGTTGTCTTCCGTTTCCCATGCGGTTTCTTCTTTTAGGTAAATAAGATCGCATAAAGCGTCTATTTAGTTCCCTCAGAAATGCTTTGTTCCATTCATCTTAGAGGTCTTATTCTAATACTCTAGAGGTGTTATCGTAACCTATCTCATATCAAGCACTTGCAACCTTGATACTATGTACTTGATAACGAATTCCATTCCATGTAATCATGATCCTGGTAGGTTTATAATTTCCTTTTTCATAAAATATGAAAAACTTGGCAAATATCATTAACTCTGGGATATAGACCATCAGCTCTTTTCCGTAAACATCCTTTCAGTGATCATGTAACGGTTATCCTATGTACGAAATAGCCTCTAAAGGGACCGGAAATAATTCCCATAAGGTACACATGCCAAGATCTTCGTAAGGTATGTGCCACATTTACCCGTCTTGTTGATCGCCTTATTACGTAATAACCTTTACCCTCTTTTTGCGAGCATTTCATAAAATCAAACTAGAAGTTGTGGGTTCTCCCTTGAAACTTCGAAATATGTACTCTTACTAACTGTTGGTAATAAATCCTACTGCTTCCTGGAGGTGTCAGCTATGATGTCATTTTTCAGAACCGTGATGCCATCTGCACCACAGAGCGTTGAAGTCTTACTCAAGATATAAATATCCAGATTAAGCGACGCCATTTAATTCGTAATCCATATACGATCTTATGGTCGTGCATGCATGCATGATTACATTCTATAGATGGCCATCGACTAGGGCTTTATCATTTGGTCAAAACCCTAATTTCCAGTAAGGTCAACTCTCATCTAAGATCAGAACTTAGGTCTAAGATCAAACTTAGTTGACTATAATCATAACTTAGTTCTACATTCTGCCCGGATCTGGAGCCTTAGCTCTGATACCACCTGTGGCGCCCGCACTCCAGCCTCGCCGAAGTCGGTGCACCCGCCGTACTTCACTAAGGAGAGTACTAGGCGTCGTCCCATACGTATCATGATCCATGATATAATGCATGGATTTTCGCGTTTACACGCAAATAAGTAAGCGAAACCGTGGCAGAATTTAAAACTTCAAATTAAAATCATCCACACGATCATTCATAGTTTACATCTCAAATCAAAAGTATTGAGAGTCACAAAACAAATGTTTTCCATCTCAAATACGTCATCAGTCATCAGTCATAGCTGGCCAGTCATGTCTCATAAATTCGTCCACTCCTCGCTACGCTCATGGGTAGGGGACCCTAGACTCATCCTCAATCCACTCTACTTTATTCCCTGCAGCCTCTGGGAGGAAAAATAGGGGGTGAGTGACAAAGTCACCAGCAAGTATACCATAAACAATCATGCATTAACTGGAAAGTACATACAAGAACCGAACCCCCAAAATTCGGTTTAGAACATACCTGACCTTCCATTAAATACTCGTGAGAAGTCAACACAAGGTATATCCAAGGTCATAGCTTAACAGAGATTGAAACTTAACAGAGATCATAGCTTATGAAAGGATCGTCATTCAATAAAGATCATGACATACAAAAGGTCACCACTCAATAAAGATCATAACCTAGGAGCTACCAATTCATAACAACTTGACATAAATGTCCTGAATAAGATCATAGCTTACGTATCAACAGTAGTGAAATCGTAACTTAGGTAACGAGAGATAGGAGAACCATAACCTATGTAACATTACCTTTAGCATTTGGCTAGCATCTCATCCCTTCAATCAATAGTCGTTAAGGCAATAAAATCATAACTTAGTTACGAAGCAATTAATGACACAGCCTAGTGCAAATAGACTCAACATCATGCTCATGACCATATGCAATGCGTATGAATATGCAAAAGTAGCGCATAATGCCCTCCATCCAATACTCGATAGGGACCATCACTTAATGTAGGAAGATCATAACCTAACCAAAGATCGTCTCTTAATGCAGAATATAACAGTAATGACTGTAACTCACATCCATTCGTAACATAACAAGGATCATCACTTAAGGAAGTCACACTTAGGTGTTAGGAAATCAACCGAGATCACTGCAAAAACGCGCAGCGGAAAACAAAACTTGATCTCTGATTTCCTACCAAGGATCCATGTTGTTCGTTTAATTCGACAAAAGAAATCAAAAAGTACCTCCGTAGATTCGAAATCTGCAGATGAAAAGGTGCAAAAATACGATCACCCTCTGTCGGTATCCACACGAACGCTTCCGCCCGGAGTGCTAGCTCTTCAAACGGCACGGCTGAAGAACTCGTTTTTCCACAAAAACGGCTCTAGGGTTTTTATGACTATGTGTATTTTCGTGTGTCTTGTGTATACGAGATACACAAGTATATATGCACATACGTAGACATCAGAATCCGAGTCCTAATCGGATTAGTGGATGCCAATCAAAAATCCATATCAGATACGGATTCTATCAGGATATTCAAAATCCATATCAGATATGGATTCTCTCGTTATTATCCGATAATACACATGTATATATATAATCACCAAAAACCCGAAAATAATAATAATAATAATTAATATCCAATATTAATATTATTAATATTAAAACGATAATAATAATAACAATAATTAATATCCAATATTAATATTATTAATATTATTAATATCAGCCTTACGCATTCTTGTGTGTGACCCGATAGGCCCATATTAATTGGTAGTTGATTAAATCTCTATTAAACCAACAAGTCGTAATTGGCCTCTAGCAAGGCATTACGACTACCCAATTAATACGAGTAAAGTCCAACTAGCCTAATAATAGTACATGCATTAATCCCTTTGTCACACGATATCTAGTTTGAACATAAGTCATGGTCAGCGTCATACTTATATTGTTCAAACATATGATTACTCGATCTCTAAGTAGACTGATAAAACAAATGATATTGATCACACTATCAAATCATTTGAGCACGGCCATGCATTTCACAGTCTCACTAATCGAGGGGCCCAAAGATATCACTCTCAAAAGAGAGGGACAAATTCTATCTTGATTGTTCAATATCCTCTACATAATTTCTATCACATTCAATCATGACCTTTATTATTATCCAGTTACGAATAACGTTTGATCATGTCAAAATATAATAGTCCTTATGTTGGAAACTATGACAATCTCAAGTCAAAGGATTAAAACATGACTATCATGAGATTTACTTATGACGCTAATCCATGTAGTAATCTCATGATGGGTCTATCCAATACACTGTTCTCTAACAAGTATCTATGAGATTGATTCGTATCACCATACACATAATCATCTCATGATCATCAAATCAATACTCATACTGATTTTAAATTATTTTATCTCTATAACAATAATGAATCAGGGACATATATCAAAATTGTGTAACATACTAACCAACAATAATGATAATAAAACCTCTTTTATTAATAATAAATGCATAACATAAATATCCAAATCATGGCCTAGGGCACATACACTAACAATCTCCCACTTGCACTAGGCCTACAAATATATGAGACCCATAGATCTAGTATGTTGATCATGCTTGACCCGTGAGAGAGGCTTAGTCAATGGATCCGCTATGTTATCATTTGTGTCAACTTTGCATATCTTGACATCTCCTCTATCGATGATGTCTCGAATGAGATGGTAGCGTCTGAGTATATGTTTAGATCTCTGATGAGACCTAGGCTCTTTTGCTTGTGCTATGGCACCATTGTTGTCACAATATATGTCCACAGGATTTGCAATGCTAGGTACTACTCCTAGCTCAGTGATGAACTTCTTCAACCAAACTGCTTCTTTAGCTGCATCTGATGCTGCTATATACTCAGCCTCTGTTGTAGAATCAGCCACAGTGCTTTGTTTTGAACTCTTCCAACTAACAGCTCCACCATTCAATGTGAATACAAAACCGGACTGCGATCTGAAATCATCTATGTCGGTTTGGAAGCTAGCATCTGTGTAACCATTTACAACTAACTCGTCATCCAAACCTCCATAAACCAAGAATACTTCTTTAGTCCTTCTGAGGTACTTAAGAATATTCTTGACAGCTGTCCAGTGACCTTCACCGGGGTCAGCTTGATATCTACTGGTTGTGCTCAATGGATATGAGACATCTGGTCTAGTACATAACATGGCATACATGATCGATCCTATAGCAGAAGCATAAGGAATTTTATTCATTCGATCTCGCTCATCAGATGTCTGAGGACATTGATTCTTGCTAAGATGAATGCCATGAGACATAGGCAAGAATCCTTTCTTGGACTCTTGCATATTGAACCTCTTCAACATTTTATCTATGTATGTACTCTGACTCAAGCCTATTATCCTTTTAGATCTATCTCTATAGATCTTGATACCAAGGATATAGGTAGCCTCGCCCAAGTCCTTCATTGAAAATGAATTACCTAACCAAGCCTTAACCTTTTGCAAGGTAGGGATATCATTTCCAATAAGCAATATGTCATCCACATATAGGACCAGAAACACTACTGCACTCCCACTGACCATCTTGTAAACACAAGGTTCATCTTCATTCTTGATGAAACCAAAGTTCTTAACTGTTTCATCAAAACGAAGATTCCAGCTTCGAGATGCTTGCTTCAATCCATAGATGGACCTTTGAAGCTTGCAAACCTTCTTTGAATTCTCAGGATTTACAAAACCCTCAGGTTGTGTCATGTACACATCCTCGAGTAAATTTCCATTAAGGAAAGCAGTTTTGACATCCATTTGCCATATCTCATAATCATAGTATGCTGCAATGGCAAGGAGAATTCGAATAGACTTAAGCATAGCTACTGGTGAAAAGGTTTCATCATAGTCTATACCATGAGTTTGCTTGAAACCTTTAGCCACAAGCCTTGCTTTGTAGGTTTGCACATTTCCATCCATGTCAGTTTTCTTCTTGAAAACCCATTTGCAACCAATAGTCTTAATACCCTCTGGAGGATCAATTAAAGACCAAACTTGGTTATCAAACATGGATTGCATCTCAGAATTCATGGCTCCAAGCCATTTATCTGAATCTGGACCTGACACAGCTTCCTGATAGGTAGTAGGCTCATCTTGATCTATGAGCATAACTTGACTATCATCAGTCACAAGAAATCCGTATCTCTCTGGCTGACGATGTATCCTATCAGATCTGCGTTGGACTTGTGTTACATTTTCAGGCTCCACAACTGTTTGTGGTTCTGAAATCGTCTCTAAAGACGGTTCAATGATATCTTGTGGAACTTGAGTTTCCTCAAGTTGTACTATACTCCCACTTGTTCTCTTGGAGAGGAACTCCTTTTCCAAAAAGACTCCATTTCGAGCAACAAACACTTTGTTCTCTGAGGGAATATAGAAATAGTACCCTTTAGTTTCTTTAGGATACCCCACAAAAATACATTTGATAGATTTTGGAGCTAGCTTATCTGACATTAATCTTTTCACATAAGCTTCACAACCCCAAATCTTAAGAAAAGACAAACTGGGTCTCTTACCAGTCCACATCTCATATGGTGTCTTTTCAACCGCTTTAGATGGTACACGGTTCAAAATGAATGCAGCTGTCTCCAAGGCATAACCCCAAAAGGATAAAGGAAGATCTACTTGACCCATCATAGATCGAACCATATCCAATAAAGTCCGATTTCTCCTTTCAGAAACACCATTCCATTGTGGAGTTCCTGGAGGAGTCAACTGTGAAATGATTCCACAATTTCTTAGATGTTGGTCAAATTCTTGGCTCAAATATTCACCACCTCGATCTGATCGAAGGGTTTTAATTGTCTTACCAAGTTGATTTTGTACTTCATTTTGAAAAGTTCTAAACATTTCAAAAGACTCATGTTTATGTTTCATTAGGTAGACATAGCCATACCTACTGAAATCATCAGTAAAAGTAATGAAATACTGAAATCCTCCCCTGGCACTAATGCTGATTGGGCCGCATACATCTGTATGTACCAAGCCCAATAAGTCATTAGCCCTTTCACTATGTCCAGTAAAAGGAGTCTTTGTCATCTTTCCAAGCAAACAAGACTCGCAATTTTCAAATGATTCAAAATCAAATGAATCTAATAGTCCATCTTGATGGAGTTTAGATACGCGCTTCTCATTTATATGGCTAAGGCGACAATGCCATAAATATGAAGGGTTTAGTTCATTTGGCTTAGTTCTCTTTGAAGATATGTTATAAATATTACCGTCATTGGAATCATCAAGGTTAAGGACATAAATGCCATTATAACTACTTGCAATACAATAAAGCAAGTCATTTTTATCAAAAATAGAACACTTCTTATTTTTAATTAAAAATGAATAACCTTCATCATCCAAAACAGACACTGAAATAAGATTCCTACTCATAGTAGGAACATAAAAGCAATTGTTTAAAATCAACAAAAGCCCATTGGGCAAGACAAACTCATAGGTCCCTACAGCTATAGCAGCAACTCTTGCTCTATTGCCAACACGTAGGTCCACCTCGCCCTTCTTCAGCATCCTACTCCTTTTGAGCCCCTGCATATTTGTACAAATATGGGATCCACATCCAGTATCTAATACCCAGGAAGAAGAAGTAGATAAATTAATTTCTATAACATAAATACCTGAAGATGTAGTCGTACTACCCTTCAGCTTCTTCAACTCCTCCAAATAAACATCACAATTTCTTTTCCAATGCCCAGGCTTGTTGCAATGGAAACAAGTTCCTTCCTTAGGAACCTTTGCCTTGGGACCAGGTTTCGGTTTAGCTTGACCCTTTGCCCCTTTAGCACCCTTTGCACTTTTAGCCTTACCCTTGCCTTTAGCTTTCTTTTTCATTAGCTTGGTATTGACACTCAATACATGGGTAGGCTTCTTGATATTCCCCTCAGCAGTTTTGAGCATACCATGTAGCTCAGGAATGGACTTTTCCATATTATTCATATTGTAGTTCATGACGAACTGAGAAAAACTGCTAGGCAAAGAGTGTAGGATCAAATCCGTGGAGAGTTCCAAACTCAGGGGATATCCAAGTCTTGCAAGGTGATCTATATAGCCTTTCATCTTCAGAACATGAGCGCTAACAGATTCACCTTCAGACATCTTACAGTCAAAAAAGTGCAACAGCGGTGTCGAACCTATCCTGCCTAGCCTGTTGTTGGAAAGCTTGTTTGAGATGCACACTCATCTCATAAGCTTCTAAGTGTTCCAGGTCTTTCTGAAGTCCTGGACACATAGTTGCCAACATTAGACATCCTATGTCATTGGAATCTTCAACATGCTTCTTATACTTGTTCTTAACAGCAACAGAAGCATCAGCAGGAGGGGTTTCAGGGACAGGGTCATCGAGCACGTAGGACTTCTTTTCTTGCTTGAGAACAATTCTCAAGTTTCGAAACCAGTCAACAAAATTAGTCCCACATTCTTTTAGTTTTTCCTTCTCAAGGATAGATCGCAGCGATAAGGTGGAATTGTTATTAGCAGCCATTTATGATCTACAAAACATGCAAAGTAACACTTTATTAATAATGAGGTTAAAATTTATAAAACTCTCACTAAAACATAACCCTCAAAAGAAATATTTTAGTGAGCTAAGATCCATATTTGACTTAATTCTAAACTCAGCTTTGGCATGACGCTTAAAATTAAGTTATTTAGGTAGGTAACACCTTTACCAATTACATCTCATGTAACTCTTAGAATTTATGGAATAATGACATCATATATCATTGTATGTTAGATTCCATCTAATGCCTTGAGCCCAAAACCGTTTTGATAGCCCAATTAAGTCTAACCAATTTTAAACATATGAGTAGCACTATTACTCATCCTACGTAGCTAGGAATGTTTAAAGCATATTGCTTTGGCAATACCTACTTTAATACAATCCCAGTTTTAATAGGTGTTTAAGACATGGATGGCATCAAGACTTAAATTATTAATGAGGGTTCAACTTAGTTTATGTCTTGCATTGCATATCATTATATCGTAGCATCCTATATGCATATATATAATATATCATCCACGCATCTCATACAAAATGATAAATATGTAAACGTGACATAGCATGGCCAAACTAAATATGATCTTCATGAGACCAGATGAAGATCATAAAGGAAACCATATGTGAAAGACTTCCTATTACAACATTTGCAATGATACATATCTTCTTGTCTTGAGATCGTGCCTCCATCTCCATGGAATCCACTCGTCCTTGGTATGTGTCGCCATCACCACTTTTGTAGCTTGATTCTTCATTTATTACAATAATAAAAAAAAACCCTAACTAATTGTATAATAAAATACAACAAAACTACAGCGGCACGCAGGCCATAATAACCCAAAACAAAAATATGACTAAGTCAATCACATAGGTCCTGAGGCCATGCTATGCACCATGCAAAGACATCAACAATTATAATATATCTTACATAAACATATTATAATAAATAAATATATATTGACATTCTTAATGTCACGGTAACGAACTATAGGGCGTACGCATACGAAAATAATAATAATAATAATAATAATAATAATAATAATAATTAATATCTAATATTAATATTATTAATATTATTAATCTCAGCCATACGCATTCTTGTGTGTGACCCGATAGGCCATATTAATTGGCAGTTGATTAAATCTCTATTAAACCAACAAGTCGCAATTGGTCTCTAGCAAGACATTACGACTACCCAATTAATACGAGTAAAGTCCAACTAGCCTAATAATAGTACATACATTAATCCCTTTGTCACACGATATCTAGTTTGAACATAAGTCATGGTCAGCGTCATACTTATATAGTTCAAACATATGATTACTCGATCTCTAAGTAGACTGATAAAACAAATGATATTGATCACACTATCAATTCATTTGAGCACGGCCATGCATTTCACAGTCTCACTAATCGAGGGGCCCAAAAAGATATCACTCTCGAAAGAGAGGGACAAATTCTATCTTGATTGTTCAATATCCTCTACATAATTTCTATCACATTCAATCATGACCTTTATTATTATCCTGTTACGAATAACGTTTGATCATGTCAAAATATAATAGTCCTTATGTTGGAAACTATGACAATCTCAAGTCAAAGGATTAAACATGACTTTCACGAGATTTACTTATGACGCTAATCCATGTAGTAATCTCATGATGGGTCTATCCAATACACTGTTCTCTAACAAGTATCTATGAGATTGATTCGTATCACCATACACATAATCATCTCATGATTATCAAATCAATACTCATACTGATTATAAATTATTTTATCTCTATAACAATAATGAATCAGGGACATATATCAAAATTTTGTAACATACTAATCAACAATAATGATAATAAAACCTCCTTTATTAATTATAAATGCATAACATAAATATCCAAATCATGGCCTAGGGCACATACACTAACAGATAATACGATGCAGCATGTTAGATCCCGTATCAAACTGTTTCATCATTTTCTCTAAGTCTGTATTCCTTGATTTCAAACTTGAAATCTCGGATTTCATTTCATTATTTTGAGTGGTCAATGGTGAAATCTCTGTTTTTAATGCAGTAATGACACATGATGACTCTTTCTTTGAATCGGTTAATTGAGTGACAAGATTCTCGTTAGAGGATTCTAACAGTTTCTTGTCTTCAATTAATCGCTTCTTTTCCTTAGCGAGAGTCTTAGTGAATTTGTGCAATTCTAAATACTGACTAAAAAGATCATCGTAAGAAGGTTCAGAGTCAGAATCAGAATCAGATGATACCTCATTAGATGCTTTGGATGCAAAGTATACTTGTGCAGTCTCCTCTTCAGTCTCAGTTTCAGAATCTGATGAATCACTCCAGGTGGAGGCCTTTAGAGCACGTTTCCTTTGCTTGGGTTCTGAGACGGGTCTATTTTTGTTCCGCTCCTTGTCAGGGTATTTAGTTGTTTGCTTTTCTTTATTGGGCAGACATATGATAAGTGTCCGAGTTTGCCACATTCATAACATTTAACATCTTTATCATTTGACTTGTTCTTATTTCTCTTAGTTGTAGTACCCTTATTTTTGTTTCTAAATGACCTTCTCATAAATTTTCTTAAGCCTTTAGCCAATAGAATTAGGTCATCGTTATCCGATTCAGAATCACTATCATCTACGTGATCGGAAGGAGAAGAGACGTATTCATTTGATTTAAAAGCAATAGCTTTACCTTGTTTAGATGATTCCGATTTCCTTATGGTGAGTTTATTCTCATAGACCTTAAGTGATCCAATTAATTCTTCCATCTTTATTGACTTAGTTTCCTTGCTTTCTTCTATTGCGGTCACTTTAGGGTCCCACTCGGATGGAAGGCTTCGTAAGACTTTCTGTACCTTTTCCTGCGTGGTAAAAGCTTTACCAAGAGACTCAAGAGAGTTTTAGATGTTAGTCAAACGAAGATCCATATCAACAATAGACTCATTAGGCAACAATTTAAACGACTCAAGTGTGGACATAAGCATGTTTATTTTTGACTCTTTTACTTGACTCGTGCCTTCGTGTTTCATTTCTAGTATCCTCCACATTTCTTGTGCACTCGAACAGTTTGAGACATATTTAGACTCACTTTTACTTAATCCGTTTAGGAGCAATTGCATAGCCCTAGCATTCATACTAAGTTTCTTTTTATCATCACTCGTATATTCTTGTCTAGATTTAACAACTTCTAATGTGACTCCGTCTACGGTGGATAACTTAGATGGAACAAAAGGACCATCTTCTATAATTGACCAAAGATCAATACCTATTTCCATAAAGAAAAGTTTCATTCTTACCTTCCATTGAACGAAAGACTCACCGTCAAAGAGAGGAGGCCTTATGGTTGACATTCCTTCTTGCACGGTGCTATAGCTAGTGGATGCCATCTCACGTAGATCGTTGGATCCTTTTCTTGTGAGTGTTCCTGCGCTCTGATACCAATTGTAGGATCTGCAAGGCACCACTAGAAGGGGGGATGAATAGGTGGTGCGGAAAGTGTGGTTTTTAAAATTTGTTTAAAACTAAACAACTCAACTTCTAAAAACAGATTCTGTTTTCAGGATCAGTTTTAAAACGCTTTTAAAACCAGGTTATAGGTCTCCAAAAATTCTGAAATTTTGAGATAACTTAGCCTCCGATGTTATGAGGGTCCCCTAAATGTTTCAAATTAAAATTCAACCTTTAACCCCTTCAAAAACCGTTGGTGATCAGATTGCACGAATCTGCCAGAAACAGTAGACGGTTTTGAAAAATTTATTCCTATTTGTGTGCAAGTCCAAATGCTCTGAAAATTTAACCACTAACTCCTTATATACTATATTTAAGTGGTTTGAAACAGTTTTGCAAAATTCTTTTGGGAAGTAGGTCAATTACAATCAAAGTCTCAACCTTTGCAAGTCTGAAAATCAGACTACACTAGTCTCAGAATTTTTGATGGTTGATCGACTTATACTTATCCAAAAGGGTTGAAAATTGTGCCAAATTAACCCTAGAACGTGTGGCTATGTTTCTGGAAATTTTCGTGATTTTTAAAGTCGTTTACTATTTTTACGAACGCAAACAAAAAGAGTAAACTGTGCAGTAACAGAAATTAAATGCTGAAAGTAAATGGCACCAAGAATTTTATACTGGTTCGGTTATAAACAACCTACTCCAGTCTTCAAGGAATACCTTCCTTGGTTCACACTAGTCACACACACGCAATACACCTTACCACAGGGTTGATGGAGTTACACACCAACTCCAACCCTTTACAAACATTGTACGATGAATACAATTCGTACGAACACCACCACCTCGCAAGAATGAAGATTGATCACACCTTGATCAATCTTTTACAAAGATATAGAAGTATGTGGTGGTCTATAACAAGCGTATTCAAGATTGAAAATATGAATGCAATAGGCTTTCAAGAAGAAGAAAGAAAGAGAGTGTAGAAGAAGAGAGGCTAGGCGTTTTGATCACTTGATTTTGCCATGCTTGTACTTGTCTTGTTTTTGCTCATCTTCTTTCCTTTTAAGCCTTGCAGCCGTCCCCCCCCCCTGGTATCCTTCCCCTCTTGAAAATTATCTTCTAAGTCCTTGGGAGAATGTAAGACATCATTGTGACATGGTCTTGCTTACTTGTCACCTTCTCATTGGATGATCATTTAAGCTTTGCTTACTTGGCACTTCATCATAGGTTGGATGTTGTCATCATTGATGACTTGGAAAAATCTGAATATATCACTCAAAACATGTGTCAAAATCAACATAGAATAATTTCCATAATATACAATATTGTCACATAAATTTTGCAAGACAAAATTCCTCCTTACCAAGGTAAAAAATCGGCCAAGATGGGTGATTACCATGCTGAAATTTCAGCATGTGATACATGGCTCTTCAATTCAAAATATTTCCATTTCTCTTGATTTTTCTTTTTAAAATAAATCATTAATTGATAGCAAATATCCTTATCAAATTGGAAATGAATTTGGACACCCTTATGACCTTACATTCGGCCAAGACATATCACACACATGCTGAAAAATTTCAGCATGTGTGATATATAAAATATCACTCTTTATGACTTTGAAAAATATTCAAATTGCTTCCATTTCTTCTTCCAATCAATCACATAATTCAAGATGATAAGATATGTCTCATTAAACTACAAAAATCGGCCAGCCTATTTCAACATGCTGAAATTTTCAGCATGTGCTTTAAATGTAACAAAGTTTGAAACATTACCATTTGTAGCTCCTTTCTTTAATTCACCAACATTGCATGATTGATTCTTGACCAATCAATATGCCAACAAGGCTCCACATAAGCTCCATCTCAGCTGTAGGGGCGTTGGATAATGTATATGCATGTGCTCAAATTTATTTTTGCTAACTTTGTAAAATAGTGCACATTTAATAATACACACATGTTATATTCCAATCAGAACTTAATTTAATTTTCAAGAACACTTTAAGATGTATGACATATGTAAATAGTGTCTAGATACGTGTCGTATGATGTGCCAAAAATATTCCATGTGTTGTGTACGTAGAAAACCGAATTTTCGATGTTTATCGATTACCCGATTTTTCTCCAATTAAATTTCAACTTTTTGCACATGTTATATATATTATGTTATACATAATATATATAATATATACTTTAAATCTCAGCACTTGGCTGGTCTAAAGTGGCGCCATTAACATGTGACAAAATTAAAATTGGAATCTTCACATTTTGGCCTTAATGTGGGGTGATTTGTGTGTGCCAACATGAAAAGAATTTTTGGCTGAAAATATCACCCTAGGCACGAAATTTTTGATGATTTTTGAAGTATAAGGGCTGGCCATTTATTTATGGCAAGTACGTGACACGTTGGCGAAGTTTCGGTATTCGTCCGATACGACAATTTCGGTTTAGAATCTTTTAACGTGTCGTATTTAATTTGTCATCACCATGACTTATATCATATGATATAAGACCTGAATATACTCATAAATATGAGTTAAGTATAGTGGTGTGATGTTAACATACGTACGTAAAATATATAACGTGTCGGTAGTACGTTGGAATACATGTGTATGTGCCTTTAAAAAAAATCTAAAAATATATTTATATATATATATATGCATGGCGCGTATATTAATGAGGGGAGGAGAAGAAAACTTTCCTTCCTTAGCCTTGTTGCCTTTGTGCCTTCTCCAAATGTAGCTTCCTTTAATGAACTACTTAGTTTAATTAACTAAGTACTTCACTTAATGAACTAGTTTAGTTCATTAATGGTGGCACCTGAAAATAGTATAAACACAACAAATGTTTGCCATATGATGTAAGCTTTAATGCTTCATGGCTCGTTAGTACGGCAACATTATATATGAGCTAAATAAGGCAAGTAATAAGCAATATCATGTATACATGTATATCATGCACACGTTTTACGTCATTCATTTAAATCACATATTTTGAAATCATTCAAACCCCTTTTTCTCTACATACACTACCAATTATCCTAGCATATTCACATTGAGACACACTCTCAAACTTATTCTTTGTCAACGTCACATGTGAATCATAAGGAGAACTAACTGGTTTCACATCAAAATAATCGAACTTTTTCAACATTTTCTCAACATAGTGTTCTTGAGAAAGTAGGTAACCCCACATTTCTCCACTAACTTAAGTCCAAGAATCAAATCCGCCTTCCCCATATCTTTTATTTCAAAAACCAGAAGACAAAAATGATTTCGTGTTATTCACAACATTTATGTTGGTACCAAAAATTAACATATCATCAACATAAAGACAAATAATGACACCATCACAACCACCAAATTTTCTATACACACAACAGTCACTTTCATTTACTACATAATCATTTGAGACCATTGTATTATCAAATTTTTCATGCCATTGTTTATGTGCTTGTTTAAAGCCATATAACGATTTCTTAAGTCTACACACTTTATGTTCTTTATTAACTACGCATTTACTTGATTCACCTATCTCAATTTTAGAAACAACTTCGGATTGTCTCTTCATAGGGAATATATGCTCAAAGAATTCAGCATCCTTAGATTCTAATATAGAACTATTATCTATAGCCATGAATCTATATGATGCACTATTCTGAGCATAACCGATGAACACACAATCCCTTGTCTTTAATCCGGTTTTACTTCTTTTAAAATCAGGAATAACAACTTTAGCTAAACACTTCCACACTTTCAAATAACTCAGGTTGGGTGCGTAGCCTTTCCATAACTCATAAGGAGTTATATATAACTTCTTATGAGGTATTCTATTCAAAATATAACAAGCAGTCAAGATTGCCTCACCCCACACATTGTCTGACAATCCTGAACTAACCAACATTGCATTCAACATATTTTTAAGTGTTCCATTCTTTCTTTCGGCTACTCTATTAGATTGAGGTATATATGAGGGTGTGACTTGATGACTAAATCCATTTTCTTTACAAAACCTTTGTAAAGAATCTGTACTATATTCACCACCTCTATCACCCCTAAGCCTTTTGATCTTTAGATCTAACTGATTTTCAACTCCATTCTTGTAGTTAACAAACATAGACTCGGTCTCATCCTTATGACTCAACAAATATACTTTCGTATATCTCGAGTAAGCATCAATAAAGGTAACATAATGCCTTTTACTACCCTTACTCACGTGATTCTTAAAATCACCTAAGTCACTGTGAATTAGACCAAGTTTTTGAGAAACTCTATCCAATTTCTTAAATGGTTTCTTATGATGCTTAGCATCAGCACAATGCTCACATTTATCAAAACTATCATTATCATAAGAAATAGCATTTATGTTTTTAAGTTTCTTTATAGCTCCTATGTTTGCATGTCCAAGTCTAGCATTCTACATATCAAGAGACTCAGAAATATGAACAAAACTAGATGCAGTCTTATTATTGAAAATACACGTAGCATCAAGTACAAGTAGCCCCCCGTTACAGAATCATTTACCAATAAACTCCCCATTTCTAGACAAAACAAGTTTATCAGATTCAAGAACAAGTTTGATATTAGCCTTATTCAGTAGCACTCCGGATATCAAGTTCCTACGCATGGTAGGTACGTGCAACATATTTCTCAACTACAGTTTCTTTCCAGAGGTCAACTTAAGAAGCACCTTACCCTTTACAAGAACCTGGGTACTATTTACATCTCCTACGAAGACTTGTTCACCACTACCTATTTCTTGATAATCAAAAAATAGGTCCTTACTGGTAGCAATATGTCTGGTAGCTACTATGTCTACCACCCACTCCGTCGCACTACTGACAAGGTTTATTTCCGTTAGGACGACTGCTGCAATGACGTTGTCTGCTGCTCCTTTATCCTCCACAAGGTTTGCTAGGTTGCTGTTTTGGTCCTTCCTTTTTCTACAGTTGACTGCTCGGTGTCCTGGCTTCCCACACACCCAACAAATTCCTTTGATTTTCTTTTGAACCTGTACAACAACTTTCTTACCTTTATTTCCACCATTGTAACGCTGTAGAAGTGTTTGATAAAGAAGAAGAGTTGGAGGAGACAAAGTGTTGAAAAATTCTCAGATTTTGCAAAGATGTTGTATATTGTTCAAGCTATCAAGGCATACTATATATAAGCCTTGGGTTGTGTTAAAAACAACTAATAAAACTCATTTCAGCAGTTTTGAACTCCTCCTAGTCAGTTGCATGCCATTCATAGGTGAAGGGAGATGAACCTTGGATCAAAAGATGCAATTCAAAATGAAAAGTTCTGACTGTTGGCACATCAATCGATCGATGCGATCGATCGATGTCATCGATCGATGTCGGACAGAAACTTCTAACTTTGCATTCTGCCAACATAGATCGATCGATGTGATCGATCTATGTTGGACAGAAAGTTTTCGGCATTGCATCCACGCCACATCGATCGATCGATGCGATCGATCTATGTCCAACAGAACACTCAACTTTATTCCAGCTTTCACTTGGTTCGATCCAGCCTACACATGGATCGATCCAAGTAACCTTTTTCAAGTTCAAAGTATTCAAATCTTATTTCGATCTCCCAAACAACATCATACAAGTTTTTATATAAGTTTGGAGCAAATTTTAAAGTACTTTAACATACTTTTCCAACAAGATGTACTCTCCCCATTGACGAGGATCTCTCTTGAATAAAGTTTCATCTTTACTTGGAAAAGGAAAAAGAGTATGGCTGATTGAAATTTGTAGTTGTGTTTTCCCAAAAATATGTTCTATTTTGTCTTTTTTGCCTATTGCCTCCCTAGAAAGAAGGATTTTTCCTCTTCCGTATTAGATTTTCTGGAAAATAACATTCGCATAGTATGCAAAATGATAAATTTCCTCCCAATTTTTTCCTTTCGAGTTTCATTCATATGTTTGAACTTTCCGCATATGTTTTTCCCCTTGTAATGTAAAAGCGTACAGCGTCATCAATTTGGGTGCGTCTGAGCCCAATAATTTCGAGTACTCCAGTTACAGTTTGGAGATTCAGCCGTGAAAATGTATTTTTATCTGAAAAACTACATGCATATGGCCAAGTGGAGCTTGATTTAGGAGTTATTTGAAGACATAGAATGACCTTCGAAACGAAAAACATACAATAGTTCTATACATTAAGCAGAGGAAAAATTACGTCAATATTAAAACAAGAAGACACTTCTATTTGTCTATCTCTAAGTAATGACTTCTGAGTAATGACTACTAAACTACTAATAGTTACTCGTAAAATTTAAGAATTTCCGAAAGACATGAACCTTTGGCCTCGATTCACAAATAACCATGTTCATGAAGCAATTAAGCCATAAGCCATTGATGTCTCCTTAAGTAATCTAATACTCTTTAGTAGAGATCGAATGCCTCCTGCAGTAAGGCAATCATGCCTTCAGGACACAACACCAACAGCCATGCTATGCGTTCTTGAATGACTTCGTAAATGAATCTCTCTACTGTCTTTTCTTGCCACAATACTCCTACCACTATCCCCGTCAACTCTCTGTTCTTGGCTCACTTTGTTCCCTTCAAGTGCTCCATGTTTCGATGCATTTGTACGCTTCAACTTCCCTTCTTTTTTTGTGGTATAACTATCTACTGCAGCTTGACTAATTTGGTGATCATGCTCCGACGATTTTCCACTTCTCTCAGGGTGAACAGCACGACTGGTGGTTACTCCAGGAACTTGCTGTGAATTGGCCGAACCGACTGAAGCAGCAACTCCACTACAGGGGCTTGGAAGCTTATTATGTATCTTCACTGACTTCTGTTTGTTAGGAAGTAAGGACTGCATTAAACAAGAAGATGTTGCTAAGCTCCTTGTTTGGGTACATAGGCACCGAACAACAAAAGAAACAAACAGATAGACCATACTGATACGACTTGCTTAAATCATGTCTGTTCGAGGTTCAAGTACATGATCAAGGTGAATCAGAAGTTTTGAGCTACCATCTTATAAACAAGAGGTTGGACCACAAGGGAAGCTTATTAAACTAGGACCATCTATGAAAATGGCCGTCAAGACTGCATTGAGTGATAAGGGGGCAACAAATGCATGAAGTTCATAAATTTAGCAGATAAATTTAATTCTAGTCAACTGCTTTTGCCATTTGGCATAGCATGTCTCCTGACGAAGGCACCAAACATAAACGGCCAATTTGATGGCCCTAAAAGAGACGAACTTAAAACGGCTGAGATTTTTCGAGTAAAAGGGAAAACTGACTTGCACGAAGATCAACGCGAACTAGCTAGTAAACTAGAAGATGAAAAACCAGAGACGGATGCTTCTCAGCAAAAAGGAATCAAAATGTGCGAAAATAACAAATACTTCAGCAAATCAGGAAAACCTTTTAAAGAAAATACAAGTTTAACTCAACCATTCTCACATCAAGAAAATTGCCGATAACTTCAAGTTATACTACAAAGCGAAAACTAACATACCGTCCTGAGTTCATCCCTGAAAAAAGAAAAAGAAAAAGATAGAAGATAAAAAAAAGAACATAATTAAAAAACCAAAATTAAACATACAAACAAGCAAAGGAGGACAACAAAATCAATATATGAGAAGAAATATCCTTCGTTTATTTTATTAAAAAAATGCTTTTAAAAGTTAAGTTTCTTGCTTGACATGGAGTTCCAGAACTGAACAAAACATTATTGTGCCAGTTTTTCAAGAGGGTGAAAGAGGGTCAAGGAAGGCATAGACAAGCAGACTACAGATTCAAGAAAGCTCGTTAAATTCACTAAATAAAAGAGTGAAATGCAGATACAGAACATATAAAGAAAACTCATGTCAATCAGCCGTTCTGAATTAGCTTCATACAATGCTTTTATCTGCTCGGTCGGTTATTTTATAGAAAGAAGGCAGAGGGGTTGCTTTGAAACTGGAGCTTTTCTGAAGTTGCTTACTATCTCGAGCTAGCTTTTCCTGCAAAAGGTGACACAGAAAAGATATCATTCTATTGGATAACATTACTAATAAAGCTCAAGAGAACGGTTCTAAAATGATGGGAATAAATGGTAGCAAGAGAGAGAAGTGTGGAAGAACACTGATCCGATCCGGTACTTCGTATAAAATGACCTAAAGCTTTCCTCGAAGTCTATGACGTTTGCTTTGCAGTTATAGTGCTAAATAAACTACGAAGCACAAGTAAAACGAAAAACCTAGATGTGTAACAAGAATAGTGTCTGCATTCAAAATTAAGGTCAACGCTATTCAGCTTCACTGGTATCAATTGTTATTCTCTGATTTATAAGGTAAAGATACAAATTTGTACCGTGTTTGAAGGCTGATGAAAAGAATATTTTCTAAGCATACAGAAGCAGCACCAACACTGACCTCTTTTCGGTGCTCCACTCGTCCATTACTTATGGAACTGGATAAAGAATTTTGTGTCCCGGCTTGCTTTTCTGAACTTGAAGCTCTTCTGTTACCGGCAAACAAAATCAGGTATCAGAAAGTAAAACTTTGCATTGGTAAATAATTTCTGATAAAGTTTGTCGCTAAAACCTGTTTCGAACATCAAGCGCTTGAGGGTTGGCCTTTTCTGAAGGACGTGGTTTAGAAAGGTCACCCTTTTTTATTCTACACATTTGTCCACGGATACAGCAGAGTATGTAATTGGTCATATTACCAAAAGAATCGACAGATTTTAGTTAAAAACAAACAATAAACAACTGATACCTTGTGGTTTGGGGAAGAAGTTTCCCCTTTACATCCTGCGAAACCTATTAGAATAAAAGTGAGGCAAGGAGGATTTCTGTTTAGAAGCCAATTCTGCATTACAGAGGAGAGAGAAAAAGTATAAACAATCACAAGACAATCAACCTTTTAGGAAAATGCATAGTATACCTTGTGTTTTATAATTTTATGCACAGACATCATCGTAGAAGCTGCGGCTGCAGGAGGATGATTTCCTGATTTTTCGATATTTGAAGAACTATTTTCTCTCTGAGCTGGTTGTTTAGCAATTCCTTTACATGCTTCAGCAGCCATTTTAATTTCGTTATCACCAACACCACTAGATGTAAATTTGGAACTCTTATGTTCATGTTGACGCCTGATCATCACCTACAATTTAAACAAAATCAAGGTGAGTATGCATCCACGTTCCTCTTTTACCAGCTTCTACACCACCACACACCAAC
>AP025068.1:29881829-30159935 GCA_036186865.1 Eustoma russellianum
CCCCCCCCCCCCCCCCCCCAAAAAAAAAAGAAGAAAGAAATAAAGAAATTGTAGAAATATACAGGAAAATATATGTATGACATACACATATGTATACAACAGTAGCATAGTGTCTGCATGTACAAATATGTTTATTTTTTTATTCCTTGTTAGTCGCTAGCTAGATGAATTCGTTATTCATATATAGGATAGAGCCATTAGTGGTTTTTTCTCCCATTTGCAAACATAGCCGTCGAGGCTGAGGTTTCCTTCGATAAGGACTCTTTGAACTTCAAAGATTTTTAAGATGAATAATACTATTCTTCCCGCAGTTCAATATGGTATAGAGCTTATTGCTAATGCTCATCGAGCATGACCTTATGACAACTACGACTCTGTTTTGAAGCTAACCGAAGAAGAACTCTTCCTGGTCAACGGGAATCAATTCATCCAAGATATAAAGTGCTACCTTGAGAAGCGTCTTTGATTACTTCAATGGAAATGATGGAAGGAGCATTCTTCTCAGCCTCCTCAAAAGTTTTTCTCCAGCTAACTTGACATGATTTTTGGCTACTAATGTAAGAGAAGAAAGTCTCTCTCGTTTGCAACAACTTAACTATTAAAATCTATCCAGAACCTGGTGGTCCATAAAGAAGAATTCCTTTGGGTGGTTTTACCCCAATAGATTTGAAAAGTTGCCTTAGTGGAAACTCCACTAACTCGCAAAATCTGGGGCATTTGTTCTCTAATGAATCACAGTTCAACATAGCAGCAGATACTTACACGAGTCAACGCAAATCTACGAAGGAAGGAATTATGCTTTCGCTCTTCACGGGCACCAAGAAGACGGAACCTATGATTCTGGCACGTATGGTTAAGGTGACTTCTTTTCTAGTTGCAAAAGGCCAAATTTTTGGCCCCAGCCTCGTGGATTTGGATGGAGGATACAAATCAGAAACTCAGCAGCCACTTTCATGGAGCTTCATGAACGATGCAAATCGAGAACTCGACGTCCTTAGTAAGGCGCGTGTAACGGTGGAATCGTTTGGATATGTATAGATATAGTCAAAGTTCTTATAGGCAACTAGCTATACATAGAATGCACATAATTAGCACCAATTAAATAGCCTGCACATAATTAGCATAATTAGCATCAAATCAGGGCCTTGAATATTTGCCTTGATTAATTAGTGATTGTACATTTTGTATAAACATGAACAAACGTAATGAGAATACACAAGGAAAATCTTTCACATATTTTGTTTTCCTACATGGTATCAGAGCTTGAGACGCTCTTGAAAATTTTCTAAAAACAACGAAACATGGCCGATGGACAATCGAATGTCGCAGTTGCTACTGCTGCATCAGCCTCGACAAACCGAAGGGTGGCTTCACCCTATGATCTGTACTCGAGTGATCATCCTGGACAGGTAATTACTCTGGTACAATTGAAAGGACCTAACTATGACGAATGGTCTCGTGCCATTCGGGGGTCATTGCGTGCAAGGCGAAAATTTGGTTTCGTGGATGGCAGCATCAAGCCACCACCGGCCGAATCTCCAGAAATGGAGGATTGGTATACTGTCAATTCTATGGTGGTTGCTTGGATTCGTAACACCATTGAACCGGAGTTGTGTTCAACAATATCCTATGTTGAAAATGCGAAGGACCTATGGGATGACTTACAGCAGCGTTTTGCGGTAACCAATGGACCACGCATTCACCATATCAAATCAGATTTGGCGAATTGCAAACAAAATGGTCAATCGGTGGCAAATTACTTTGGCCGTTTGAAGAAACTTTGGGATGAGTTGCAGGACTTTGATCAACCTCCCGTTTGCTCTTGTGCTGGGTGCACGTGTGGTGTTTCTTCAACATTGACTAAGAAACAAAATGAGGAACGTCTTCATCAATTCTTGATGGGACTAGATGAGGTAATCTTTAAATCTGTTCGTACCAACATATTGAATACTGATCCGCTGCCAAGTTTGAACAGGGCATATCAACTCGTTATTCAAGAGGAGACTCTAGGTATGATTGCGAGGGATCGAGAAGGAAAGCCGGATGCCATGGCCTTTGCTGTTACGGCTAACTTGCCGCCGTCCTCACATGACCAATCTTCGGTCATGTGTGCACACTGCAAGAAATCAGGACATTTAATAACCTCCTGTTTTCAACTCATTGGATATCCCGATTGGTGGGGTGAGAGAGGCCGTGGACAAGGCAGGGGTCGGACTGACTCGTCTAAGCGCAAGCAGAATAAGCCCGCGTTGGCACGCGCGCATGCCGTGCAGGAGGCACCCATGCCCGATGGCTATCAACCATCCTCCGGTTTTACCCCTTCTCAGTGGTCAGCCTTGATGAATGCAGTTCATACTCACAAGGTGGATTCCAATCCTCGCTTGAATGGCAAGAACTTATGGATCATTGATTCCGGGGCTACAACTCATATGACAGGTGACCGTACATTATTTTCTTCACTTGCTTCCACAACGTCCATGGTAAGGCTGCCCGATGGGGTGACTATTAGTGCCACGCATGTGGGCACGGTTGTGCTTGGTGCACACCTAACTCTCTCAGATGTTCTACTTGTTCCTGGCTTGCATTGCAATTTGCTTTCTGTTTCTCACTTATTGCGTGGTAGTTCGAATATGGTGACCTTCACTAATGAATTTTGCTATCTTCAGGACCGCACTTTGAAGATGCTGATTGGAGTGGGTGAACGAGCCGGGGGGCTCTACTATTTGCTTCCAGAACAGCAGACACATGCTGCAGTTGCAGTTAATAAAGACACGGCATCCTTGTGGCATCAAAGGCTCGGTCATCCATCTGGCAAAATTCTGGGTTTGCTTTTTAAACGTTCATGTAAGGATATTGGTACTTTTCATGATTGTGAAATATGTTGTAAGGCAAAACAAACTCGGGAGCCTTTTCAAGTTAGTTCGTCGTATGCTTTGACCAGTCTTGAAATAATCCATTGTGATCTATGGGGACCTTATCCTACTCCTGCTTCGTGTGGGGCAACATATTTTCTTACCATTGTTGACGATCATTCACGTGGTGTTTGGGTGTATCTTTTGCGCACCAAGGATCAAGTTGCTCGTACTTTGCAAAATTTTATTTCTATGATCGAAAGACAACTAGCTAAGAAAGTCAAAGTTGTTCGCAGTGATAATGGCACAGAGTTTAAGGTGTTAAGTTCATATTTTCACGAAACTGGTATTGTACATCAGACATCTATACGTTATACTCCTCAACAAAATGGACGGTCGAACGTAAGCATCGTCACATCCTCAATGTGGCTCGTGCTCTCCGTTTTCAAGCTTCGCTACCCATCACATTTTGGGGTGAATGTATTTTGGCAGCGTGTTATTTGATTAATCGCATTCCGTCTCCCTTGCTTCAAGGCAAAACCCCTTATGAACTCCTTTTCGGCACCCCGCCCTCATATGATAATATCCGCACCTTTGGCTGTTTGTGTTATGTTTACAATGATGATGTGCGCAAGCACAAGTTTGACACTCGTGCTCGTCGTTGCATCTTTATCGGTTATCCCTATCATAAGAAAGGGTGGGATGTTTATGACTTGGAAAATAAAGTTTTCTTTACGACTCGCAATATTCGATTTGTGGAAAATAAGTTTCCCTTTGCTGAACCATCTCCTGCGCCTACTGTGGATCCTAAACTTGTTCTTCCCGACTTGCCTCCTCATGATCCTGACATGGACGATTCTGAGTCCGTGCTGGATCCATACTCGGATACTCCACCGCATCCTCCACCGGCTTCCACACCCGTAGTCCCTGCGCTTGGCCGTGGCTGCCGTGAACGTCGGCCTCCTTCGTATCTTACTGATTACATTCTTCATGCTGCCCATGCTGCCCCCCCGCTCGATCCACCTTCTTCCGTCACATCTTCAGGTACGAGTTTTAATATAGCTAAATTCATTTCTTGTCACAAATTTTCTTTGCCACACAGGGCGTTTCTTGCAGCTGTTGTCTCTAATACCGAACCCAAAAACTTTAAGGAAGCCATTCTCCATCCCGAATGGCGTGCCGCTATGCAAGACGAAATTACTGCACTAGAGGCCAATCGCACATGGACTCTCGTTCCTTTGCCACAGGGTAAAAGAGCCATTAGCTGTCAATGGGTTTATCGCATTAAGTATCGTTCTGATGGCTCTATTGAACGATATAAAGCTCGGTTGGTTATTCATGGTAATCGACAGCAGGCTGGTATTGATTTCTCCGAAACATTTGCTCCTAATATAAAGTTGGTCACTGTGCGTGCTTTCCTCGCTGTTGCCGCCATTAAAGGATTCGAGCTTCATCAAATGGACGTTCGTAATGCCTTCCTTCACGGTGATATAGCCGAAGAGGTATACATGACCCCTCCACCTGGTTTCTCTTCTCCCGGTTACGTCTGCCGTTTACAGAAATCTCTTTATGGTCTTCGTCAGGCGCCCCGCTGTTGGTTCGCCAAGCTCTCGACTGCTCTCACGACTTATGGTTTTACTCAGTCGGTTTCTGATTATTCATTGTTCACCTTGCATACGTCCACACATGTTCTTTATGTCCTCGTATATGTGGATGATTTGGTTATTGCAGGGAACCGTTCGGATGCTATTTTACAATTCAAAACCTATTTAGGCCGTTGCTTTCATATGAAGGACTTAGGTCCTCTTAAATATTTTTTGGGCCTAGAGGTTGCTCGCAGTTCATCCGGTATTTTCGTTTGCCAACGCAAATATGCACTCGATCTCGTTGGCGAATGCGGGCTCTTGGATGCTCGTCCTATTTCCACTCCTATGGAAGAAAATCATCAGCTGGCCACTGTCAAAGGTCAGCCTTATTCGGATCCCTCTCAGTATCGACGCCTCATTGGTCGGCTTATCTATCTGACCATTACACATCCCGAGCTGTGTTATAGTGTTCACATTTTGTCACAATTTATGCATGATCCTCAAGTCCCACATTGGGATGCAGCTGTCCGTGTTGTCCGCTATCTCAAAACATACCCTGCGCATGGTCTTCTTTTTCGCAGCACCTCGTCTCTGTCTTTGCATGGCTACTGCGACGCTGATTGGGCAGCCTGCCCCTTAACTCGTCGCTCTCTCACGGCTTATGTAGTTTACTTAGGTGATACTCCTATTTCTTGGAAGACAAAGAAACAACCCACTGTCTCCCGGTCTTCCGCGGAGGCTGAATACCGTGCCCTGGCGGTTCTCGTTTGTGAGCTCAAGTGGCTTGCCAGCTTGTTTCGTTCTCTTGGCATAACTATTTCACAGCCTATTCCTGTCTCTACTGATAGTCAGTCAGCCTTGCACATTGCTCACAATCCGGTTTTCCACGAACGCACCAAGCATATTGAAGTTGACTGCCATTTCATTCGGGATGAAGTTTCTCGCGGTTTTATTCACCCTCGTTTCGTAAGCTCCTCTGACCAAGTCGCGGATCTACTCACTAAATCTCTTGGCAAAACCGCGTTTCATGTACATTTATCCAAGTTGGGCGTGACGGATCTTCACTTCCCAACTTGAGGGGGGGTGTAACGGTGGAATCGTTTGGATATGTATAGATATAGTCAAAGTTCTTATAGGCAACTAGCTATACATAGAATGCACATAATTAGCACCAATTAAATAGCCTGCACATAATTAGCATAATTAGCATCAAATCAGGGCCTTGAATATTTGCCTTGATTAATTAGTGATTGTACATTTTGTATAAACATGAGCAAACGTAATGAGAATACACAAGGAAAATCTTTCACATATTTTGTTTTCCTACAGCGCGACTAAGAACCCACACAAGGTGCACCCACTGCAAACTGGATCAACAACATTTTAACCTAATTGGGCGGGATACAACGGTCTAAATTATTACTAGACCAAATAACAGTATTGCACCCACGCAGAACGTGTCCCAATTTGAACCTACGATCTTTTAGTTGCAATTTTCCTAACTCGAGTATCAACTGTTTACCCCGGATACATAACCCAATTCGAACTTATGATCTTTTAGTTGCAATTTTCCCAACTCGAATACGAACTGTTTACCCCAGATGCAAGGTGACTTCTTTTATTCTTACATCTGAAGGGTCTCCAAAAGCTTCTAACAGTGGGCCCTGAATCGGGTTGTTTTTTTTTTTCTGTCGCCAACATAAAGCCAAAAACCAATCTTGTTATAAAGTTTGACCACAAAAGTCCAATAGCATTTCACATTCTTGACCTTCGGCCAAGCCCATTTTTCGGCCTAGTCCAATCCTCCATTTACTAAAACTTCTTCATTTGGCAGCTCACGAAAAGAGCAGTAATAAAATCTTTCGACAACCCTGCAGTATTCTCCACAAACATCAAACATGGCTCATCCCAGTAATCTTCCAAGTCTGCTCTAAGGGTTTCTCTACGTACTTGAAGAATGCATTAAGCCAGTGAATATATTTTACTAAATCAAAGACAGAAGCATCCAAATGATCGAACTGAACTTAGAGCATTGACAATTAGACTTTGCGAAGAATTATGACTAAAGAAAGTGATGAAAGATCTGGGGTAGTCCATTTCTATATCTATCAGTGTCTATTGTTATAACATTACGAATCAAAACATTGTAGATAGATACTTTATCAGAAAAATTGAAGATAAAATAATCAATTTGGAGTTCGCTTCAAGATCAATTGGCAGGCTTCTAGCTAAATCAGTCTTTCTTAAGTTTTTTCAATCAGTCTTTCTTAAGTTTTTTCCGGCTTTGTTTTTTCAAGCTTGGTTGTATTAATGCCTACGACCAGCTCGAAGGGGAGTGTAGAAATATATAGAAAAATATATGTATACATGAACAGTAAACCACGTACACATGTGTATACAACAGTAGTATAGTGTCTGAATACAACAGTAGTATACAAAAGTATAGTGTCTAAATGTATAAGTATGTATTCTTTATTCTTTAATAGTCATTAGCTAAATGAATTCTTTAATTCATCCATATAATAGAGCCGTTAGTGGTTTTTCCTCCCACTAGTAAATAGAGCCGTTGATGCTAAGGCTCCTATCTATAAGAACAACTCTTTGTACTTCAAAGATTTTAAGATGAAATTCTTCTCACAATTCAACAGAAATCAATGCAAGAAAGCAAGCAATGCCATTGTATCAGACATCTCAACTAACGTTAAAGCATATTTCCACTGCTGACATTGTGAATCATTTCCTACAAGGATTGCACACTGGCGGGAAACAGGAAGAAAAGAAAATTTATGAATTGAACTGATTTCCAGTGTAGATAACAAACCTTTGTAGGAGGGATAGGTTGATGGTTTGAGCTAACACTGTTATCTCTGTCGGATGTGGTGTTAACGGAAGACAAAATGGTTTTAGATGATACATCCGAACTTTCAACAGCACAATCGCTACTAAGATTCTTCTTTCCTTTTGTTTCTACTGCAGAATCTCTCAGAAATACTTTTTCAGTTTCTCTTTCACATGCATTTTCTCTAGTAAGAAGACCAGCAATTCTGTTCCCAGTATCATAATTATCAAAAACTCTCGAAGCACAAGCTTCAGAAACTGGCATCCTGGTATCTTCGGCTTCAAGCACTTGAAGTTGAAGCTCTATGTTTTCAATTAAATATCCATTACTCTTTTCACAGCTTGCATTATGTCTGCCCTCATGAACATGCTCAAATCCCTCTTCAGGACCCAATGTTTCGCACTCAGACTCATTCTGACTGGCTAGTGAACTTTGGCTCTGGAGTGCCTTTTTCTTGAAATGAGCCTCAAAATATGCTTTTTTCTCTGCGACTGAACCTGGTTTAGAGAATTTCCCAACCTCTTCAAGATACTTATTATGCGAGAATAATGACCTCCTCTCCCAACATAGTCCTTCTGTTTCAAACCTTCCAAATGAAATAGAGCCTGAATGAACTGAATGGGCCTGCTTGTTTCACAAAAAAAAGTAATGACACAACATCAATCTCTGGGTAGATAGATGAATGAGGACACAAAAAGTGTGAGCTGATGTTGGTTAAAATACTAACCCGAACATCAGATGACACTAAGCACGTATCCAGCAAATTCACATTCTTGATGGACAAGAACATTAAGGGATAATTTTCCTTTACTCTTGAAAATGCTACATTAAAAAAGTACCCAAGCATGTAATGTACAATCAGAACATGTTATATTTCAAAACTATCCTATTTTTCCATGTAAGGAATCGTAATTATGGTAATTGCAGAACTTAATTTCCTACTATGCAATCAAATCAATTGCAACCCGAGGCCCTAGACGTGTAGAAACATACTTAGAAGATACTGACATATGAATTAGCAGAAGCAAAGGAAGCTCAGATCCATGACCCCGTATTATAGTACTTTGAAATCGTAACATAATTAATAGATCATACATCAAAGCAAAATAAAATACACTTCCGGCAGATGAAGTTGCATCCATCATCCTGAATATATACATCTTGAAAGGTACATCCAAAGAAAACAGAGCATTTTTCCTATGCATTTCCTAGGATATCAGTTAATTCTGCTAGCCTAGGCCCTACTCTTACAATCATTATCAGAAAATAAGAAAAACAAAAAGGAATCACAGAAAATGGAAATAAAATATATATCCTCTATGTTAAGAAAAAACCTCTCGTACTCATAGGTGTAAAGATTTTGATCTTTCATTAACAGTAAAATGGAGATTAACAAAAGTAAAACACACTTCCAACACAAAGCTAACTATCCCCATGATAACAAACATATCATGAAAGACAAATATTACAGAATAAGACCCTTTTTTTAAAAGGAAAATGGAACCAACACAAAACCTCTATCATTTCCTTCCAGGTTTAAAGTCTAACCCGCTAAGTATCAAACATTTCCGAGAAAGCTAGCCGCAGGACGAGTGAGATTATTCCTTCCAAAACTGTTGAGTACATAACATTTTCAAAAATAATAATAAATGATGCAAACAACATGCTGATCCATCTTCTTACCCAGATTCACACTGCAGCATTAAAGATAAAAATAAATAAGTAAAACCCAAATACAAAAAAAAACAAAAACCGATTCAGTTTTCCACTCCCCTGAACTAACCAACTTTAAGAAGTAAGGCCCTTGCCTAAAGGCCATTAACACTTTAACTACTCCGGAATCAAGTGTAAGCTCCACTCCTTTTATACCCATAATAAAAACACTAAACTAACAGACAATCACTATGAGAATGTATTAAACAAGAAAATAGCAACCAACGAAAACCAGATCAATCCTAATAAACAAAAAAAAAATGGTAATAATAAAAAAACGCAAAATACCTGAAAATTTAGCATAAACGGTTCTTGAATATCACCTGCCATATATCCAAACTCTCAATCTTCATATATCACTCTACTACCGCTGTGCCAATCATATCACCTGCCATATTTCTAGGATACAAAACGCAAAAAATGCTGATCGACAAGAAAAGATCATCAATTTTGTTCACTTCTGGTCATTATTGCATTGTCCATATCAAAGGGGGAAAAAAAGAAGAGCCATAATAAGACAAAACAAGAATCGGAGAGGTGATTGGAAAGTAAAGAAAATGCTTCAAAGGGATCCTCTATAATGGATCAAAGAGTGTGGGAAAGAATATGAAGCACTAGGTTCTTTGCTTCAAAGATGAAATTTTTGGCAGGGGATTTATCACGTGAAAGACAAAGATGAAGTAGGAATGTGGCGTAGTAGTTAAATTGAGTGAGAGAGAGTACAATTGTGTGCGCATTCGGTTCCATCTTCTCCCTAACCAACCCCTTCCTCCCCCAACCTCCAACCGCTTATTAATAGAGGTGAATAAAATGCCGTTTTCGATAAACTAGCATCTTATATTTGAGTAGAGTTTAAAAAAGAAAATCGGATCATTTTTTGATCTGATATATACAGTTTTATCTTACAAGTTTATGTAAAAGACTGTTTTCGTAACTCTCGGACTTTGACCTTCAGGTAACAGTAGTATTACTTTAAGGTTCGATCTTAATTAATAGAAGATGAATGTAAGATAAAAAAAAATAAAGATAAAAAACTGATCTAGTAGTATTTACATTCTTTGTTTCTTTTAATAAGAAAAAGCATCGACATTCTTCTTCGACAAACACGCAGTTTGCATATCAACATGGCTGATTGTCGAAATATGGTGTTTAAACATCAATTCTTATGGGAAAAAAAAGTGGTTGTTCGAAGTCAATTAGGATATTGTATTGTGTGAAATTATTGGCTAGAAATGCCTGATTGATAAGTTCTGAAATTAAAAAGTATGGTTCTTTTTCCTTTTCTTTTTTTGGTCGGAGTATGATTCTTTTAATATTAAGAAAAAACAAGAGGATATATAAACACACACTAGAGTAACTATCTTGTTTAATGGTTCATTAAACCATTAAACAAGAGGATAAATATGTACACACTAGAGTATTTATCTTGCATTAGATTCGGTAAATATGACATGCTCCAGTTTCAAGAAACACCTATAAAATATGAGTCAACAAAAATGTTGCACAAAAACTAGTCTATCTGCACGACAATATTATGACGAACTGTTAGATGGTTTGTACAGAGCTCATATTGAAAAACCTGAGGAATCGGTTATGCTTAAGTTCTTTGCTTGTTTAAATAGACAAATTGTTGATAAACTGGTGCATGAGAAATTTGCAAATCCCAAACATCACATCAAAAAGTTCCATATCTTACATGCAAACATAATCTTTGCACATCCATGCAACTAAAACATTGAAAATACTTCATGAATGATCCCAAGTTAGTTATGAACATAGATAATTCAAATTTTCGCAATGCATGAAAGTAACACCTTACAACTTTCAAAGTACTTGATTCTTGGGTTATACACCAACCTTAATGAAGATTTGATCACAGCACCTTACAACACAATAATGTATTTACCTCACCACCTATTGATTTAACCTTATAGAATGACTAATTAATTGCAACTTTTATGAGTACAAGAGGTGTGAACGTAACACAATAACAACTTAAAAAGATACACCTTCGACTGCAAATGTGAAGTACAACAAAGGAGTGGAAGGAGAAGCAAGAGAGAAGAAAGCTCCAAGTGTTTTGTTCTTCCTTATTCAACTCTGCTCCTATTTATAGGTGTGGACAGCCCTTTGTGGATTAGGATATCCACATGTCACCTTCAATGTCATCAATCGCACTTGTCTTCACTTGATTGGATGACCACCTCACCACCTTATTTGGCACCTTCAAGAAACATGATTGGATAACTCACCTTCTGTCTTTAAGCTGAAAATTTCTGCAGGAATTTTTAGAAAAGATTAAGGGGTTTGGATGACCACTTCTTCCTCCACCTTCATCTTAACCTCTTCAACGACTTGGTTGAGATATAGGCTGACCAAATCAGCTGATATTCAACTGCCAAAACTAAAATTTATGCCACCTTGGGTGCCAAGTATGCAACTCCTTGCCAATATATCATCTAGGAGCCAAGTATGCAACTCTTTGCAAATATGTCATCTCGGAGTATTTTGATTAGTCCATGTGGTGTAGTCTTGCACATTTGTAAAAATTTGATTTGTCCACCTCACACATACATATATGGACGTTTTTGAGTGTCCAAAATAAGTGGAAAATCAGATAACCATGGCTGGAAAATGGTGAGAATTTGTTGCCTTGTAAATATCACCATTTGACCCAACTACTTTCCCTTTTCTCTCCTTCAAGTATGGTTGATTGTTTCTCAACCATTTAGGCTAAAATTCTGCTCAAAATAATGATGCAGAAGTCCCAATATGTATATGGTAATACCATGATGACCATATGATGTGACAAAATAAATGTTACAATGTAAGAAACCCAAGAAAATCGAAAATCATAATATATATATATATATGTATGTATGTATATATGGTTTATGCAGATGTGATGACCATAAACACTATGAGTATTATGAAGACCATGAATATGATATATAAAAGACATCCATAAGGCAAACATTTTAGCATTACACAAAAAATAAATTTTTATAATGACCAAGATGGCTTTGTCTCCAAATGACCAATATACAATTGGAACCAAATATGTCCAAAAAGGGTGTAGGGATAATCCAACTTTGTCCTTTTCGTTCACATAGATGTTATTCATAAGATATGGTTATGTAAAAGCTCAAAAATACTCTTTTGCCCTTGTGGTTGTTAGAGGCTGAATAGAGTGTTGGGCAATTTTTCGGAATTTTCTGATTTTTGGCTTTCTTCAACTCAAATGGAAATTCAAAATCAAAGCAAGAATGAAAGATGAGAGACAATAAATGAGTACACCAGATATAGAGTGGTTCGAATCGTAAATGATTCTACTCCACAACCACTTTGTTGCCAAAGTAGATTTTCAACAACTACTCTTCTTATTAAAGCTAATAAGGACAACAATAGCAATACTTACACTAACAACTTAGCGTAAGCACTCACAACAACAACTTCTTGCACAAAACACCTTTGTGCAAACACAACAACTTCAACTCTAAGCAAGAACAACTTCTTGCTACCTCACAACTTCAAACAAAGTTCTCTCAAGAACTTTCTCACACTGGGTTGAAGGAAGTAGTGGGGTTTACACTTCTTACTAGACTAAACACAAGCAAGAGATCAAATATTTATGCTTCCTCTTGTGTTAGACTTGCTATCTCTCAATATACAACAATAAAGAACAAAGAAAGGATTAACAAGCTTTAAGCACGTTTACACAAATGAGAGAAATATACAACAATGAAGAATGAAACTTGATGATGGTGAAAGTGTGTATTTGCCCCATCTGAGCTTTTTGTATTTATAGGAGGTGTTCACCACGTTTTTGGAGCCTCTCCAATGTCTTCAAGTTAATCCCCAAGTTTTGACAATTTGAAAATAGACTTTAGCCACTCTATGGATTGATTTGATCCTCCAAAGCCACCTTAAAAAATCTTAGACATGGATATAATAGTCAAGAAAGCATGTATTATGTTAGAGAAAAGTCCACAAGAAATTTGAGCAAGATTGGAAAGAGAAATCACGATGAATCACCCTTGGATTTTGCTCCAACGGTCATAAAAATTTGAATTTTGGGAGACATCGATCAATCGATGTGCCTGGGTTGAGAGATCGATGTCCTGCAGAGAGTTTCCATTTTTGAACCTGTAGCACATCAATCGATCGAAGTCTCTTCCTGAGAGACTGATCTGACATCGATCGATCGATGTCCCTATGACTGACAGGTCGATGTCTTCTAGAGAGTTTCCGTTTTGAACCTCCTTCACATCGATCGGTCGAAGTCTTTATTTTAGAGACTGAAGTCACATCGATCGATCGATGTCCAGCCTTTGAGAGATCAATGTTGGACAGAAAGGTTCCAAACTTGAACAACTCTAACATCGATATCCATGTCTCTCCTTGAGAGACTGATGTATACATCAATCCATTCATGTGAGAGATTGATGTCTCACAATGTGTTTGTCTCATTTTACTTCAAACTTCAAGTGTGAATTTCCTTTTTAACTTATTCAAAATATCTTTTTATATCATCAAAACATTTCATATCTCAACACTCTCCTCCTTTTTGATGATTTCAAAACCAAGATATTTAAAAGATGTTTGTACTTGAAAATTTACATTTGAACTAGCTAAGAGTTTCAAACTTGAAATTTTCAATCTCCCCTTTGTCTATACATTTTATGCTCCCCGGAACATGTGATCTTTTTTTAAAAAAAATCCGTTGACAAAGATTCCCCCTCAACCAAACATGCATCAAATGCAAGTGCAATATGTGCATCATGCCAAATTTTCAATATCTGCCAAATATGCCAAAAATTTCATTTTACCTCAAGCAAGCAAGCATATCATATTTATCATGTGCATTTTGATCAAGCAAGCAAGTATATCCTTCAAGCATGTGCATTTTCATCAAGCAAGAAAGTATATCCATCAAGCACACCATCAAGCAAGCAAGTATATCCATCAAGCATGCCAACATTAATATCAAGCATACACTTCTCCCCCTTTTTGAAAGCATCAAAAAACAATAATTAAGGATAATCATACTATGGCATTAAAACTCCAAAACATAACAAATTATAGCAAATACATAAGCCAATAGTGTCTATCTAAGCTAGAAGCTAAAATGGGAAAAGGGGATGAATGGGTGATAAATGAGTCCTAGTCTTCACCCGATGAGAATGTTAATCTGGGGATGCACGCCTTCATCTTTGCTTTGAGCTTGGCAAATTTTGATTCCTGCACCGTCACTTTGCTTCGTAGCTCACCAGCCTCTTATTGAAGGTTAATTACTTAAGCTTGAAGTCCGAAACATTTGAGCTCAAGCCACTAGGTCCTTCTTGGATGTCGAGCATAGGGATTTGTACCTCTTCTGGATCACCCGTCTCTTCAGCCACTTCTTCGTCTTATGCCCGTCCTTTCTGTTATGCCCCGTGACCGGGATATAAAAAAATAAAATAAAAAGGAAAATAGTATAACTGGAAAAAGAAATATCCTAAATAGTGATAATAATTATCTTCAAGTTATAAGATTGATATAAGGGATATATGAATTAGAATATGAAATAGTATGTTATGTTATGGGATAGAGACAGAAAATACATGATGGAGAGGAAAGTTAGAGGATTTACATTAACTTTAATATCCTAAACCTATTAAGAAATTTACTTAAACCAAATTATCTATATATACATATCTACCCATAGCCCAAACTAAACCCTACTCTCCCTCACTAATCACTCAGCCGAATTCTTTCTCCCAAAACTGAGGCATCCAGCGGCAGCCATCCTTAGGTAAGAAAGCAATTTTTATTATTTTATTATTTTGACAACAATTCTCTATATGTATATATATCTACATACATACACACATTTTAACCCTACCTCCAAACGTCAAAAGCAGCCAACCACCCTCCCAAAATCATCAAGCCTGCCGCCAGCAGTAGGAAAGGAAGAGAGCCAAAATTGTTTGTTTTCTACCTCTTCTTCGCGTATTACGCGTAATTGAGATACGAGGCAAATATCCTTACTATATTTGTTATGTTTTTATACGTTATTTTCATATCAAATATGGATCGTACACAAATATAATTGGTTGCATAGTTGGTTGAATTATATGCGAATATATACATACATATATATATATATATATATATATATATATGAAGTCGATGTGTGTATGGATTAAATATATTAATATGTTGAGGAATCAAAAGTTGTGCATGATGGAATTTCGCCAGGATATAAATATACATATGCGAAAGTTAAAATATGTAAACTGAGGCTGATTTCAAATTCAGGCAGGGGTGCTGTCCATGCATGCCTTTTCATTATACATAGTATACATTAAATAATCTTTATACATATTATATACTAAATAATCTTAATCGTTTGTGTGTGTGCAAGTATGTATATGCTATGAAAGTGTTAATGGCCGAAAGTTGATTGTAAGATTTTGAAAGAATTTTCCAGCAGGGTTAGAAACTGTAGGAACATTGTTTAAATAGGTATGTTTATATATTTATATATTTATATTTTTGGCTGCCATGTATGTATGTAGATTTAATGTGAATTTCGGTAAAGTTGTTGAAATGGGCCGAAGGGTATAATTTTAAATATATGAATTTTCTAAGAAGTGGATTTTGACCTAAGATATGAGGTAATTTGCATAAGAATATGAATGATATTCTGATGACTTTACATGAAATAAATTGGTGTATCAATATCGATTTTAAGAAAAAAATAGGTTGAGGGTGAAATGTGTAAGTATAAGCGCGTATATGCACGTGTATGAGCGAGGGCATATACGTGAGTATACTTATATGTAGGAGATAAATTAGAATTGAAACGGTAATAAAATGGTAAACGAATAAGTATAACGGTAAATGAAAAGGTGTTTAAAGTTGTACTTGTCAACTTCCTGGATTAAGTGTGGAAGTTAAAGTTTTGTCCTTTTCCAAAGCAACCATTCAAGGCATTCAGGAAGAAAGGAAGGATTTGCCCAACACCAAGCATAGAGGTCAGCGGGGTTGGGAAGAAGAGATTCGCGTAGGAAGTTAATTCGTCAAAAAGGTAGGTGCATACTATTTATTCCCTCAAAATGGTATGAAGATTGCATGCTCGAAACGGTATTTTTATGTGTTTATTGTGTTCTTTTATTCTTGATTCGATCATGATCTTATTGTTTGGATAAGTTGATGAATCTATTTATATGTACGTATATGTGTTAACGGCAGGTGTGCACAAGCTTTGTATAAAATTATTTAGTTTGCCAAGGGGAGGGCCACTGGCCGAAATGTAAATTGAAATTGTAAGAATATGTCTGCTGTGCATGTGTGTGTATAGTTTTCGCATGGCTTAATGTGTATATGTGACATTTGAATATATATATATATATATATATATATATATTATTAAATTATATTAGAGGCTAAATAATTGAGTCGGGATTTTGTTTGTGGTTGTATGGTGCATAACAGTAGTGTGGTTTTCTTGCGTTCATGGCATGTGCATTTGCATGAGGTATACTGCGTATATAGGGCGTAGGTACTGGGATGATATACTGTGTCTATAGGGCATGGGTGTCATGAGACATACTACGTCTATAGGGCGGGGGTGTCCAAACGGCAAGTGGTGGCTAGAGACAACGACGCTGGATTTAGGACCTGGGACATGCATTGCACAGTAGAGGTTTGGACATATCGCCTGGCATTATCTCGTTGCGTGTGACATGGTGACGTGAGCATGCATCACTTAGTTGCGCATTCTTATATGGAGTGTTTTCCTTCTGTATAATTTATGCTATCTTGTTTTATGTGTTATGTGTTGATATCTTTTGGGTATGTACGCTTCGTATTGTTTTAAGAGGCACTTACTAGTGATTACCATCACTCACCCCCTACTATTCCAGGTGAGACCGATACTGTCTATGACTATATCTTCCTTGAGGATGGGACCGATGTCGTGGAGTGGGCAGAGTGACCAGTAGATACAATTTCAGCGAGGGCAGAGGCAGGCTGTTTCTAATATTCTTGGGGTGACTTTGACATTTCTATTTTTCAGTAGTACGTTGAGACATCTCTTTTAGACTTTTAATTCATACATTTTACTTAGACTTGTAGGGCCTGGTCAGCCTAATAATGATGTCTTTATTTTATTGAGGTTCATTAAACTCAAGTTAGTGTTGTGTTTTATCGTTTCTGCAAAAAAGAAAAAGAAAATTTTTTTTATGTCAACACTGACATGTAAGAGGTTGATGCGACGCTTTGTATTCTCCTTAGTGAGATACGGCGGGTGCACTGCTACCGAGGCTAGGGCTCGGGAGCGGGGCGCTACAGGTGGTATCAGAGCCGAGGCTTCAGATCTGCCTCGGAAACGCAGGCTTAATTAGATCACTTAGACATAAGTTGCGATCTTTTTTAAAATTTCGATTTTACCCCTAATAAACAAAGTAGACTTAAGATATGATCTTAGACCTAGGTTATGATCGGGTTATGAGAGGTGTGTGCCGATGGTGAGCTTTCCTTGTCTAACTATCAATTTATCGGCGTTCAACCTTTCAATTTATTATTGACTAATGCGATTTCTTCTCACGAACTCTGATAACAGGAAATGCCTCCACGACGTGAGCCCGCTGGGAATGGTGGTGAGAACCATCAGAATCAGGGGATCATCCCCAAGCACTTGAAGATGTCATAGTCACCATGACCAGCACCTTAGCACAGCGACAGCAGCTGCTGAACTAGCATGCATCGCCTCCACCACCATTGCATTCAGACCTGAGATTCTTCGGCAAGGAGATGCGGAGGAATGATGGCGCAGCACAACTGACACCGCCGCTCACTTGGATCTAATTTCAAAATGATTTTAAGAAGTACTACATGTTCGACAGTGCGCTCTGTCAGAGCATGGCTCTAGATCCATGGTGGAAGCATAAATTTAGGCTATGATCTTAGAAATTAAGTTACGATTTTGCTCTTAAGTCAAGATCTTAGAAATAAGTATCGATTTTTAGTCGTAAGCAATAATTACATATAAAGCATCTTATTGGAAGTAAGACGTGACCTTAGAAATTAAGTGATGATCCTACCCGTAAGCCACGATTTTAGACATAAGCGGCGATCTTGATTAAGAGTTGATCTTTGACTTAAGCATTAGTTTTAGTCATAAACGCTGATTATATACTAAGTACGATTTGTGATTAAGAAGTGATCTTAGACATGACTTTAACATAAGTACTGGTCTTAGTCGTAAGCTTTGATTATATTCTAAGTATTGAACTTAGAAATAAGTAATGATTTTAGACGTAAGGAATGATGATACCAAGTATCGATTCTAGAAATAAGTTATGACATTAGACCTAAGTGATGATCGGATAAGGGATATGCCCACGTATACCTTAGGCGCTCCATACGACTCTGAATTAGTTGTCGCATCTAAGTGCTGATTATAACCATTTGTATAATTCCTTAGATTCAACCCTGCTAACCTAGTACTATTTCGGTAAATGAACCGGGTTCACGCCTCTACCTTGACAGTAGTGTCGGAACGCGACTAGGTCTAAGTGGGGACTGTAGTTCCTAAGGAATGATTGATAGTAAAACAAAGTACTAAGAAAGGAATTCATTAGCGTTATGATCAGTAGAGTTCAGCAAAGAATATTGTACAAATGGGTTATAGTTACGATTAAGATGTTGAATTTTGGGTTATCAAATAACCAGAATATATTAGTCCTATTAGGGATATTGATTGATAGTGATAAGTGAGAACTACTAAAATAAGTACAGTGGGATGACGAATTATTATAAATTTGGGTTAAGTGTTGATTCCTAAGAACACATAAGTACTGATGTATCGAGTAGGCTTGAATTGAAATAGAGTAAGCATGAACAAGTAAATATGCTTTTTTTAGGCGAGATCTAACTAAATTAGAATTAGCGGTTGAAATAACCAAGTAAAGAAGTATGGTGGATCAGTGTGGCGCGCGGAAGCATGGTGAATTAGAATGCCCTAAGTCGATCAAATTTAGTGTGCCATACTAGGATTGGACAATTTAAGTTGAATATTATTATAGTATACCAAAGAACCGATCGTAAAGGGCTGCTATGACTGCAGATATAAGTACGATAGCGACTGATGATGACTGGGTTATGGAACCCTCGGTATAATGACAATATCCTAAGTTTGATTCTAGAGTTATAAGGAGAGCAGGTAATGATTTTAAATAATCGGAGAACAATGGACTTAGAAATTACCTTGTAGGTACACAAGAAATGATTTTGAAGACTTAGTCATATATCGAAGAAGTGAAATGATTAGCGTATCACAATACGCAATGGATATTTAGTACGGTCATTATCTAGGTAAATGGATCGAGTAGGACCATACTAAGTCATTGATTTCGTCGTACGCAAGTTTCGCGGACGAAACTTATTGTAAGGGGGTAGGAATGTTATGTCCCGTGACCGGGATATAAAAAAATAAAATAAAAAGGAAAATAGTATAACTGGAAAAGGAAATATCCTAAATAGTGATAATAATTATCTTGAAGTTATAAGATTGATATAAGGGATATATGAATTAGAATATGAAATAGTATGTTATGTTATGGGATATAGATAGAAAATACATGATGGAGATGAAAGTTAGAGGATTTACATTAACTTTAATATCCTAAACCTATTAAGAAATTTACTTAAACCAAATTATCTATATATATATATCTACCCATAGCCCAAACTAAACCCTACTCTCCCTCACTAATCACTCAGCCGAATTCTTTCTCCCAAAACTGAGGCATCCAGCGGCAGCCATCCTTAGGTAAGAAAGCAATTTTTATTATTTTATTATTTTGACAACAATTCTCTATATGTATATATATCTACATACATACACACATTTTAACCCTACCTCCAAACGTCAAAAGCAGCCAACCACCCTCCCAAAATCATCAAGCCTGCCGCCAGCAGTAGGAAAGGAAGAGAGCCAAAATTGTCTGTTTTCTACCTCTTCTTCGCGTATTACGCGTAATCGAGATACGAGACAAATATCCTTACTATATTTGCTATGTTTTTATACGTTATTTTCATATCAAATATGGATCATACACAAATATAATTGGTTGCATAGTTGGTTGAATTATATGCGAATATATACATACATACATACATATATCTACATACATACATACATACATACATACATACATACATACATACATATATATATATATATATATGAAGTCGATGTGTGTATGGATTAAATATATTAATATGTTGAGGAATCAAAAGTTGTGCATGATGGAATTTCGCCAGGATATAAATATACATATGCGAAAGCTAAAATATGTAAACTGAGGCTGATTTCGAATTCAGGCAGGGGTGCTGTCCATGCATGCCTTTTCATTATACATAGTATATATTTAATAATTTTTATACATATTATATACTAAATAATCTTAATCGTTTGTGTCTGTGTGCAAGTATGTATATGCTATGAAAGTGTTAATGGCCGAAAGTTGATTGTAAGATTTTGAAAGAATTTGCCAGCAGGGTTAGAAACTGTAGGAACATTGTTTAAATAGGTATGCTTATATATTTATATATTTGTATTTTTGGCTGCCATGTATGTATGTAGATTTAATGTGAATTTCGGTAAAGTTGTTGAAATGGGCCGAAGGGTATAATTTTAAATATATGAATTTTCTAAGAAGTGGATTTTGACCTAAGATATGAGGTAATTTGCGTAAGAATATGAATGATATTCTGATGACTTTACATGAAATAAATTGGTGTATCGATATCGATTTTAGGAAAAAAATGGGTTGAGGGTGAAATGTGTAAGTATAAGCGCGTATATGCACGTGTATGAGCGCGGACATATACGTGAGTATACTTATATGTAGGAGATAAATTAGAATTGAAACGGTAATAAAATGGTAAACGAATAAGTATAACGGTAAATGAAAAGGTGTTTAAAGTTGTACTTGTTAACTTCCTGGATTAAGTGTGGAAGTTAAAGTTTTGTCCTTTTCCAAAGCAACCATCCGAGGCCTTCAGGAAGAAAGGAAGGATTTGCCGAACACCAAGCATAGAGGTCAACGGGGTTGGGAAGAAGAGATTCGCGTAGGAAGTTAATTCGTCAAAAAGGTAGGTGCGTACTATTTATTCCCTCAAAATGGTATGATGATTGCATGCTCGAAACGGTATTTTTATGTGTTTATTGTGTTCTTTTATTCTTGATTCGATCATGGTCTTATTGTTTGTATAAGTTGATGAATCTATTTATATGTACGTATATGTGTTAATGGCAGGTGTGCACAAGCTTTGTATAAAATTATTTAGTTTGCCAAGGTGTAGCGCCCCGGCCCGATACCGTCATCGGAACCAGTGCACCCGCCGTAGTCTACTATGAGAACTACGAAGCGTCAAAGCGGATCAAGCATACATCATCTATGACGAAAGATAAATCAGCGGAAACATTGATAAACTTAAAACTTCATCGTCATTAAAACCAGAAAATGCAGCGAAATTAAAAAGTGTTTGGTCTTCTAGCTAACACAAATGTCAGAACAACATAATAACATTGAGTTTCCAATCTCAAGAAAATAATCCAGCATCTATCTATTCCCATGTCCGTCTTCCCACTAAGCCCACTCGCCATCGTCCTCGATAAATATCAACTCATATTCAGGCTCACCTGAAAAGGAATAGAGAACTGTTCTTAGCGAAATTATCGCCAGCAAGTAACCCGTCTATACACCTTACGGAATCACACACGACGAGTCACCAGTGTATAAATCATTGCCCAAAATATAGGTGCTCGGGTTAACAAATAGCATCTCAATAAGAATTTCTCAAAACAGATAAAGCACATATATGGTACACGAGTACGAGAACAAGCATGTATTAAAACAACGTATCACATAAGCAAGTCATAAACTAACCACGTTTCTTGCATATCAAGTCTTATGCTTCATGTATCATGATGTATGTACTTCTTTAAAATCACACACAACACCCATGCATATGTCTTCTTTCATAAACATGTCATGCGTGTCATTTCACAAACTTTTCATAATACTTCTTATCATATTCTTCGCGTAGCAGAACTTTATGCCCTGTGGGTGATCAGTCCACAGCAAACAGAACTTTATACCCCGTGCTGAAAGGTCCACGGCCCCATAACATATAACTTTATACCCCGTGCTGAAAGGTCCACGGTCCCATTACATATATCATATATCCGTGCTGAAAGGTCCACGGCCCCATTACATATATCATATATCCGTGCTGATAGGTCCACGGCCCCATAAAATAACTTTATTTTACATGCTGATAGGTCCACGGCCCCATAAAATAACTTTATTTTCCGTGCTGATAGGTCCACGGCCCCATAAAATACTTTATACCCTGCTGTTGATTCACAGATCACGCTTTTATACCCTGCTTTCGCAGGCGTGACTTTTATACCCTGCGATCAACCAGCAGCCATCTTGTCTTTCGAAAACTTTAAACTTTTCTTGTAAACACATGTTCTTTCGCAAAGCAATTCTCAAATCAAATGCAAGTGCCCATGTCATGATGCAGAATGCTCATGTAACATCATATCAAACGTGTAAACATGCACACACACTTTACCTATCAAGTACGAAGTCCTGAACCTCTATCACATCCTGCTCGTATCATTTCATGTCCCTCCGTATTACGAAATCCTCTCGAGTTCACACTTAACCTTGCTCGTTCATACTTCCTCAAACACACCCTTTTCGTACCATTTTGTGCTCTTTCATATTGCTAACTCACTTTGGATTCATACCTAACTTTACTCATTCACACTTAACGTTTACTACTCAAATACACCTCGTTCATACCACTTCATGCCCTTTCGTATCACGAATCCACTTCGAATTCATACTTAACCCTACTCATTCACACTTAATGTTTACAACTCTAGCACACTTTCAAAACACTTTGTAATTTATGAGCAATGGAAGATAATAAAGGTATCTCACACACACATCTTACATATCAAGTATACGGTCTTGCACCTCAAACACTCCCTGTTTGTATCTTTCCAAGTCCGTTCGTCTCACTAATTCACTTGGGATTCAAACTTATTCTTACTTGATCAAACTTACCATCTACACCTCAATTGCACCTCAAATACCTTTGCATTTTATGTTCAGAAGAAGTGTATAAAGTTACTACACATACATAGGGCGCCTAAAGGGTCAAAAAGACTTCCAGTATACTTGGAACGCCACATGAGGCGCCTAAAGTGACATAAAGCGCCTATACTAGGCATTCGAAGTGTTCGGGGATGTGCCGTAGACATTGAACGCCTACATGAAGCGCCTAATGTGACATTGAACGCTACATTAGGCGCCTAATGTGACATGAAGCGCCTAATGTAGGCGTTCAAAGTGTTCGGGGATGCTTCAGGACACATCGAACGCTACATTAGGCGCCTAATGTGACATAGAGCGCCTAATGTAGGTGTTCGAAGTGTTCTGACGGTTCTAAACTACAGTTTTTCTGCAGTAACTTCCACCCAACACCTTTCTTCTTCAACCCCTTTCATGTTCAACCCTTCAAGGTCCATCTTAACTCCTGGATTCATCATGCTTAACACACAACTAACATGATTTGATGCTTAATTATGTCTAATAATATCCACTCTTAACCTTCTATCATTCACAACCTTCAAAAGATACCATCAACATTCCCAACACAACAAGTCTATAACCACACCATCATTCATCCTTCAATTCCCTGCACTTACTCTCAAACATCTAGGTGTAGACAACCAACACAAGAATGGAACAAGACAATAAACACATCAAGATTACACTTTCATGGGCATGCTTGACAAACAACAAAGCACCACATAACTATTTTCAGAAATATGGCCCAAAGAACAAGACTTTATGCAACTAGCAACAACAATTACATACAGTAAAGCATTTAACATAGACAAGTCAAAACTACTAATGTGTGATCCAAGTTTTCTCTTTGTAAGAACATAGGGCCTAAAGTAACAAAATTTGCGTAAAGCGTATAGAAAGATTACTTGCCTTTGTTTCTAGTTAGCTTACGGATTTACTGCAGAATTTCGGTAGAGGTTGCACCTAGATTGACCTTCTTCCTTTCTCTCTTTATCTTCTCTCTCTCTTTTCCTCTTCTCCAGGCGTTTCTTTTCTCCCCTTTTGGTGTGCTAACCAACGGTTGATAATGGGGGGTTATACAATGGTTGTATAACTTCCCATAAGAAGTTGGCAAACCTTGGTATTTGCCCAAGTTCCCCTCAATTTCCCCTTTGTGTCTATTTTCCCCCTTATGTTTTATTTAATTAAACTTCAGGACCTATACACTTCTTGCAACTACAAATTTAGTTGTTTTCTAGTCATTAAAAACCGGACTAAAATGTACGGGGTATGACATTCCACCCCCCTTACAATAAGTTTCGTCCTCAAAACTTACGTACCTTAGCTGAAGAGTTGAGGATACTTCTCCCGCATTTGTTCTTCGAGCTCCCAAGTGGCTTCACGTTCCGTGTGGTTGCTCCATTGGACCTTTACATAAGGGATCACTCGCTTTCTCAACACTTGATCCTTTCGGTCCACAATTTTCACGGGTGTCTCTTCGTATGTGACATCGTCCTTAAGTTCCGAAGGTTGAGCTTCAAGTACATGACTTGGATCCGTCACGTACTTCCTTAGTTGTGACACGTGAAAGACATGGTGAACTTGCGCCAACATGGGAGGTAACGCTAACCTATATGCCAAGGCTCCCACTTTCTCCAGTATTTCATAAGGACCAATAAAGCGAGGACTTAGCTTGCCTTTGACTCCAAACCTCATAACGCCCTTCGTGGGTGATACTCTCAAATAAACCTTTTTCACCTACATTAACTCCAAAGGCCGTCGCCTGGCATCCGTCCAACGTCTGCTGCGGTCCTGAGCCGTCTTAAGTCTATCTTGAATGATTTTCACATTTTCTAACGTCTTCTCAAGTAACTCAGATCCTGTGAGGGTCCTCGCACCAACTTCATCTAATAAACGAGGGACCTACACTTTCCTCTATACAACGCTTCGAAAAGAGCCACGTCACTTGCATGGTGGTGACTTCTATTATACGAGAACTCCATTAATTTAATCATTCCATCCCAACTTCCTTTGAAGTATAGGACACAAGTCCCTAACATGTCTTCTAGGGTTTGAATAGTCCGCTCAGATTGTCTATTGGTTCGGAGATGATACACTGTACTTAACCTTAATTCCGTCCCCATGGCTCTCTAAAATATTGTCCAGAGCTTGGCAGTAAACCATTGGTCTCGGTTAGGCGTTATGCTCATGGGAACACCATGCAGGCTGACAAATGTTGACCATATCCAAATTTACCAACTTATCGAGAGATGCTTCCCTCGAGATAGGTAGAATATGTGTAGACTTGGTCAACCGATCCACAATCACCAAAATCATGTTATATCCACTTATTGTTCTCGGTAAACCAGTCACAAAGTCTATTGTGACACATTCACATTTCTACTCTGGAATCTCCGACAGCATCGATAATCCACCAGGTCGTTGGTGTTTATCTCCACTTACTGACGCACCAGACATCCCTCAAATCTTCCATAATATGCCTCTTCATCTTACACCACCAATAGTATTGTCATAGATCCCTGTACATTTTGGTGCTACTAGAATATATCAATAATCTTGAGCTGTGAGCCCCTTGCAATATTTCTTTCCTTAGCTCATCTAAATCAGGCATACACACATTTTTTTCTAAACATAAGCGCCCGTCATCATTGGTCTGAAATCCATCAACCTGACTATGCCTCAGTTTCCAAGCAATATCACCCACAGTCTTATTCTTCTTTTGAGCTTCTTTCACCTAATTCATCAAACTTGAGATGACGGTCTATAATGCGAAAACATTAACCATAGAGTCAACCAAATTCAAGCCAAATTCTTCTATTTCTCTCTCAAGTGATGAGTGTCGCGCATGGTTAGATTCTCTGCTTAATACATCTACCACTTTATTAACTTTTCCAGGATGGTAATTAATGGTTGAGCCGTAGTCCTTTTGTAGTTCCAACCCTCTTAGCTGTCTCATGCTTAGCTGTCCTGAGGCATACGCGATAACTCGTTCGTATTGCATCAAAACACAGTCTACAAGTGAAGTATCAACTAAACTCAATTTTGATGGAAAGTCATAACTTACGCTACAGTTTACGTACCTAGACTGTTTTTTTTGACACATCACTACATATCACAACCCATCAATACCAGAAGGTTGAGCCAATACTGGAGCTATGGTTAACCTCCTCTTACGCTCCGTGAAGCTTTTCTCGCATTATGCCGTCCACTCAAACTTGGACTTCTTTTGAGTAAGGCAATTGAGAAACATCGCTATTGTCGAGAATCCCTCGACAAACTTCCTATAATAACTAGCTAGACCCAAGAAACGCCGACTTTGGTGTCATTCATAGATCTAGACCACTTGGTAATAAGTTCAACTTCCTTCAATCAACAGCAATTCCCTTGAAAGGTTATACCTTCCATCACAGAATTCTTAACTGTCACTTGTTTTAATCGATAGTCAATGTTGATGTGAAATCGTAATTTGATCTTGGAGGCTTGGACACAGTATGGAATCTCCAACTATTCTGGTGAACCACAAAGGCGCTTAACAAATCCCTTTGCCACAAAAGAGGGGTTCACGCTGCTATCAAGAGTACATTGGTGAATATCTTGTTCACTAAAATTGTACCTCATACCACATCTACGTGTAATCTATGCTATCTTGTTTTATGTGTTATGTGTTGATATCTTTTGGGTATGTACGCTTTGTATTGTTTTGAGAGGCATCTACTGGGTGATTACCATCACTCACCCCCTACTATTCCAGGTGAGACCGATACTGTCTATGACTATATCTTCCTTGAGGATGGGGCCGATGTCGTGGAGTGGGGAGAGTGACCAGTAGATACGATTTCAGCAAGGGCAGAGGCGGCTGTTTCTGATATTCTTGGGGTGACTTTGACATTTTTATTTTTCAGTAGTACGTTGAGACATCTCTTTTAGACTTTTAATTCAGACATTTGACTTAGACTTGTAGGGCCTGGTCAGCCTAATAATGATGTCTTTATTTTATTGAGGTTCATTAAACTCAAGTTAGTGTTGTGTTTTATCGTTTCTGCAAAAAAGAAAAACAAATTTTTTTATGTCAACACTGATGTGTAAGAGGTTGATGCGACGCTTTGTATTCTCCTTAGTGAGATACGGCGGGTGCACTGCTACCTAGGCTAGGGCTCGGAAGCGGGGCACTACACTTTCATAGCTTCCTTCCTAGCCTTGAGCACTTGTTGGATGTTGACCTTGTCATAATAATCCTTATGTGTGATTTGGTCAAGATCCGTATCATCTATATATATATACCCGATTTCACTAGCATCCTATAAATTAGATTGCTACACGGGAGTGCTTTATTTTGCTTGGTTGCGGCCTCAATCACATTTGTCATGAAGAGCTCTCCAAAATTGGTTATCTCTTGGTTTGCTATTTCGAAGGCAATGTAGAAGTCTAGGTTGCTAGGCCCTTTAGCGGACTTGTCATTGATACAAAAAGTAACTATAACAAGTACGGTTCGGTATACTAAGGGCATGTCATTTGTGTTCTTGGTTGGGTGAGAGCCTAAGAACGTCTTTACTTCATCCTCAGTGACTTTCCATCGCATCGTATCCCACTTCCAAACATCAAACTTAAAGTACCCTTCGTTTGGTACCCCAATTAACTCACAAATTGTCCCAACATCCCATTCAATGTGAGTGTCATCAATTATGGTGTGCAATGCTAATGTGAGATCATTGATATATTGGACCCATAGGTTTGCATAGAAAATCCTAATGTACCTAGTGGATATTTTGTCCATCTCCCTCTCGAGCCAAATATTCCTCCATTGTTAGACAACCAACCATTCAATGATTGGCCTTAATTCATTATTGCTTATGATATCATTAATTCTAAGCAATTTGAGGGGAATGGTTGCCCGTTCATCTCTCTCTCATTTATCATACAAACTTTGGGAATGCCTAGTTATGTATCTAATGTTACCTGGTGGGTATGATTCCTTTAGGGCATCTTTGGCTTCCCTAGTCTTAGTCCATGAAAAAATTGAGAAGTTTAAGCCACTCCGTATTTCGGCCAATACATGGGCTTGACCAAAGTCCATGGATTGCTTCCTCCTTGGTTGAGTTCTTTCTTGGGGCTGAGAGGATTGTCCTTGGGGAGGTCGCTTGATCATCCTTCTTCACTTTGGGTTGTTCTTGCCCATTTTGTGGTGTTTTTACTCCTTGATAACATTTTGCAGCAAACTAGGGCGTGAAAGAGAGAAATTTTTAGGTTAGGATGAAGAAATCTTGAGATGGAAGGCAATAATTAAGAGTAGGGAGGATGAAACTTTGATTGCGTGATGAAATTGAAAAGAGAGATGGTTTTTAGAGAAGAAGACGATGTGTTTTTGAAGGGTTCAATCGATTTTCGTAAGTTGGAAATGATTGGAATCACGTTTTTGAAATTTGTAATTTTGACCCTCTCAAACATTGTTAATCAGTCCTAATCTAGTTCTAATTGATTCAAAGGTCTCGGTAGGAAGGGATTTGGTAAAGATATCCGTCAGTTGGTCATTGGTTGGAACAAATTCAACACATACCAATTCTTTTTGAATATAATCTCTTATAAAGTGATGTCTCACTTCTATATGCTTGGTTCTACTATGGTGTATCGGGTTTTGCGCTATACTTAAGGCTGAAGTTTTATCACATAAGATAGGGACTTTGTCAAACTTGACATTGTAATCACTCAATGTGTTTATCATCCAAATTAGTTGGGCACAACATGAAGCGGCCGACACATATTCGTATTCCGCTGTTGAAAGTGACACACTATTTTGCTTCTTGGAGAACCAAGAAACTAAGCAATCTCTAAGGAATTGACATGTCCCGGAGGTGCTTTTTTTATCGACTAGGTTTCCGGCGTAGTCGGAGTCACTATACCCTCTTAAATCAAAACATCCATTTTTGGGATAAAATAATCCAAAGTTCGAAGTTCCTTTCAAATACCTAAAAATACGTTTAATGACAACTAGATGCGATTCCTTAGGCATACTTTGAAATCTAGCACATAAACACACTGCACGCAAAATATTCGATCCACTAGCGGTTAAATAAAGTAGACTACCAATCATACCTCTATATTTGGTTACCTCTACCGGCGTTTCTTTTTCATCTTTTTCAAGCTTTGTACTTGTGCTTATTGGTGTGCTCACACTCCTTCCATCCTCAAACTTGTATTTCTTGAGTAGATCATTTGTGTACTTTGTTTGAGATATGTATACTCCATCTTGAGTTTGCTTGATTTCAAGTCCAAGGAAGTAATTGAGTTCATCCATCATGCTCATCTCAAATTCTCCTTCCATCAATTTAGCAAAATGCTCACAAAGAAAATCATTAGTGATACCAAATATAATGTCATCAACATAAATTTGAACAAGTAATTGATTGTTTCCTTGTTCTTTAATTAAAAAGAATAGTCTCGACTTTTCATCTTGAAAACTTATTTCAAGTAGGAAGTTACGTAACTTCTCATACCATGTCCTAGGAGCTTGTTTAAGTCCATAAAGAGCCTTTTTGAGTTTAAATACATGATTTGGATAATCGTGGTTTTCAAACCCCGATGGTTGAGCTACATACACTTCTTCTTGAATTATACCATTTCAAGAAGACGGATTTCACATTCATTTGATATAGTTTGAAATCCTTATAGCATGCATATGCTAGTAGCATCCTAATAGCTTCTAATCTAACTACAGGGGCAAACTTCTCATCATATTCTATACCTTCTTTTTGTCTATATCCTTGAGCGATTAACATAGCTTTATTTCTAGTAATGTCTACTTTATCATCTATTTTATTTCTAAATACTCATTTGGTGCCAATTATGGGGTGATCACTAGGTTTAGCTACCAATTCCCAAACATTACTTCTTTCAAATTGATTTATTTCTTCTTACATGGCTAATATCTAATCTTCATCATTTATAGTCTCTTTTATATTTTTAGGCTAACTTATGAAATGAAGGCATTATCTCCTCCCCCAAAAGTTGACACCATCCCCGCGCCTCCCCAACCAGCCACCACTACCTTCCCAACCAACATTATTATATTTTTCCGTCTTCACACAGGAGTTGGACCACAAATTCTCTGGTAATTGATTTTTTCCGACAATAAGAGCAATAGTTCTCGCCTACAGAAGACTTGTTAACAAGGGTCATTCTAAGACCACTTTGACAAAATTCATGAATTGAGAAATGAGGATAAACGAATGCGACAGAGAAGTGGAAAAATAAAGAAAGATTAAGTTGAGAAGATTAGAGAAGAAAAGAAAACTTTGATAACTGTCTGCACAAAAGTTGCCACCACCATAGCCACCCCACCGCCACCGCTTGCGTCACTTCCTCAGAGAGAATTTGAAGTAACTACCGTGCTTATCTACCCTAGTGGAACCGCACAATTCGATTTATATTCTCAGCCAGAGGTTTAATTAACTGTTTCTTAGCTGAGTTCCCGTTGAATTCTTGGCCGCCGGACTTTAGGATTCGGTTGTTCGTTTCTTTCTGTTACCCGGACATTTGAATTTTAAACGGGATTTTCTTGTGGCACTTAAATTCCGGGATTGGACTTGTTGATATCCGGGATAGGATCCCCTCACCGCTCCCTCCTCACCGCGTGTGTGACCGCGCGATACGTGGCAAAAAGGGAGGGTGGTGAGGCTGGGTGAGGGTAACCCTCATCCAACCTCACCACCCCCAACTGCTGTCACGTGTCACGTCCTGGGTCGTGCGGTGACTCACCGCACGGTGAGGAGATCTCATCCCGTTGATATCCTTATTCATCAATCAATCAATAAGGCATATTATCCCGTTGATATCCTTATTCATCAATCAATCAATAAGGCATATTATTCGCTGGTTTCTTTTGGTTTATGTGGAGCTTTTCTCCCAGGAATCTCTGCGCAATTTAATAAGCGCTCAGCCCTTTACCTTCTCTTCCCTCTCTCCGGCGTGGTAACTGTGATTTTTTTTTTATTTTTTTCCAGATATATTTGCTTTTGCGTGTAGCTATCCAGTGTCTTTTTTCGGTGCTTTTCCTATTGTTCTTTCGGTGCTAAAGCTTTTACCGGCGGCGATTCTAGCCATAATTTCGGTTACTTATATGATTTCTAGGTCTAATAAGTCCACTAATCCCTCTTCTTGTCTTCAAGAATCCACCCAGAAAAGCTTCAAGAAATCGCCTTTTAATACTAGTAATGTTCATAATTTTAAGACGAACTAAGAATTCGCCATTATACTTCACTATTCCGTCACCTTCAACAACGATAACTCCCACATTGACAAACCAACCAACCCCGCCTTCATTTTCATTTTTCACCTCCTACACAGCGCGAAAACAGATAGGACAGATGATGAAGCCGGATCTTCACCAAGAGTCTAGTTGACCTCGATTCAGCTCGGTCAGTTGACGTAAAGAATTTGTCAACTAGAATTGAAAATATGTAACTAGAATAGCGCCAAATATCCTGCACAAAGTAGCACAGGTCAGAGGTCCCGGGGGGTTGACCCCGAGAAAAATCCTCCGACGATCAAGTCAGTTTGGGCCATATCTCATTGAGATTATAATGTAAAAGGGTGAGTTAGGATTTTCTCACAGTATTTACCGAGGAGCAGAAAATATAGGTATACTGTGAAGTAAGAATGTCTCTACCGCTCTCCCCCTGCTTCGTCTTGGTTCTCTCGCTTTTATAGACTTTCCCGTCTTTTTCTCCTGATAGTAGATAATAGGATAAGATCTTTGCTTGGGGCAGAAAGCCTAGGATGCTGTAGGTCTGCTGATGTGATCAATAGCCTGTCTGATGTACTCAATAGGTCGGCCTGATTGATGTAACTAGTACTCCGGCTATTGTGACCTTGGTGTGTTATATAAGAATAGCCAGATGTAGTCACTATGTTTAAAGAGTATGTGCCTGAGGATCCCACGACATAATATCTTCGCAAGGTAGGTTTGCTGTGGTACACAGTCGAACCTTGCCGAAGTGCGTAACTTGCTGTGGTATACAGCTGACCTTTGACAAATCCCGAAGCACTCGGCTTGCTGTGGTACACAGCTAAGTTTTGTTGTAGAATATGATTAAATAGTGTCTGGATGAAGTGGCCCGAGGTGTAGTATTTGAGCCATATGCTGAAGTTGGCGCCGAGGTGAAAACATTGCATATTTTTTTAGTGAGGGTGTTGGGTTGTTCTACTAAAGTGCGGCTGAAGCTGAACTGCCATATTTAGGCACTGAGCGGCCGAGCTGCTGGGCTGCTGAGCTGCTGAATTGCTGTACCATAATATCTCAAACGCCAAGCCTAGTGAAGTTGACTGTTATTGACTAACAGATGGTTCAATTACGGTTTATCATTTGCCCCCAGATTTTGTGTGGCTGAACTGAACTGTGAAGGCATACAAATCTTGTTTTCATGACGTGGCCAATCTCCATTAATCACATGGTTATCTCTTTACTTCCGCTTTTAACGCAAGCGACAGTTCCGATGCTCTATTATTGCTTTTTTGGCGATTCCACTTCCCGAGGGAGGGAGATGCATGAACTTCTGCCTTTTCGAATTTCAAATTTCAAACGAAAAAGGGGGCCTCTTTTCCTTCCTCTGCCTATAAATAGAGGTACTTTCAACTCCTCATTCTTCATTCTCCATTTAAGCTTCCCATCCTTGATGCCTATCTTGGTGTTTCATAACATTCTTCCTTTCCACCCAATCCTTTATCTCTCTGTAAACATTTCCGAAATATGCATACCCTTTCGTGCCTCAAGAATCTGGAAAATACCTGTGAGACTCAGTCCTTTCATAAAGAATTTGATTCTAATGGGAACAATCTTTCTTCATGGAGATTGTTCCTTTCCAGCAATCTTTTTTTAGTTATCGTCGTATCTTTCGCTTTAGCGCCTCTGTCATTTCATGACAGGGATTCTCCTTCAACACATCCCTTTCCAGCAAAGGTTTCACTTTGCAGTTTTGTAATCGCACAAATCCCTCTTCTTCCAGTGAAGCAGGGAACAGTTGCGATTACATTCTTCGCAAGCCATCTTCGAGACATGGTAGCAGTGAAGCAAGGGCGGCAAGCAAAATTTTGTTATGCCATGTTACCATAGAGGGGACGATTGCCAAGAAGTCTACCTAGATCTTGATAAGGATCATTCGCTGCTCTTCATAGTCCAAGTCTGAGGCTGTATCCAGATTACTGAGTTTTCGAAGCAGAGGAGAAAAGATTTTCGTAGTAGAATAGGATTTTTCCTTGTAAACAGTTTGTAGTTGTAATAGATTTCATACTCAATGAAAGTCTATTTTTTTCCAAATTTTGCTTTCTGACTTCTTCTAGCTTTTCAATCTTTTGAAGTTCAACTTGCTCTTTTTCCATAGATGGCGAGTGTTGACCTTCTATTCTGCGAAGTTCTTTCATTTGCTTTCTGCAAATATTTGTCTTCAACTTGCCCTACGGTTATAGTTTGCAAGCATTTGTCCTTAGCCTTGCTCAGTTTGCAAGTATTTGTATTTAGCCTTACTTGCTTAGTTTGCAAATATTTGTCTTTGCCATAAGAGTATCTCTTGTATGCTGATTCCTTTATCAAAGTATCAAGCTCCAGCTTTTATACTTGGCTTTTCAGCTTGGCTGAGTTGGAATATTGGCAAACTTGTCCCATTGTTAAGATTTTGCCGAACCCCTTAATTCTGCTGAGGTGAAAATACAGGGAACTTATCTTGTTCCGCTGAGACCTGCTCAGCCTCCTAGACCTGCTGGGGTAAGAATGATGTTGAGACCTGCTCAACCTTCTCAGTCCTGCTGAGGTGAAAATATAAGGAACTTATCTTGCTCCGCTGAGACCTGCTCAGCCTCCCAGACCTGCTGGGGTAAGGATGATGTTGAGACTTGCACAACCTTCTCAGTCCTGCTGAGGTGAAAATATAGGGAACTTATCTTGTTCCGCTGAGACCTGCTCAGCCTCACAGACCTGCTGGGGTAAGAATGATGTTGAGACCTGCTCAACCTTCTCAGTCCTGCTGAGGTGAAAATATAGGGAACTTATCTTGTTCCGCTGAGACCTGCTCAGCCTCCCAGACCTGCTGGGGTAAGAATGATGTTGAGACCTGCTCAACCTTCTCAGTCCTGCTTAGGTGAAAATATAGGGAACTTATCTTGTTCCGCTGAGACCTGCTCAGCCTCCCAGACCTGCTGGGGTAAGAATGATGTTGAGACCTGCTCAACCTTCTCAGTCCTGCTGAGGTGAAAATATAGGAAACTTATCTTGTTCCGCTGAGAACTGCTCAGCCTTCCAGACCTGCTGGGTAAAGATGATGTTGAGACCTGGTCAACCTTCCAGACCTGCTGGGTAAAAATATCGGGAAACCTGTCCCATCCTGCTGAGACCTGCTCAGCCTTCCAGACCTGCTGGGTAAAGATGATACTGAGACCTGCTCAACCTTCCAGACCTGCTGGGTAAAGATGATGTTGAGACCTGCTCAACCTTCCAAACCTGCTGGGTAAGAATATCGGGAAACCTGTCCCATCCTGCTGAGACCTGCTCAGCCTTCCAGACCTGCTGGGGTGAAAATATAGGGAACTTATCTTGTTCTGCTGAGACCTGCTCAGCCTCCCAGACCTGCTGGGGTAAGAATGACGTTGAGACCTGCTCAGCCTCCCAGACCTGCTGGGGTAAGAATGATGTTGAGACCTGCTCAACCTTCTCAGTCCTGCTGAGGTGAAAATATAGGGAACTTATCTTGTTCCGCTGAGACCTGCTCAGCCTTCCAGACCTGCTGGGTAAAGATGATGTTGAGACCTGCTCAACCTTCCAGACCTGCTGGGTAAGAATATCGGGAAACCTGTCCCATCCTGCTGAGACCTGCTCAGCTTTCCAGACCTGCTGGGTAAAGATGATGTTGAGACCTGCTCAACCTTCCAGACCTGCTGGGTAAAGATGATGTTGAGACCTGCTCAACCTTCTAGACCTGCTGGGTAAGAATATCGGGAAACCTGTCCCATTCTGCTTAGACCTGCTCAGCCTTCCAGACCTGCTGGGTAAGATAATGTTGAGACCTGCTCAACCTTCCAGACCTGCTGGGTAAAGATGATGTTGAGACCTGCTCAACCTTCCAGACCTGCTGGGTAAGAATATCGGGAAACCTGTCCCATCCTACTGAGACCTGCTCAGCCTTCCAGACCTGCTGGGTAAGATAATGTTGAGACCTGCTCAATCTTCAAGACCTGCTGGGTAAAGATGATGTTGAGACCTGCTCAACCTTGCAGACCTGCTGGGTAATAATATCGGGAAACCTGTCCCATCCTGTTGACACCTGCTCAGCCTTCCAGACCTGCTGGGTATACCCCCACTTTCATTGTGGGTGATAGATAGGCATAAATTATTGCTCCATGCACCATATGGTGACTTAACTTTCTTGGCTAAATGCCAAATAAGAATACCCGGTTGAATACAAGGAATTGATCCCTTGATAACATAAGCCTGAGCCAGAAGATATGGGACGAACCCAAGAAGAAATAAACCATGATTTGATTGAATCAGGGACCATTGCTCTTATATCAGCCTTATATGCTCAGGAATCCGTGTCCCCCCTCATCGAAATCCGAATCTGTATCACCCAGAAAACCCTGGTGATATCCGGGTTTACAACTCTCCTCTGGAGGGGGTTTACCAAAGTCTAGCCTGTTGTGAAGCCTAGACCTGGGATTATAGAAACGCTGCAGGTGACCCAGCTCAATAAGACACCCAATCTCTTGCCCGAGCTGTCTACAATCTTCTGTATCATGACCAATATCATGATGATAGAGGCAGTACAGTTGATGGTTTCTTGTATGGATTGGTCCAGCGAGGGGCTTAGGTTCTTTTGCCAGAGATTTTTTCCTCTTATAGGAAAGGATATGAGCTTTAGAAGCCAGCAGAGAATTCCTTTCCTCTCCTCGGTCTCCTAGCCGAATCTTAACAGAGCACCTTTCCGGCAACGATGCTTTGCCTCTATTCTTAGCTTTCCTGCCATGCTTGAAAGGCAGGGAAACTTTTTGATTATATCTCGAGGTTTGGTGGCTAGGCTTTTGTTCTGGCCACTTCATTTTGGCCATAGACTTACCCTGACGTCTGGGGCAGTAACCAGGCCGAGTAGGAGAGTACTCCATGTGATCCAGTGGATGGGAGTTATTGGAACGGGGTTCGCTGGACTTTGCTACAGACGCCTTCCCCTTCATCTCCCTTACTACGGCTTGGAAGACCTCCGGATTTTGAGCCACATAGCAACGGCTCGCATGTGCTCTTCATATGTGAAAGCAATGGGGGTTGAGGATTCTCCCGGCTCTGCAGAGCATTGATCAGTTTGTTGTTGAGAAGATTTATGACTCCTCCTAGATGTCATGGGTTGTTTAGTCCCTTGACTATCTCTGTTACTCATCTTTCTCTCGATAGATTCCTAAGATGATTAGAAAGGTTCCTGAACAATCGTTAGAGAAACTTTGAATAGCTGTTTTCTGGGTTAAAGGACCAAAGGGGCCCTCCTTCTAGCGCCAAATGATGAAGCCGGATCTTCACCAAGGGTCTAGTTGACCTCGATTCAGCTCCATCAGTTGACGTAAAGAATTTTTCTACTGGAATTGAAAATGTGTAGCTGGAATAGCGCCAAATATCCTGCACAAAGTAGCACAGGTCAGAGGTCCCGGGGGGTTGGTCCCGGGAAAAACCCTCCGACGATCAAGTCAGTTTGGGCCATATCTCATTGAGATTATAATGTAAAAGGGTGAGTTAGGATTTTCTCACAGTATTTGCCGAGGAGCAGAAAATATAGGTATACTATGAAGTAAGAATGTCTCTACCGCTCTCCCCCTGCTTCGTCTTGGTTCCCTCGCTTTTATAGACTTTCCCGTCTTTTTCTCCTGATAGTAGATAATAGGATAAGATCTTTGCTTGGGGAAGAAAGCCTAGGATGCTGTAGGTCTGCTGATGTGATCAATAGCCTGTCTGATGTACTCAATAGGTCAGCCTGATTGATGTAACTAGTAGTCCGGCTATTGTGACCTTGGCGTGTTATATAAGAATAGCCAGCTGTAGTCACTATGTTTAAAGAGTATCTGCCTGAGGGTCCTACGACATAATATCTTAGCAAGGTAGGTTTGCTGTGGTACACAGTCGAACCTTGCCGAAGTGCGTAACTTGCTGTGGTACACAGCTGACCTTTGACAAATCCTGAAGCACTCGGCTTGCTGTGGTACACAGCTAAGTTTTGTTGTAGAATATGATTAAATAGTGTCTGGATGAAGTGGCCCGAGGTGTAGTATTTGAGCCATATGATGAAGTTGGCGCCGAGATGAAAACCTTGGCATATTTTTTAGTGAGGGTGTTGGGTTGTTCTACTAAAGTGCGGCTGAAGCTGAACTGCCATATTTAGGCACTGAGCGGCCGAGCTGCTGGGCTGCTGAGCTGCTGAATTGCTGCACCATAATATCTCAAACGCCAAGCCTACTGAAGTTGACTGTTATTGACTAACAGATGGTTCAATTGCAGTTTATCAACAGACAAGAAAGTCCACAGATATTTTCTTCACTTTGATATCTGCTTCCAAGAAACCTCTCCCTCTCTTGTGCTTCTGCATTTTGTTTTTATTCTCGATTATTGTTTGCTTTTGTGAATTGTTGGATATCTTCACTTATTTACATCTATCTTTCCTACTAGAGTTTTTTTCAGTGTCCTATTGGTTTATTGGTTATTATATTATTTGGGTTATTCTAATATTTGAAAGCGCACAGTTGCAATGATTGATAGGAGGAGTTATGACTGTTATGTGAGACTATGTCTAAGGAAGAGGGACGCAGGTAAGGAGAAGGAAAAGAAGGATACTGTACGTATAGCCTCTTGGAAGGTAGGAACTTTAAGTGATAAATTGTTAGAGGTAGTAGATGTACTTAAGAGACGCAGGATCGATGTAGCATGCCTACAAGAGACTAGGTGAAAGGGGAATAAAGGTAAAGAGTGTAATGGATATAAGTTGCTCTACACGGGGTCTGACGGGACCAAAAATGGGGTAGGATTTCTAGTAAAGATAGAATTGTACGCGAATGCGATCGATGTGATAAGATATAATGATAGACTTATGGTGCTGAAGTTAGTAGTAACAAGGAGGTGATGGCATTGGTTTGCGCCTACGCACCCCAAGTGGGACTAGGGAAACAAGAGAAGAAAGAGTTCTGGGATTGCTTAGATGTAGTGTTGAGGACAATGCCTCGGGAGAAGCGAATTTGTGTAGGAGGTGATTTTAATAGCCACATTGGAAAGGATACCGATGGTTTTCAGTCGGCACATGGCGGGTCTATCTACGGAGATAGAAACGAGTAGGGTAGAAATCTGCTAGACCTTGCCGTGGCCCACGACCTAGGTATTGTAAACTCGTTCTTTAAGGAAAAAGAATCACATTTGATCACTTTTAGCAGCGGAGGAAGTAACACGCAAATCAACTATTTTTTGTAAGACGTGAAGACCGAAAATTATGGAGGGACTGCAAGGTTATACTAGGAGAGACAGCAATGATGCAACATCGTTTACTAGTCGTAATTATAACCTTGATCCAAAAGCTGAGAACGAGGGTTAGAAAATTACCAACCAGGATTTGATGGGGTAGTTTGAAGGACGAAAAAATTAACATATTTAGAGAAAAGGTCATCTCGGCGACTTCAGATTCAATAGTTGAGGACACAAACCAGACGTGGGAGGCTATAGCGACTATCATTACTCATGCAGCAATGAAAACTCTTGGGGTAACAACAGGAAAGACAATCGTACATAAAGAGTCGTGGTGGTAGAACGAGGATGTGCAACAAAAAATAAGGAATAAGCAAAAGAGTTTTAGAGAGGTGTTAAGCTGCACAGACGGGGAGGAGAAAGAGAGAGTGAGAGAGAACTACAAAATCGGTAAGAAGGAGGCGAAGAAGGCAGTGACGGAGGCAAAGAATGTAGCCTATAAAAAGATGTATGAAAGATTAGAAACAAAAGATGGAGAGCGTGATATGTTCAAGATTGCAAAAGTTAGAGATCGAAAAAGGCAAGACATAGGAGTCGTGAAGTTTATAAAGGGAGAAGATGGACATGTTTTAGTCAAATAACAAGACATAAAGGGGCAATGGCAAAAATACTTTCACAACCTCTTTAACAACGTAAGGTTCGATCACGAAGAAAAAGAAAGCATCAATACACAAAAACGACAACAAAATACCTACGATTGTCGCAGCATCACACAAGAAGAGGTGAAGATAGCACTTAAGAAGATGAGAAGAGCTAAGGCAGTTGGTCTAGATACCATACCCATTGAGGCATGGAAGTGTTTAGGAGAAGAATGGGTTCAATGGCTAACTATTCTGTTCAACCTTATTTCAAAACTGGAAAGATGCCAGATGAGTGGAGAAGGAGTGTAGTGGTCCCTATATATAAGAAAAAATGAGACGCACAATATTGTGGGAATTACAGGGGGATTAAATTGCTAAGTCATACTATGAAGTTATGGGAGAGAGTAATTGATACTCGAATTAGGGGATAAACTCAAGTTACGGTAAACTAATTTGGTTTTATGCTAGGACGATCAACTACGGAAGCAATACGCATTTTAAGGAGATTGATGCAGAAGTATAGGGAGAAAAAGCGCGATCTACATATGGTTTTCATCGATCTTGAAAAAGCATATGATAGTGTGCCACGTAGACTGATATGGGATAGTCTGGATGCAAGAAGGGTACCTATGAAGTATATAGACATAATTAGGGATATGTATAATAAGACCAAAACAACCGTTCATACACCTGTAGGGAATACGTACTTCTTTCTGATAGAGGTAAACCTCCATCAAGGGTCTGCTTTGAGCCCATTTCTTTTTGCAGTTGTCCTGGACAAGTTGTCAAAGTCGATCCAAGGGACAATCCCATAGTGTATGCTTTTTGCTGACGATATTGTATTAGTTGCGGAAAATAGACATAACTAGTGTATAAGACTAGAAGAGTGGCGAGGTACTTTAGAGAGAAAATGCTTAAGGATTAGTCATTCTAAGATTGAGTATCTGCACTGCGATTTCAGCGGCGCAGCCGACAGTGAAAATAGTCAACTCACCATCGAGGGTCAAGTGGTCCTAAAGGTAAGTAAGTTCAAGTACCTAGGATCATTTGTACAACAAGATGGGGACATAGAGAGTGACGTAGCACACCGAGTTCAGGCAGACTGGTGTACATGGAGGGCGGCTTCAGGGGTGCTATGTGAAAAGAATTTTTCAACTAAATTAAAAAAGAAATTTTATAAGGTGGCAGTGCGGCCGACAATGTTACATGGAACAGACTGCTGTGCCATTAAGAGGACGCAGTTGCAAAAGATGAAAGTGACAGAGATGAGGATGTTGAGGTGGATGTGTGCGCACACAGGGCTAGACAGAATAAGAAATGAGGTATACAGAGAAAGGTTAAGGGTGGCTAGTATAGCAGATAAGATAAGAGAGGGAAGACTGAGATAGCTTGGGCATGTCAAGAGGAGACAGACAACTGCGTCTGTCAGAACAATTGAAAGCCTCACTGTAGAAGAGAAGAGGAGTGAAGACAGGCTCAAACTGACGTGGGATGAGCAGATTAGGCAGGACTTATTAGAGCTGCACCTCTCTCAGAATCTCTACACTTTAGTTTTTCTCTTTTTTTGGCATATTCATTGTTGACTATTTTAATATCATAAGGTCTGGATTTATATTTAATAAAATCCATTCATTAGTATATATTCCTATTATTGTACTACCTATACAGGTACATATAGAGCCGGGGGTCTCACTGGAAGCAAACTCTCTATCCTTCGGAATGGAGGTATTGTTTGCCTGCTTCTTACCCTCCACAGACCCTAGCGATAGCTTTTATTGTCGTTAGGATATACTGCGTATGATTGTTGTTGTTGTTGTTGTTATTGTTGTGAAATGAAGACATTTTCAGTAAATTTTCTCCTAGTCAATATGTTATAGCCGTGTTTAAAAAAAAAAAAAAAAGAAGAGAAAAAGAGAGAAAGAGATAAATAAGGAAAAAAATAGCAAAAATTATCTAAAATAACAAATCTTATCCCTTCTCCCTTTATTAAAACCCTCACTCCCTATAATCTCTCATTCCAATTTTATTAACCCTAATCTTTTCCTTCCTCTCCCTCTCTCTCCCCAAACGGCAGCCACTCTTCCCTCTCCCCTCTCCCCATCAACAATTTCGGCCACAACAAGAGGAGAAAAGAAGGATCCTTGATCCAAGATTCAAGAGAAGGAGGATCAAGCGCTCTCAAAATCACCCCACCTTTCTATTATCAATTCTCGCTAGGAATCGAGGTAGGTGCATATTCATTATTTCCTCAAAACGGTATGAAGGCTTGCATAGGCAAAAGGGTATTTTTTTTATGTGATGGGGTTGTCATTAGTTCTTGAGTTTGTTTGGATCATGTGCAACGTGTTTATTTTCCGTTATTCGTTTTGGTTTCAACGTGATCTCGTTGTTGTACGTTCTGTGTGGGGTTGATAGATCGTTATGCGTATATGAATATGTGAGATGGGGGAAAGGTTGTTTGGGATTGGATGGAGGGATTGCAGAAATTTCAGAATGGGAGTTCTGAAATTCGGTGACATCGATCGATCGACGTCCAGAGGCTGAGGGTTCGACGTGCCTTAGATGGACATCGATCGATCGACGTCCAGAGGGTGAGAGATCGATGTGCCCCAGAACCACGTCGATTGATCGACGTCCCGGGGGCTGAGGGTTCGACGTATCTCAGAAGTACATCGATCGATCGACGTCAACTGAGTGAGGGTTCGACGTGCCTCAGTTGGACATCGATCGATCGACGTCAGAGGATGACGTCCCACAGTTTTCTTTTCCCTTTCCCCTTGCATTCATGGCACGTGCATTTGCATGAGGTATACTGCGTCTATAGGGCGTGGGTATCGGGATGACTTCCCGTGTCTATAGGGCGCCGGGGTCATGAGACATACTGCGTCTACAGGGCGTGGGTGTCCAAACGGTAAGTGGTGGCTAGTGACCATGATGCCGGTTTGCATGAGGTATACTGCGTCTATAGGGCGTGGGTATCGGGATGACTTACCGTGTCTATAGGGCACCGGGGTCATGAGACATACTGTGTCTATAGGGCATGGGTGTCGAAACAGCGAATGGTGGCTAGAGACCAAGATGCTGGAGTTAGGACCCGGGGTCATGCATTGCATATAGGTTTAGGGACAAACTGCGTGACATGATCGTCGTTGCGTGTGACACGTTATTTGAGCATGCATCACGTAATTGCGCATGCATCTTCTGTGGACTGTTTACTTTTCGTATAAGACTTATCATGCTGTGTTATGTGCTACGTGCTGATACCAATTTGAGTATGTAAGTATTCATGTTGTTTTGAGAGGCACCTACTGGGTGATTACCATCACTCACACCTACTATTCCATATGTAGACGATGCGGAGTGTGATTATGTTTTCGTTGAGGATGGAGCCGATACTGCGGAGTGGGCTGATTGACCCGTAGGGGATGACTACGACGAGGACGAGGACAGGATTCTTATATCGTTATTGGGATGAGCAGACATTTTTCTTATCATGCAGTATTACTTTTGGAAACAATATTTCGTATTTAAATTTTAGATTTTTGACCTTGACTTGTAAGGCCTGGTCAGCCTAGAAATAATGTCATTATTTTCTTGAAGTACGTTAAATTCAAACTTTTTGATGTGATTTATCGTTTCCGCGCTAAGTTAAGGAACACTTTTCTATGTCAGCACTGATGTATGACAGGTTGATGTGACGCCTTGTATTCTCCTGAGTGAGATACGGCGGGTGCACCGTTACCGAGGATGGAGCTCGGGAGCGGGGCGCCACAGGTGGTATCAGAGCCCAGGCTTCAGATACGCCTTGGGAACGTATAGTTTAGTTAATTAACCCTAGGATAAGTGACGATCTGTTTTCAAATGATTTGTTTTTCTTTGAAACCGGAATAAAATGAAGTAGACATAAGCTATGACTGGGTTTTGGGTTGGTGAGTGCCGTTAGCAAGCAGACAGGATAGGTTATCCTTCTTCGACCTCCCTTCCTTACTTCTTTTCAATACTCTTAAGTCAACCTTGTCTAACATGCTTTAATCATTTACAGATAATGCCTCCACGTCGTGAACCATCAGGGAATGATGGAAATGACAGAGACGAACGACAGGGGCAAGGGGCGATTCCCCAAAACCTCGCGGATACACTGGCCAATCTGACGGCCTTAATAGCCCATCAGCAAACACAGATGGCCCAGCAATATACCCAGATGGCAGAGCAACAGGCACAGATTGCCCAAATACTTCAGCACACTCAGCAGCAACAGCAACAACATCCGCCACCGCCACCGCCCGCACCACAGCAAGGTCTGAGGTTCTATTACAGGGAGATGCAGAACTCCCGAATACCAATGTTCAGGGGTACCACTCGGCCTGAGGAAGCCGAGATCTGGCTGAAAAATGTGACTGAACAGATGAGGCTCATTCAGGTGCCCGCGAATCTGAAAGTAGAAACCACGACTCCATTCCTAGAAGGGGAAGCAGAAAGGTGGTGGAATGGGGTGAAGCGTAAACTGACTCCACCAGTGACATGGGAACAGTTTGTGGAGGAGTATAAGAATCACTACGTCCCGGGTAGTGCTATTCAAAGGAGGATGGCGGAATTCCAGATGCTGACACAAGGATCCATGTCAATTGATCAATATTCTGAGAAGTTTCATGATTTGGGGCAGTACATGTCATGTATCATGGACAATGAGGAGGCTAAAATGCTGAAGTTTCATACTGGGTTGAGTTTCCGCATCCAGCAAGCTATTGTGTGTGCAGAGCCCACGACATTTGAGGGTCTACTCGAGGTGTGCAGACGGGTTGAGAGGAACTTGGACAGGGCTGCTGCACTGGATAGACTTAAGAGACCCCGTGAAGAAGTGCATACGGGCAGATCGGGAAGATGGCTGAAGGTGCCCCGACGCCCTCAGCCTGGGCAATCTCTCCGACCAGAGCGACAGCAGAATGCAGGGAGTCAGGCCCTACTGATTGAAGGACCGGCACCGACTGATGCACAGCCAGCGAGAGCTGTGGCACCTGTTCCTCAGTGTACCCTATGCGGACGTTCCCACCCGGGACAGTGTTGGAAAACTCAGCGGGTGTGCTACAACTGTGGGAAGCCGGGACATATATCTAGGGAATGCACTGCACCTGCTCAGGTAAATCCGCAGACCCAAGCACAGCAAGGAGGACGGGGTCGAACCAATGCTCAAGTACATGCGATGACGGATGCAGAAGTCGAGGAGTCGGGCGACGTGGTGACGGGTACATTTATTTATTTAAATTCGTAGTTGGATTAAACTTTATGTGTTGTCATGGTATGTGGCGTACTAAATCTTGAAATATGATAGGAGTAATTTTAATTAACAAAGTGCCAGCCAACGTTCTGTTCGATAGTGGGGCAAGTCACTTATTTGTGGCAAAGAGGTTTGCCAAGAAGCTGGGTGCTCTCCCCGAATGGCTTGCGACTCCCTATCGTGTACAAGCCGCTGGTGGCCAAGTACTAGTGTCACATCATCGTTACAAGGAATGTGGACTGGAGATTAACGGCTTGCAGTTCTCTGCGACCTTGATACCAATTCAGATGTACGATTTTGACGTTATTCTAGGCATGGACTTCTTAGCAAGGTACCATGCAAACATTGATTGCCGACAACTCCAAGTCAGCATGAAGCAACATGAACTGGGGGAAACTATATTTCAAGGGAACCCTAAATTAAAGAAGGCACCCCAGAAGCTTTATTTGGCTGCGGCACAGGCATTTCGAGCACTAAAGAAAGGAGGAGAAGGATTTTTGATTTACTCAATGGGTGCTGAACAGGAAGTTCCGCAGATCGATCAAATCCCGGTGGTAAAAGAATTTATAGATGTCTTCCCCGAGGAGTTACCGGAACTACCACCAGAAAGAGAGGTAGAGTTCGAGATTAACCTCATACCTGGTGCTGAACCCATATCCAGGGCACCCTATCGCATGGCTCCAGCAGAGCTCAAAGAGTTGAAGGAGCAGTTACAAGAACTGCTGGACCGTAAGTTTATTCGACCCAGTGTGTCACCCTGGGGTGCTCCAGTCCTATTTGTGAAAAAGAAGGATGGAAGCATGAGATTATGTATAGACTACCGGGAGCTCAACAAGATCACTATCAAGAACAAGTACCCCTTACCCCGAATCGAGGATCTCTTTGATCAGCTACGGGTAATGATAAACTAGAATTTTAACTTGAACTTTAAATTATTCGTTAATGTACACCACTAATGAAATTTCTTCCAGGGGGCAAGGGTGTTCTCCAAAATCGATTTGCGATCCGGTTATCACCAGCTGAGGATCAAATCTGGGGATACAGCCAAGACCGCTTTCCGAACACGCTATGGCCATTACGAATTCTTGGTTATGCCTTTTGGACTAACCAACGCCCCAGCTGCCTTTATGGATCTAATGAACACAGTATTTCGGAAACAACTAGATAAGTATGTTGTAGTGTTCATTGACGATATTCTGGTATACTCCCCTGACGAAGAGACGCATGCGGAACACCTGAGAGAGGTTCTAGAGACCCTTCGGAAAAGCAAATTGTATGCCAAGTTCAGCAAATGTGAGTTCTGGCTGAAGAGTGTAGCCTTTTTGGGTCATGTGGTTTCGGAAGAAGGGATTTCTGTGGATCCAAAGAAGGTAGAGGCGATCACTGAGTGGCCTCGACCCACTAATGTGACCGAAGTAAGGAGTTTTCTTGGATTGGCTGGATACTATAGGAAATTTGTAGAGGGCTTTTCATCCATCGCCGTACCTCTGAGCCGGCTGACGCAGAAGAAGTCGAAGTTTGAATGGACCACCGAATGTGAGCAAAGCTTCGCTGAGCTAAAAAGGAGACTGACCACAGCCCCTATTCTTGCGCAGCCCTCCGCGTTAGAAGGGTTTGTCATTTACAGTGACGCTTCTAAGAACGGGCTAGGTAAATGTATATGATTTCAACTGATTTTGTATACGATTAAAGATGTGGTCTAATCCTTATATTTCAGGATGCGTGTTGATGCAAAACGACAAGGTCATTGCCTATGCTTCACGACAGCTAAAGCCCTATGAGCAGAATTATCCGACTCATGATCTGGAACTTGCAGCGGTGGTGTTCGCCCTGAAAATCTGGCGTCACTATCTATATGGAGTGAAGTGCGAAGTGTTCACTGATCACAAAAGTCTTAAATATCTGTTCACGCAAAAGGAGCTGAACATGCGCCAGAGGAGATGGTTGGAGTTGTTGAAAGATTATGACTTGACCATCAGTTATCATCCGGGGAAAGCCAATCGAGTGGCTGATGCCTTAAGTAGGAAGTCGAGCCATGCACGGCAGGCTACTCTAGAAAAAGAAATGGCAGAATTTGATTTGGATCTTGTAGATTCTACCGCAGACATTCTGGCGACGCTAATTATCACTCCAACCTTGGTGGACCAGATTAAGGAAGCACAGAAGAACGATGCAACAATTAGGGAGACGCGAGAAAGAATGTTAACCAGCCAAGTGGATGGATTTCAAGTTCATGACGACGGCAGTATGTGGTACCAAGGAAGGTTGTGTGTACCGGATGTCGAGGAACTCAGGAGAGAGTTGTTGAAGGAGGCACATAATTCGAGACTGTCTATTCACCCTGGTGCTACGAAAATGTACAATGATCTAAAGAGACACTATTGGTGGAGTGGCATGAAGAGGCACATTGCCGAGTTTGTGGAAAGGTGCCTTGTTTGCCAGCAAGTTAAGGCAGAACATCAAAGACCCGGTGGACTAATGCGACCACTAGAGATACCCGAATGGAAGTGGGAACATGTAACCATGGACTTTGTGGTTGGACTTCCAAAGACAAGAAATGGGAATGATGTGATATGGGTAATTGTGGATCGACTGACTAAGTCCGCTCACTTCTTGCCTATTCCCACCGGACTTACTATGGAGAGGCTGGTAGCCATGTACATTGATAACATTGTTTGCCTTCATGGAGTGCCAGTTAGCATAGTATCGGATCGTGACTCGAAGTTTACATCTCAGTTCTGGGCAGCGTGCCAGAAGAAGATGGGGACTGAGTTGCGACTGAGTACTGCTTTTCACCCTCAGACCGATGGCCAATCTGAAAGGACCATTCAGACTCTGGAGGATATGTTGAGGGCATGCGCATTGGATTTTAAAGGAAATTGGGACAGCATGCTCAAATTGATAGAGTTCTCCTACAACAACAGCCATCACAGTGCCATAGGTATGGCACCATTTGAGGCCTTATATGGACGAAAGTGTAGGTCACCTGTGCATTGGGACGAAGTTGGTGAACGTAGGTTGACGGCTCCAGAAATAATCGAGCAGACTAAAGAACAAGTGAAGCTAATTCGGGAACGTCTTAAGACGGCTCAAGATAGAAGCAAGAGTTGGGCCGACACGAAGAGGCGACCTTTAGAGTTCAAGGAGGGAGAAAAAGTCTATCTTAAAGTGTCACCCATGAAGGGCGTGACACGGTTTGGAGTTAAAGGGAAGTTGAAGCCGCGATATATTGGACCATATGAGATACTCGAAAAGGTCGGAGAATTAGCTTACAAATTGGCACTACCTCCAATGTTGGCTCAGGTGCACAACGTGTTCCACGTCTCGCAGTTAAGGAAGTACGTATCTGACTCGAGTCATGTACTAGATGCGCGACCGCTTAAGATCAGGCCTGATACGTCCTATGAAGAAGTACCAATCAGAATTCTTGATCGGAAGGATCAAGAACTCAGAAGGAGGATCATCCCTTACGTAAAGGTTCAATGGAGCAATCACCGGGAGAACGAAGCGACATGGGAACTCGAAGAACAAATGCGCGACCGTTACCCCCATCTCTTTGATTAAGGTACGGCAAGTTTCGGGGACGAAACTTTTTGTAAGGGGGGTAGGATGTTATAGCCGTGTTTAAAAAAAAAAAAAAAAAAGAAGAGAAAAAGAGAGAAAGAGATAAATAAGGAAAAAAATAGCAAAAATTATCTAAAATAACAAATCTTATCCCTTCTCCCTTAATTAAAACCCTCACTCCCTATAATCTCTCATTCCAATTTTATTAACCCTAATCTTTTCCTTCCTCTCCCTCTCTCTCCCCAAACGGCAGCCACTCTTCCCTCTCCCCTCTCCCCATCAACAATTTCGGCCACAACAAGAGGAGAAAAGAAGGATCCTTGATCCAAGATTCAAGAGAAGGAGGATCAAGCGCTCTCAAAATCACCCCACCTTTCTATTATCAATTCTCGCTAGGAATCGAGGTAGGTGCATATTCATTATTTCCTCAAAACGGTATGAAGGCTTGCATAGGCAAAAGGGTATTTTTTTTATGTGATGGGGTTGTCATTAGTTCTTGAGTTTGTTTGGATCATGTGCAACGTGTTTATTTTCCGTTATTCGTTTTGGTTTCAACGTGATCTCGTTGTTGTACGTTCTGTGTGGGGTTGATAGATCGTTATGCGTATATGAATATGTGAGATGGGGGAAAGGTTGTTTGGGATTGGATGGAGGGATTGCAGAAATTTCAGAATGGGAGTTCTGAAATTCGGTGACATCGATCGATCGACGTCCAGAGGCTGAGGGTTCGACGTGCCTCAGATGGACATCGATCGATCGACGTCCAGAGGGTGAGAGATCGATGTGCCCCAGAACCACGTCGATCGATCGACGTCCCGGGGGCTGAGGGTTCGACGTACCTCAGAAGTACATCGATCGATCGACGTCAACTGAGTGAGGGTTCGACGTGCCTCAGTTGGACATCGATCGATCGACGTCAGAGGATGACGTCCCACAGTTTTCTTTTCCCTTTCCCCTTGCATTCATGGCACGTGCATTTGCATGAGGTATACTGCGTCTATAGGGCGTGGGTATCGGGATGACTTCCCGTGTCTATAGGGCGCCGGGGTCATGAGACATACTGCGTCTACAGGGCGTGGGTGTCCAAACGGTAAGTGGTGGCTAGTGACCATGATGCCGGTTTGCATGAGGTATACTGCGTCTATAGGGCGTGGGTATCGGGATGACTTACCGTGTCTATAGGGCACCGGGGTCATGAGACATACTGTGTCTATAGGGCATGGGTGTCGAAACAGCGAATGGTGGCTAGAGACCAAGATGCTGGAGTTAGGACCCGGGGTCATGCATTGCATATAGGTTTAGGGACATACTGCGTGACATGATCGTCGTTGCGTGTGACACGTTATTTGAGCATGCATCACGTAATTGCGCATGCATCTTCTGTGGACTGTTTACTTTTCGTATAAGACTTATCATGCTGTGTTATGTGCTACGTGCTGATACCAATTTGAGTATGTAAGTATTCATGTTGTTTTGAGAGGCACCTACTGGGTGATTACCATCACTCACACCTACTATTCCATATGTAGACGATGCGGAGTGTGATTATGTTTTCGTTGAGGATGGAGCTGATACTGCGGAGTGGGCTGATTGACCCGTAGGGGATGACTACGACGAGGACGAGGACAGGATTCTTACATCGTTATTGGGATGAGCAGACATTTTTCTTATCATGCAGTATTACTTTTGGAAACAATATTTCGTATTTAAATTTTAGATTTTTGACCTTGACTTGTAAGGCCTGGTCAGCCTAGAAATAATGTCATTATTTTCTTGAAGTACGTTAAATTCAAACTTTTTGATGTGATTTATCGTTTCCGCGCTAAGTTAAGGAACACTTTTCTATGTCAGCACTGATGTATGACAGGTTGATGTGACGCCTTGTATTCTCCTGAGTGAGATACGGCGGGTGCACCGTTACCGAGGATGGAGCTCGGGAGCGGGGCGCCACACAATATGCCTTGACTTGTTTCTCCTAATATCAACTCTCTTGGATGGTCTTATTTATATGAATCTGGTAAATTTGAAATGTCTCCTCTCACTTCTTCATCTTCAACCTTAGGTTCATTTTCAAGTGGATCAATCCTAAGGTCAATGACAATATTTCCTTAGGATTCTCAAATTTTTCTGTATAACCTAGTTCAATTATTTCTTCATCATAATCATTATTTATGCATGGTTCATCGTCAAGGAGTTCACTAAACTTAACATGAATTGATTCTTCAACTTTCATACTCCTTTTGTTGTATACCCTAAATGCCTTGCTATTTTAAGCATATCCCACAAAGATTTCTTCATCCGCTTTGAAATAGAGGTTATCCAAATTATCTTTGGTGTTAAGTATAAAACACTTCCAACCAAATACCTTGAAATAACCAATATTAGGTACTCTACCTTTCCAAAGCTCATAAGGAGTCTTTTTGAGAGATGGTCTCAAGTAAACTCTATTTATTACATGACAACCGGTATTTACCGCTTCAGCCCAAAAATACTTGGGTAGTTCAAATTCATTTAGCATGACTCTACTCATTTCTTGAAGTGTTCTATTCTTCCTTTCCGCAACACCATTTTGTTGAGGAGTTCTTGGAGCCGAGAAATTGCGTCCATACCTTTTGGATACACAAAATTCTTGAAACTCACCATCAAACTCATCACCTATATCATTTCCAATTTCCTTAATGATGTCTTCTTTTTGATTTCCTAATCTCCTACAAAGTTTTATAAACTCTTGGCATGCATCATTCTTTTTAGCTAAAAACATAACCCAAGTGTACCTAGAGAAGTCATCTACTACTACAAAAGTGTAATGTTTTCCACCTAGACTTGCTGTATCAATATCCCCATGCAAACCCATATGAAGCAATTGTAGAGGTTTGGTGTGGAGATTTCACTTTTGGGCTTGAAGCTTGCTTTAACAGGCTTTGCCTTTTGACAAGTGTCACATAAGACATGGTTTTCGAAATTCAATATTGGAAGACCTTGGATCTTTTCATTTTTGCAAATCTCTTTGAAATTTTTGAAACTAATATGTCCAAGTCGTCTATGCCGTAGTTATCTCAAATCATTTTTGGCAACTATAGATGAAACATTTTGTGATATCAAATCATGTGTGCTAAATTTATAAACATAGTTTTTCCTTATAGCCTCAAAAACGATTTGATCATTCTTTTTCACAATACATTTTCTTTTCACAAATTCAACTTGAAAATTAGCATCACATAGTTGGCTAACACTTATCAAGCTTAAGTCCTTCTACATATAATACATTATTTATAGTAAAAGAAGAGTTACCAATTTCTCCATGTCCAAAGATTTTGGCTCTCCCATTGCCAAAATGTACCGTTTCACCATCTTGGAGCTTGAGCTTGGTGAATAAGGTTTTGTCTCTGGTCACGTGCGTTGAACATCCGCTCTCCATGAGCTATTTGATTCATTCTTCTTTGGTTACTGAGATCCTACAAAACCGAAAGATTTATGCATTGGTACCCTTTGATGGTTGGGTCCTTTAGCGTTAGCTTGTCGACCCTTAGACTTCCAAACATACATACTACCAAATCTAGCACTGCATGCATTCTTTACATGACCTACTTGGTTATAATAAAAACAATTGGGTACATACCTTGGTTTATAGGATGATGATCCATGTTGTGTTTTTCTCGTATTTGGCTTTTTCTTTAATGCCTTGAGCTTAATGGAAGAAAATGATGAATTAAATCCTAAACCGGATTTATCATTTCCAATACTTTGATTTCCAAGCAATTTGTCTAGATTATTTTTCCCATCGGTTAGTTTTTGTAAGTCTATTCTTAATTTCTCACGTTCCTTCCTAATTTCCACATTTTCTAGATCTACGGTTTTGTGCATGGTGAGTATGATCTCCTGATCTCGATAAATCAAAATATTCTTATCATGCAAGCTCTTGTTTTCTAATATGCACTTTTTAAATTCTTTCTTCAAGTGTTTATATTTAAAATTCAGTTTTTCAAACTCATCTTGCAAATCTCCTAATTCATCTTGTAAATTAGAAGAGTTAGAGTTCATCTCAAGGTCATTCCCAATTGCCATGAGACAAGTATGTTGTGCTTTTGGATTCTCAACTATTACAACAAGTCCAACATCCTTCTCTTCACTTTCTTCTCCTTCCAGTTCGGAAAGGAGATCATCCCATATGGTTACCTCCGCATTTAAGGCTTTCTTCATTTGAGGAAAGACCTTTTCTTGCTTTTGTGGCTCCTTGATGTGGCAATTGGCAATGAAGTGACCGGTTCGACGACACCTATAGCAATTTTCACTTGCTTTTTTATCATTTGGTCTCTTGAAAAACTTCCTTGCTTGAGCCTTGTTTCTTGTGGCCATTCTTCTAAATTTTCTCATTAGAAGAGCAACATCCTCATCCGATTCATTGGAATCTATCACCAATCCTTTGTGTGATGCTTGTGTGGGTTTGATAGGGTTCATCCTATTTTGCTCATCAATAAGAATTTCATGAGTTAGAAGATTACCGGATAGCTCATCAATGATAAGAGTCTTGAGATTCGTTGATTTGGTGATGGCGGTGAATTTGGGTGTCCATTCTCTAAGCAAAGAGTTGAGAAGTTCTGAGACAATGTCTTCATTTGAGATTTTCTTGTCCACCATGGAAAGTTGATTCACTATTCGAGTGAATCGACCGATTGTCTCCTCAATATTTTCACCATTCTTCATCCGGAACATTTCATATTCCTTCAAGAGCATTTGTCTTTTGGCCATTCTTACTTGCTCAGTCCCTTCGTGTACCATTTCTAGCCTTTTCCATGCTTCATGGCCTGTTTCAAGACCTTGAAGTCTTATGAGCTCGACGGGATATCGAATGCTTTACCATTTATAGCGAAATTTATCTTTTCTTCGTCGGTGTAGTCATCCTTATCTTTAAACATTGATTCTTATTTTGAGTTGGTAACCATATGAACTTTGACTCCTTTGACAATAGCTTTCCATATGTCAAAACCACAACCATACAAATGATTTATCATTCGAAACTTCCACAAAGAATAATTTTGGGTATCAAATATAGGTGCTTTAGTGTTTGATCTTAAGAATAGTGCAGTTGGTTTAGAAGAAGAGGTGTGAGATGAAGAGGTTGCTATTGCCATGATCTTTTACCTTGCTACTTACAAAGATTGGCCAAGCAATCAAGGTTAAGCTCTCATACCAATTGTTAGGTCCGTAACAAACACTCTAGAGGGGGTGAATAGAGTGTTGGACAATTTTGCGGAATTTTCTGATTTTTGGCTTTCTTTAACTCAAACGGAAATTCAAAATCAAAGCAAGAATGAGAGATGAGAGACAATGAATGAGTACATCGGATATAGAGTGGTTCGAATAGAAAATGATTCTACTCCACTACCACTTTGTTGCCAAAGTGGATTTTCAGTAACTACTGTTCTTATTAAAGGTAATAAGAACAACAACAACAATACTTACAATCACAATAACAACATCTTGCACAAAACACCTTTATGCAACTACAACAACTTCAGCTCTAAGCAAGAACAACTTTTTGCTATCTCACAACTTCAACAAAGTTCTCTCAAGAACTTTCTCATAGTGGGTTGAAGGAAGTAGTGGGTTTATACTTTCTCATAGTCTAAACACAAGCAAGAGATCAAATATTTATGGTTCCTCTTGTGTTAGACTTGCTATCTCTGAATATACAACAATGAAGAACAAAGAAAGGATTAACAAGCTTTAAGCACTTTTACACAAACGAGAGAAATATACAACAATGAAGAATGAAGCTTGATGATGGTGAAAGTGTGTATTTGCCTCATCTGAGCTTCTTTTATTTATAAGAGGTGTTCACCACGTTTTTGGAGCCTCTCCTATGTCTTCAAGTCAATCTCCAAGTCTTGACAATTTAAAAATAGCCTTTAGCCACTCTATGGATTGATTTGATCCTCCAAAACCACCTTAGATAATCTTAGACATGGATATAATAGTCAAGGAAGCATGTATTATATTAGAGAAAAGTCCAGAAAAAATTTGAGCAAGATTGGAAAGAGAAACACCATGAATCACCCTTGGATTTTGTTCCAACTGTCATAAAAATTTGTATTCTGGAGGAGATTGATCAATCGATGTGTCTGGGTTGAGAGATCGATGTCCTCCAGAGAGTTTTCAATTTTGAACCTGCAGCACATCGATCGATCAAAGTCTTTTCCTGAGATACTGATGTGACATCGATCGATCGATGTCCCTGTAACTGAGAGATCGATGTCCTCCAGAGAGTTTCCAGTTTTGAACCTCCTTCACATCGATCGATCGAAGTCTCTATTTCAGAGACTGAAGTCATATCGATCGGTCGATGTCCAGTCTTTGAGAGATCGGTGTTGGACAGAAAGGTTCCAAACTTGAACATCTCTAACATGGATTGATCCATATCTCTCCTTATAAGACTGATGTATACATCAATTCATCCATGTGAGAGATTGATGTCTCACAGTGTGTTTTTCTCATTTTGCTTCAAACTCCAAGTGTGAATTTCCTTTTTAACTTATTCGAAACATCTTTTTATATCATCAAAACATTTCACATCCCAACAATGGTAAGTTGCAAACACTTTCTTGGTAAGTTAGTGTTAAAACACATGCATATATTAACACATACATATCAATTTCAAGCAATGGAATCATGATAAACATGTGTGGAATGTTTAAACCTCATTACATGTAAAAAAGATCTTGCATATACCGATGATGATTATTAGTTTGTCATATGTTGGAGAATTTTTTCAAAAATACGTTGACATCGATCAATCTATGTCTCAATTTTAGAGACTGGTGTATACATTGGTCGAGCAATGTACCTCCAGTTGACAAATCGATGTCTCATAGTGAAGTTTTGTTTTTTAATCTATCTGACATCGATCGATCGATGTAGGGGATGATTTACATCGATCGATCGATGTATCCCAGTTTGAGAGATTGATGTCTCACAGTAAGTTTCTGGTTGTATTCTGTCCAACATCAATCGAGCGATGTAGGAGATAATGTATACATCGATCGATCGATTTGTCTCAACCTGAGAGATCGATGTCCCCTTTTCACTTGTTTTAACTTGTTGATATTTTTATAATATAAAGTGGTATTTTATTAGTGTAAAATCATGCCTTTTAACATTATTCAAACACATCTACACCATTCTCAACAAATTTATGATGAAGTCAAAGATTCCATTGGGTTTATTTAGTATGATGTTGAAAGATATATTATAAAAGTCATAGCCTTGTGATTTAGCATTAAATGCATGAACGAATAGATTGGGAGTTCCTTGGTATGTAATTTATGATGCAAATAACATGGGCATTTATGTTTTGAGCTAAGTTTGATTAGTTGTCTTTAGTTAATTAGATTGGCAACCTAAAAAAACTAATATTAAGTATTTCAAGCACTAATTACATTGTTAGTTTAATTATCACAAGTCTATAGTTGAGTTAATTTAAATCAAGTTATAACAAGTGGTTTAATTATTTATATAAGAAAATTAAAAATTATTTAAGAAGTCTTATTTAGTTGCCTCATGTATTAATGTTATTATTCTAATTTTTTCCAAGACTAATGACCTTCATAATGAGAAGATGATGAATACTAGATGAGGAACTTTTCTTAATTATATCGGTTTAATCAATTTGCATTGATATTGATTATGTGTAGTTAAGTATTCTCCCGATAATTCTTAGCGTAAATTAGTTAATTGATAATTAAAAATCATCATTTGTTCCTTGTGAATCGACTTGGACTCGTCTTAACTAAAATTAGTTATGGTAGAATTTGATTGTAGTTTGCGTCGTCGATCAAAATTGACACATCGGTTGACATAAACTGTAACAAGACTCTAAAACCCGCATATTGCCAGACTCCGCATGTCATGCACAACGTTATAACTTACCTCATAACATCAACCTGCAAGTGCATCTCCCATATACAATGCCATAACAAGATTCATATCACCGAATATCGAGTGCCATTATTAATACATAACCCAATCATTATAAATACCTATCTCAATTTTCTTATTAATCATCAATTAACACATAACCCAACCTCAGATATGCATTCCAATATTTTTTTTTTTAAAAAAAACCCGTATTTATTAGTATTTTATTATGAGAAACACATCTTATATTCCATCAAATCTGCCATAAGAGAAGTTCGAACACAATGAGGGGGTTTAGAAAACCAATTTGTCAGTCACACCAAATGAGCTGCCACATTGGCATCCCTTCTAATCCAATTAGCACTCCAATAACAGCAACGGTTCAGAATGTATGTTTTTTTTAGGGAAAATTACTTTTATTCATTCATCATGTCTGGAATTGCAGAATCAACAATAAGCGGTGGCGGTTTAGATCTCCAAACCATATCTAAAGAGATATGCAAACCAAACCTAGCAGTGTGATGTGCAGGCAAATTCCTATCTCGCCGTGTGAAGACTACGTGGTATTTTTTAATGGATGTCATCATATGTTTACATTGAGGGAGCAAAGATTGAAATGAGTGAGAACCAACATCTAATCCAAACTGGATGGCCATTATTTCACCGTGTAAGACATCAATATCAATATGTGCCTGCAATATAATAGATTCAGCCCATCGTAGCTGGCCCGAAGCATCTCGAACTACAAGTCCAACGTCCTTTCTCCATTTTCCACAAATGCTGTATTATTGTTGATGGATAGTGTATCACCTTGAGGTGGCTTCCATGCTCATTCAATTTTGCGCTGAAAATTAGGGTCTAAAGACTCACTTTTCTGCTGTAAAGAAATAAGCATGCTGCTACCACTGTCAATGGGGAGGAGTTGTATGCGTTTCATCGAAGGTGGAAGCACACCTCGCTTTCCATATATACCATAAATTCAAGGCAAAATAAGCCAAATTAGAATCTTCATCTTGCTTGATGAACCACTGTAGTATGTCAGCCATGCTACCCAATTTGATCTCAGTTGGAATGTTCAGGACATTGCTCCATATTTTCATCTGCCAATGACAACCTAAGAGACAATGCTTTTCATTTTCAATTGCAGCGGCACAAATAAAACACAAGGGCGAGATGTCTGCGATGCGGCGAGCTAGGTTGCTCCTCACTGCCATCCTTTTTCTTCCATCCTACTAGAGATGTAATTGAACCAAGCTTTTTACGATCAATTTGTGGAATGACTAATTTGAACGGACCATAAAAAAAACTCGAATGAAACATGAGCTATTCATTGAAAGACACAAATCAAACATCATCATTATATGGTTTTATTCGAATGTGAAATGTTGTCGAACATCTGTTATGAATTGGATATTTAATTTTAGTAAATATTTTTATTTTGCACAGTCGATTATGTATAATAATTCATTGTTGACTATATAGTGGGGTTTCTAACGTGGATTTTTTTGGGGAAATGGAACTTTCTATTTCATCATAAAACAACAAATATGTACATCCACAATATCTATTGTGCTAACAACTGTGTATCTAAATTTGACGTAGCATCATTTACAAAAATCTGAAGATTTGCTCGGTATAGGATGTCTTGACAAATCCGCAAAGGGGGCGGCATCTGTGGGGTGTAGTCATGTACTATCTGATTCCTCCAATACCATATTGTATGTACTGCTTGTTAGAAGATGTATCTCCATTCAAGGTTGCTGTCATCGGGTTGCCATGAACCATCAAGATTGTCCGAGACCCATTCGATAGGGATGGAAGATCGAAAGAACTTCTGACGTAATCCTGGTGGAAGGAGTTGATGTCATACCATACTTCCCATCTGCAGTCACGCAATGCATGGATAGTATCTTCATTCCAATGCCTGCAAACATCACAGGTGCTTTCCCCTACAATCCGGCTTTGAAGGAAGGAATTTGTTTGGAAGGAATTGTGATAAATTTGTCATAGCAATAAGTGAAGACGCCGTGGTCCTGTCATGCACCAAATGTGACCCCAACAGGCTAGAATGTGATCAAAGTTATTTCAAACATATAAAAGCCAAAATTGAGCAACTTTGAGAATATATAAAATCGAGTTTAGAAATTTTATTTTACGCTCGAACAATTTTTACCCTAAGTCTGAACATGTCAAGTCTAACTATATATTTGGCTCGATAATTAGAATATTTGCTTGGATTTAAACTCTTCAGTTTCGCCATTCATCCCACATCACATACAGAGTATGTTATACTACGAAAAAATATAAATAAAAAAATAATAAAATAAAATTAAAGAAAACCTTATCTTAACCCCTCCCCTTAAATCTCTCCCTCACCCCTAAAATCCTTCACAATCACCCCACATCCCTCCCCATCTCCATTAAAATTCCTATTCCCCTTCCCCAAATGCATTTCGACTGAAGCATCAAAAAGGAGAAAAACAGAGGGAGAGAGAAACGTGCAGTAAGGAAGAGAGAAGGAAAAGAAAAAGAAGAAAAAAAGAAAAAGAGAGAGAAAGAGACAGGAGAAGAGAAGGAGGCTAGCAAACCACCCGAATCCAACCTTAATCCATCTATTCTTTTCGTATTTAATGTCAATTGAGGTAGATTGTCTATTCTCTCTCGTTTTTGGTAGGGGTCAAGCATGCGTTAATGGTATATTTTATATGATTTGTCATTTTTAATTGTTTAAATTGTTATTTCTATGTTTATTGTAAAAGTATGATTTTGCGAGGTGTAACTGTTGGTTAATATGGGTATGTATGTTAAATTGATGAAGTATGAAAACGGTACAAAATTAGAATCAAAACGGTACAAAAATATAAAATGCTGAAATAAATTATTTTCACCCAATTCTCTGAAATAAAATAAATTTAACTAATTAAAATAATTAAAAAATAATAACAGAAAACAGTAGAAAATGCTGAAAAATTTATACAAGCCGTGGAAAATATAAGTGAAGGTAAATAATAACTTTTCATCTTTTTACTAATTAAAGTGCCATAAAATAAATGCCAGTGAGCGTTAGGAGGTGGAAAATGATCTCTGGAGAAATACCGAAAGCGAAATTCACACTGCATTCATGGCACGAGCATAGCATTTATGGTGGGCTGTAGCGTACGGGCTGCATACACCCAGGCAGGTGGCGGTGGTGGGTAGTACCCACAGCCACATATGGTGGATTGTGACGCACGGGTCACAGACACTCAGGTATGGTGGATTGTAGTGTACGGGCTACAGACACCCAGGTTCAGATGGCCGGTGATAGGGGGATCCCACAGCCACAACCTCCGGGGATCATGCATTGAATGGTAGAGACATTGACATATTGCATGACATGTTTTGTTGCGTGTGACACGTAGAGGAAGGCATGCATCATGAGTGGCACATTTTTATATGGAGTGACTTACTTTCCGCAGCTACTTATTCCATAATTATGTTTCACCCTGTATTTTCGTGGTTATGCGTTTATATCATTTCAGTAAGCTCGTTTCGTATTGGACATAGGCAGGCACCTACTTTGTGATGTTATGTCACTCACCCCTACTTCTCCCCCTCCAAGTAAGCATGAGGACGAGTACGAGTACATCTTTGTGGAGGACGGGGCTGACGTGGCTGAGTGGGCAGAGTGACAGTCGTGCGTAGGAGCTAGAGAGACCATGCGGCTGTTTACTTTATGTTTTGGGGATTCACATTGATTTTTTATTTTGCATTTGGTTTTAGACTGTTGACTTAAAATTGTGATGGGTCGGGTCTCGTCAACCCAAGTACTAATTCTTTATTTTCATCAGAATTATTATGGATGGAATTTTAATTTGACATTTATATTTATCGTTTCCGGAAAAAAAATTTCTATGTCGCTTATGACGTGTAAGAAGTTAGTGCGATGTCTTGTAGTTCTCTTAGCAAACTACGGCGGGTGCACTGTTCCTGATGCTAGGGCTTTGGAGCGGGGCGCTACAAAATATGTATAACTTCATATAAAGGGTGTTTCCGGTGCCTGTGTACTAGGCTTATGGGTTTGCGTAGGGTCCCGGGAAGGGCCGGATCGCTTTGTGATCTATTATACACAGCCTTACTCTACACTTTTGTACAAGAGGTTGTTTCTGCGGTTCGAACTCGTAACTTCAAGGTCACAACAAAGTCTCATAGTCATTTTTCTTATATTTTTTACTATTTAAAGAAATAATTGTTACACAATTAATGACACTTTTTCAAGGATCAAATTGGAAACTTATATCGAATACTGTATACAATATATTAACAAGGTTCATCGTATCAAATTTATCGCATCAGATAATTAAAACCAAATCAGTCCAAAAATAATTTAAGTTAGATGATTTAAAATACTGCCCTAAACAATTTCGTGTATATAAACAGTTAAAATCGCGTTTGGGATCGTACTTAAACAATTTCATGCAATGGAAATCCAAAGCACACAAATGGACAATGATGGTGGTGTAGAGAAGACACGTGCATGTCTCATCAAACCCGACATTGGGTTGTTTTTAGGTGCCCCCCCCCCCCCCCCCCCCCCCATATCACCGTGTGAAATGAGATTGTCTGCTTCAGAGCAGTTCAAACGGAGGTCGATTACCGCTGTTGTAGGATCCTGTCCCTCCATGTCTTGGCTCTGATTTATGCAGATGGCCCCAAACGTGCATAATATTCACCATCCATTTTGTGGTCCATGTTTGCCTTGGAGAGTGAAGCACTTGAATTTCAACGTTTAATTAAATAGTTTGCTTCTCGGATCAAATTTTGCTGATTAACAGAAGTTTGTCTTTGACTTCAACCCTTTTGGGAATGACTATGCTGGCCGAATCTGGATTAATTTATCAAAATATTAGTGACATCGAACGTTATATAAGGATGAAAAGGAAAAAAAACAAAGACTTTTTGAAACAATAAACTTATGGTTCATGCGGTCTTAGTTTTGAATATGTGTTTCTCACAACATCAATTTTTTTTGTTTAACAAGTCAATATACATATGTACGTACGTGGGGATGTAGACGGGCTTGGAACCACTGATAAGTTTGATGCTTTGTGACCTTAAGTTCACGGGTTCGAACCGCGAAAACAGCCTATTGCGCAAAGTGTAGGATAAGTCTGCATACATCTTTGCGATCTGACCCCTCTCCGTACCCTACGCAAAACGCATGAGTCTAGTATACCGTAAACGTCCTTTATGTACGTGGGGATGCGGATTACCTATTCCATGTATAAAAAAACCATAAATTATTATAACATAAAAGACCAACGAAAAAAAAGATATTATAAGCTTAAAAAGCATTTTGCGCTTCCAAAAATCTGAATCGAAAACTTTTAGTTTAACAAGGTTCAATTCTAAACATTTGAGATAAAATTCTGACCATTTCAGATAATGTTACCTCCAAATGAGACCCCACCAGCTTTTCAGTTTGATAACGGTAATATCCCTCTTTCCGAGCAATGGCCTCCTTTGTCCACCTATGCGAGAAAGGATACGGTGCAACTGAGTGACAGCAGCATCAAGCAGCATCCACCTGACACTGGTTTGATGCTGGAGGACCATCTGGTTGGCGAGTTGCAAGACCAGCCAGACACAAGTGCCGTGGAGATACTTGATGGTATGGATTTGGTGCCTAGGGATCGGGCCGATACCTCCCATCCTTCCTGAATTCTTTTTTGCTTATGGTATTATCCTGGAATGTCGTGGGGCAGGCTCCCAAGATTTCCGTGGTGCATGATTTGATGTTGCATTATAAACCGACGATTTTATTTTTGATGGAAACTAGAATCCATAGTTCTCGTGGAAAATGGATTTTGGCTAGTTTTGACTTCAATCAATTTGCGGCTGTTGAAACACATGGTTTTGCAGGTGGATTATGGTGTTTCTGGAATGATTGTGTTGTTGATATTAAGATTTAGGGGCATACGGCTGAAATGCTGACACTGGGTATCTTAAAAGAGAAGAAGACAACATGGCTTCTATCCCTGGTGTATGCGTCTCCAGTGGCTGCTCTTCGTGAAGCTTTCCACGATTATGCTGAAGCTTTGCATGCTTATATCAAATTCCCCTGGTGCCTAATTGGGGATTGGAATCAGTTAATAAAACCGGAAGATAAAAAGAGTGGACGTCCTGTTGGGGGTCATTCTGCGGAGCGAATGCGCCAGATGGTGGATTCATGTGGACTTATGGAGGCGAATTTCTCGGGGGCCCATTTCACTTGGACGAGTAATAGTGATGGACGAAGGCAGATCCTACAGCGTTTAGATCAGTGTTGGGGCAATATTGAGTGGCATGGGTGTTTCTCCCATGCGCATGTCCAGCATCTTCCGAAAACGCACTTTGATCATCATCCACAGTTGTTATTATTGGAGGAAACACGATTTGGAACCTAGACCTCAAAACTTGCGTTTCCAAGCAAACTAGATGGAACATAAGACTTTTGGACAATTCGTTTCCCAGGCTTGGCCGAGTCCCCATAATGATTTGAGTGGTGATATTCAGTTGTTTTGGTGCCAGTTGCGTAGGTGGAGCAAGGATGTGTACGGTAACTTATTCCATATGAAACAAAGGTGTGAGGCTCGGCTTGGAGGATTTCAGCGAGCCTTATCCATCCACCCATCTCGTTTTTTGTCGAGCTTGGAAGCCGATCTTCTCTCTGAGTATGGGGGATTACTAAAGCAAGAAGACACCTTCTAGAAACAGAGACCTCAGCTGAATTGGTTAGCCAACGGGGAAAGGAATTCGAGCTACTTTCATAAATCACTGTGGACTCGCCAAACGAAGCCAAAGATCCCAGGGTTGAAATCCAGCAGTGGCGAGTGGGTGTTTGATCAAACGGAGCTTCCACAGATGGTTTAGGAGTACTATATCTCCCTATATTCAGAGGGTTCCCAGTTTGTTTACTCGACGTGGCATGCACAGTTCCCCCTTGCCCAGGAATGATGTTCGCTTCCTGAACCGACCAGTCAGTTGTATGGAGATTGAATCCGCCTTATTCCAGATGGGCCTTTTAAGGCACTGGGTCCGGATGGTCTCCTCGCAGACTTTTATCAGCGCCACTGGCATATTGTTGGCCCTTCTGTTTGTCAGTTTATTATGAATGCTTTCCGGGATAAGACGTTTCCTGCTCAAATGAATGAAGTGCTGATATTTCTTATCCCGAAAGGTAAGACCCCTGAGCCAGTGAGCCAGTTTAGACCCATTGATTTAGCTAATGTGGTGTCTAAGCTTATCACTAAAGTGGTGGCGAATAGAGTGAAACAAATTATCCCTAAAGTGGTTGACCCATCCCAATGTGCCTTCACGGCCGGAAGACAGTCGGCGGAGAATATTATTATTGCCCAGGAAATTATTCATACCATGCGAAATAAGCGTGGTAATTAGAGAATGATGGTGGTTAAAGTGGATCTGGAGAAAGCTTATGATAGAGTCAGATGGCTTTTCTTGCGGGTTTTTATGAAGGCGGTGGGTATGGATGAGAACTTGGTCAGTTTGGTTATGTACTGTGTAAGCTCGGCCTCTTTATCCCTCATGTGGAACGGGAAAAAACTGGATGCTTTCCAACCTTCTTGCGGCATCAGACAGGGTGACCCCCTAGCACTCTACCTGTTTCTCTTATGCATGGACATTTTGAGTCAGTTTATCAAGGATGCGGTGGCCAGTGGGAAATGGAATCCTATAAGAGCATCAAGGGGCAGCCCAGAGATATCTCATATCTTTTTTGCTGACGGCCTACTATTATTTGGGGATGCCTCTGATCATCAGGCTCATGCCATGGAGCAAGTCTTTGGGAAGTTCTGTTCTTTATCAGGTCAGAAGATTAGCCTTGCTAAATCGGTATTGTTTGTTTCCAAGAATACTCCATCAGCCGTTACAGCATCTCTGTGTCGCATACTTAAAATTCGTCAGACTGATGACCATGGCAAGTATCTAGGGGTCCCGATCCTTCATGGCCGAGCTACCACCAAAACATATGAGTTTTTTACTGGATTCTACGCATAACAGACTTAATGGATGGAAGGCGCGGATTCAATCTCAGGCTTCAAGGTGCGTGCTAATTCAATCCGTTCTCAGTGCTTTTTCTTCCTATGTTATGCAGACTGTGGAGATCCCGATGTCAATTCTGGAGGAGATGGAAAAACATATGAGGAAGTTCATGTGGGATGAGACTGAGGATTCTCCCAAGATACACTACGTTTCATGGGATAAAATCTGTACCCTAAAGACTCATAGAGGTTTGGGTCTCAAGAATCTTAGAAAGATGAACCTTAAATTTCTTGTCAAGCTGGGTTGGTTGATGCTGGTTGACAAAGAGAAACTTTGGGCACATATATTGTGGGCCAAGTATGGTTCACCATTGGTGGACAAGCCGAACCAGAATGTGTCCAAAACATAGAGGGGTATCCGGCATGCTGCACGATTACTAAGAGCGGGGCTTGAAAGCTCCCATTTTCTTCATGACAGTACAGTTGTAGGGGAGTCAGTGGTTACTGGGCTTGGTAAGAAAGTAAAATCCTTTTCAGTGCATAGTGAGTATATGATGCAATTCCCTCTAATGGACATGATGCATGGGCATATAAGATGGGAGCAGATTTGGGGGATGAAAGGACCCTTACGGAGTAATCTATTTCTATGGCACTTCATGAATAATGGGATTCCAACACAACAGTTCCTCTTTAGTCGTCGTGTCATTTCTTGTCTGTCCTGCGAGACATGTGGGAGGGGGGACATTGGACCCTTGCATGAGGTCCGGGATTGTTCTTGGTCGCGACAAGTTTGGAGAAAGGTGATACATCCGGAGCATTGGCAGAGTTTTGTTGGACTGCATTCACAGGCCGAGTGGGTGGCGATGAACGTGCAACAGAGTTGGGGGGACGCTGATCCAGCCGGCGAGTGGCGTTATATGTTTCGTGAGATACTTTATGGCATTTGGCAGCATCGGCTCAAAATCAGACATGAGGGCGTCCATCAGGAGGTTTATCCTAGTCATTTGTCCAGTCTATGAAACACAGAGTTTTTGTTTTGTTGGCAGCTTGCTTTTTTGATGTAGATCATAGCGTTGTATAGATAGATTTCTACGTAGTTTCCATTGTATAGAATACTTTGTTTTCGAAATATATACGATCGAAAATTTCTAAAAAAAATCCTTCTTAACTGTGACGTGGCAATATGGGATTGTCTCCTCAAGGGATCGGCTACACGTCAGACGTGGTAATATTATTAAAACTAATTCATGTGACTCCATGTGGATGTGTTTTTGTTAACGGGATAAATGTATGTTGAACTTAAGAAGCGTGGACAAGAGTCGTAGGAAGCAGCATCCGAGGAAAGGGATTAAAAGATACTCCATTTCATTTCTTTATTTACTGCTCCCACCTCTCTTTTGTCCTTATTAATTGTTATTGTCTACATTATTATTTAATAAAGTATACTCAATCCTTTTTTCAATCCATCAGTTCAGATGCACATAATATATGTTTAGTCCACACATTAGTAAAACTTTTGCTATGACTACGTTTTCAGTATTTCCAAATCACCTTCTGATATGTGTAAGAATGGATCTTTCTTTAACTCTAAAGCTCCTCTTCCAAATATGGTTTAGGCGCAATGAAAATAGCTTCACCTTGCTTCTAAATAAGTTGAAGAAAACCTTTTGAACATAAGTCCTCCATGTAGAGAAAAGGGGGTTTGAGTGATTTCAAAATAAGTGACTTAAATGCATGATATATACACAAACGTGCATGATGTATACATGTATGCATGATACATTGCTATTACTTGCCTTATTTAGCTTATATATAATGTTGCCAGACTAACGAGCCATGAAGCGTTAAAGCTTACAACATATGGCAAACATTTGTTGTGTTTATACTATTTTCAGGTGACACCATTAATGAACTAAACTATTTCATTAAGTGAAGTACTTAGTTTATTAAACTAAGTAGTTCATTACAGTAAACCATATTTGGAAAAGGCACAAAGGCAACAAGGCTAAGGAAGGAAAGTTTTCTCCTCCTCCCCTCTTAAATATACACACGCCATATACATATAAAATACATATATTTTCAGATTTTTTTTAAAAAGGCACATACACATGTATTCCAACGTACTACTGACACGTTATATAATTTACGTACGTATGTTAACGTCACACCACTACACTTAACTCATATTTATGAGTATATTTAGGTCTTATATCATATGATATAAGTCATGGTGATGACAAATTAAATACGACACGTTAAAAGGTTCTAAACCGAAAATTGTCGTATCGGACGAATACCGAAACTTCGCCAACGTGTCACGTACTTGCCATAAATAGATGGCCAGCCCCTACACCTCAAAAATCATCAAAAATTTCCTGCTAATTGTGATATTTCCAGTCAAAAATTCTTTCCATGTTGGCACACACAAATCACCCCACATTAAGGCCAAGATGTGAAGATTCCAATTTTATTTTTGTCACATGTCTAGGCGCCACTTTAGACCAGCCAAATGCTGAGATTTAAAGTATATATTATATATATATTATGTTTAACATAATATATATAACATGTGCAAAAGTTGGAATTTAATTAGAGAAAAATCGGGTAATCGATAAATATCGAAAATTCGGTTTTCTACATACACAACACATGGAATATTTGTGGCACATCATATACGTATCTAGACACTTTTTACATATGTTATACATCTTAAAGTGTTCTAGAAAATTAAATTAAGGGCTGATTGGAATATAACATGTGTGTATTATTAAATGTGCACTATTTTACAAAGTTAGCAAAAATAAATTTCAGCACATGCACATACACTATGCAACGCCCCTACAGCTGAGATGGAGCTTATTTGGAGCCTTGTTGGTATATTGATTGGTCAAGAATCAATCATACAATGTTGGTGAATTAAAGAGAGAAGCTACAAATGGTAAGATTCCAAACTTTGTCTCACTTATAACACATGCTGAAAATTTCAGCATGTTAAACCATGGCTGGCCGATTTTTGCATATTAATGTGACATATTTTATCATCTTAAATTATGTGATTGTTTGGAAGAAGAAATGGAAGCATTTTAAATATTTTTCAAAGCCATAAATAGTGATATCTTCAATATCACACATGCTGAAATTTTTCAGCATGTGTAGTATGTACAATGGCCGAAAATGAGGCCAAGTGGGAGTTCAAATTTCATTCCAAATTGATAAAGATAATTGCTATCAATTTATGATTTATTTTAGAAAGAAAAATCAAAGAGAAATGGTAATATTTTGAACTTTATCTCCATGAATCACATGGTGAAAATTCAGCATGGTATATGTTCATAATGGCCGATTTTTTGCTTGGTTGGGAAGAAATTTTGTCTTGCAACATTTATGTGACAATCTTGAGCTTTATGGAAATTATTTTGTGATTGATATTGGCACATGTTTAAGTGATATATTCAGATTTTTCCAAGTCATCAATGATGACAACATCCAACCAATCATGAAGTGCCAAGTAAGCAAAGCTTAAATGATCATCCAATAAGAAGATGCCAAGTAAGCAAGACCATGTCAAAATGATGTCTTACATTCTCCCAAGGACTTAGAAGATAATTTTCAAGAGGGGGAGACACCAAGGGTGGACGGCTTCACCAAGCTTAAAAGGAAAGAAGTTGAGCAAAAACAAGAGAAGTACAAGCATTGCAAAACAAGTGATCAAAAACGCCTAAGCCTCTTCTTCTACACTCTTTTTCTTTCTTTCTGTAAGCCTATTGTATTCATATCTTTCAATCTTGAATAGGCTTGATATAGACCACCACATATTCCATATCTTTGTAAAAGATTGATCAAGGTATGATCAATCTTCATTCTTGCGAGGTGGTGGTGTTCGTGCATATTGTATTCAACGTACAAAGTTTGTAAAGGGTTGGAGTTAGTATGTAACTCCATCAACCCTGTGGTAAGGTGTATTGCGTGTGTGTGATTAGTGTGAACCAAGGAAGGTGTTCCTTGAAGACTGGAGTAGGTTGTTTATAACCGAACCAGTATAAAATTCTTGGTGCCATTTACTTTCAGCATTTACTTTCTGTTACTACACAGTTCATTCTTTCTGTTGGCGTTCATAAAAATAGTAAACGAATTTCAAAAATCACGAAAATTTCCAGAAATATAGCCACACGTTCTAGGGTTAATTTGACACAAGTTTCAACCCTTTTGGATAAGTATAAGTTGATCAAACATCAAAAGTTCTGAGACTAGTGCAGTCTGATTTTCAGACTTGCAAAGGTTGAGACTTTGATTGTAATTGACCTACTTCCCAAAAGAATTTTGCAAAACTGTTTCAACCCACTTAAATAGAGTATATAAGGAGTTAATGGTTAAATTTTCAGAGCATTTGGACTTACACACAAATAGGAATAAATTTTTCAAAACCGTCTACCGTTTCTGACACATTCGCGCAATCTGATCACCAACGGTTTTTGAAGGGGTTAAAGGTTGAATTTTAATTTGAAATTTTTAGGGGACCCTCATAACATCTGAGGCTAAGTTCTCTCAAAATTTCAGAATTTTTGGAGACCTATAACCTAGTTTTAAAAACGTTTTAAAATTGGTCCTGGAAACAGAATTTGTTTTAGTTTTAAACAAATTTTAAAAACCACACTTTCCGCACCACCTATTCAATCCCCCCCCCCTTATAGTGGTGCCTTGCAGATCCTACACTCCAATGAGTTCTACATAACCCAAGCAAGATACCTCCCTCTTGGATTTTTTCTCCCCGAAATTGGACAACTCTCACAAGGATGTTCAAGCCTTGAAAGATTCTAGCCTTGATTTTGAATATGGACCAAGAAAACACACAAGAATTACTCTTGAAGAAGAAGAAATTTTCATTGAAGATATAAGATTACAAGGCTTCTCTTATGTGCCTTTTATAGGTAAAAATATCACAAGACAACAAACTATCTTACAAATTGAAATAATAATTGAAAAGAATACACACTTCTAAAAACTATTCATGTAGGCTCCATAAAAACTAGTCTTGCAAGTCTTGAATGATGATTTTCAAAGTAGGTCCCTGAAGTACTATTCATGGAAGACTTTAAGGATATTTCAACTTGAAATCTTTTCTGGATTATGACTGATTTTTGGACATCTTCCAATCCGAACTAGGCCTTGCTCTTTTTTAGAGAATTATAGTCCATTAAGTGTAGAAAATAAGCATATAAAGTGTTGAGAAAAAGGGGTTTGAGTGATTTCAAAATGCATGATTTAAATAACGTGTTACAAAGAAATGCATGACATATTTTATGACATAACACGTTGTTGCATGAAAGTTGCCTTATATAGTTCATATATAATGTTATCGTACTAACGAGCCATGAAGCGTTAAAGCTTACATCAAATGGCAAACATTTGTTGTGTTTGAACTATTTTCAGGTGCCACTATTAATGAACTAAACTAGTTCATTAAGTGAAGTACTTAGTTAATTAAACTAAGTAGTTCATTAAAGGAAGCAATATTTGGACAAGGCACAAAGGCAACAAGGTGAAGAAAGGAAAGTCTTCCACTCTCCTCCCACACTTAATGCACGCATATATATATATACACATAAATATATGTATTTTCAGATTTTTTGAAAAAGACACATACACATGTATTCCAACGTACTACCAACATGTTATATATTTCACGTACGTACGTTAACGTCACACCACCATACTTAACTCACATTTATGAGTATATTCAGGTCTTATATCATATGATATAAGTCATGGTGATGACAAATTAAATACGATACGTTAAAAGGTTCTAAACCAAAAATTGTCGTATCGGGCGAATACCGAAACTTCGCCAACATGGCACGTACTTGCCATAAATAGATGGCCAGCCCCTACACTTCAAAATTAGCCATAAATTTCGTGGCCTACATGTTATGTACAGCCATAAAATCATTCCATGTTGGCACACACAAATCACCCCTTCTAGTGGTGCCTTGCAGATCATACAATTGGTATCAGAGCGCAGGAACACTCACATCAAAAGGATCCAATGATCTAAGTGAGATGGCAACCACTAGCAACGAAACCGAGGAAAAAGATATGTCAAGCCAAATGCCTCCACTATTTGAAAATGAGGTAAATTCTGATTCTGACTTGGATTCTGAACTATCTTATGATGATTTATATGTTGAATAACTTGAATTACATAAGTTTGCTAGAACTCTTGCAAAAGAAAAGAAGCGATTAATTGAAGACAATAAATTGTTAGAATCTTCTAACAAAGATCTTTTGTCTCAATTAAACGATTCAAAAGAAGAGTCGTCATGCATTATAAATTCATTAAAGTCTGAAATTTCATCATTGACATCCGAGAACACTAAATTGAAATCCGAGATTTCAAACTTGAGTTCAAGGAATACGGATGTAGAGAAAATGGTGAAACAATTTGACACGGGAACAAACATGCTAGATCACATCATTTCTTCACAAAAGCATGATAGTGACAAAACCGAACTAGGATACGTTGAGAAAAGTAAGTCACTAAATAAACCAACCAAATTCATTCCATCTAAGAAAATAGATGCATCAAAGACATATGTGACATCTAAGAAGACGCCTAGACCTTCTCCTATGACATCTCATCGTGCTTCTTCTTCACATGATGCAAAATATAATTATGTGCCATATAGATATGAGAAGAAACAAGCGATGCATACGCGACACTCATATCACAAAAATGCATCTAGATCACGTCCCATGCATGTAAACCGAAATGCATATCAAAAACAGAAATTATACTATATGCATGATGGGATTCTTGGCCAAAAGCCAAACGCATTTTCCCCTAACATATATTATGTTGCGTTCTCGTCACCTTTCTCACCTTTTGGAAGACCTAGAAAGGTCACCCAAATTTGGGTACCAAAAGGGACATTTTCAAAGGGTTGAATAAATAACCCTTACGAATGCACGTTTGATATTATGAAATGCATGATTTTTTTTCTTTACATGCGCTTTTGATTGTCTTTCCAAAATAAAGGGGGAGAGAATGCATGATTTAAGGGGGAGAGAGAAAGATTAATTGCATAAATCCAGGGGGGACGAATTTGAAAATTGGAATTCAAAATTTGAATTTATGCACAATTGGAGGGGGAGCAATAAGATTTAAATCATGTATGTAGGTTATTTTGAAAATCATCAAAAGGGAGAGATTGTTGAGAAAAAGGGGTTTGAGTTATTTCAAAATGCATGATTTAAATAACGTGTTACAAAGAAATGCATGACATATTTTATGACATAACACGTTGTTGCATGAAAGTTGCCTTATATAGTTCATATATAATGTTATCGTACTAACGAGCCATGAAGCGTTAAAGCTTACATCAAATGGCAAACATTTGTTGTGTTTGAACTATTTTCAGGTGCCACTATTAATGAACTAAACTAGTTCATTAAGTGAAGTACTTAGTTAATTAAACTAAGTAGTTCATTAAAGGAAGCAATATTTGGACAAGGCACAAAGGCAACAAGGTGAAGAAAGGAAAGTCTTCCACTCTCCTCCCACACTTAATGCACGCATATATATATACATAAATATATATATTTTCAGATTTTTTGAAAAAGACACATACACATGTATTCCAACGTACTACCAACACGTTATATATTTCACGTACGTATGTTAACGTCACACCACCATACTTAACTCACATTTATGAGTATATTCAGGTCTTATATCATATGATATAAGTCATGACAAATTAAATATGACACGTTAAAAGGTTCTAAACCAAAAATTGTCGTATCGGGCAAATACCGAAACTTCGCCAACATGGCACGTACTTGCCATAAATAGATGGCCAGCCCCTACACTTCAAAATTAGCCATAAATTTCGTGGCCTGCATGTTATGTGCAACCATAAAATCATTCCATGTTGGCACACACAAATCACTCCTTCTATTGGTGCCTTGCAGATCCTACATAAAGTTCTTTGTATTTGGCCTAACCATTGAGGAGATACATCCCAATTACTGAAGGTTTGTCAGAGAATTTGGTAGAAACAGTACTTCTATTTGCATGCTCCTTTTGGCTATCAAGCCGACCGACTTTGAAAAAGTACAAAACATGAAAGTTGTAGATGTTTGTTGTAGCTTTCCAATTCATCTTGAAACTCCTAATTTGGACTTGTGTTGGAGAGATACGCCAATTCTACCAAAACTGGTCCTGCAGAAACTCACAATCCGGGATGGGCCTAAACTAATATAACATAAACATTTAAAAAGCAAAATAAAGAACACATTCTATTTTAATGATATTTTACAACGGTTCTAAAAATTCTTATAAATCATGTTATAGGTTCAATGAGGTGAACCCAATGTATAAATTCCCTTGGTTCATCTTGCACATGTTTAAATAGGAAGGCCCCCACTTCATCTATTAGTTTCTTAGTTTTACTTCTTGCTAAGGGTCTTTGATCTTGCACTTTTGTAACATTATGTGCATTCTTATTATCTTGACATGGATGAGGGTTATGGACCTCATCATTCCCCCCTTCTTCAAAAGGATTCGTTCTCGAATCTAAATCATCACCAAAAGGGGTAAGATCAGCAACGTTAAAAGTATGAGAAATTAAACCATAATTACTCTCTGAAAGGTAAAGAATGTAAGCATTATCTCCAACCTTTTGAAGTACTTTGAAAGGACCATCTCCTCTTGGCATGAGCTTAGATTTCTTTCTCTACGAAACCTTTTTTCCCTTAAATGCAGCCAAACAAGATCACCTGGTTCAAACAAAACTTCCTTGCGTCTTTTGTTAGCTTGTTTTGCACACTGTTTGTTTTTCTTTTCAAGTTGTAGTTTAACCTTAGCATGCAATTTCTTAATCAGTTCAGCCTTATTCTTACCATCAATACTTGCACGTTCATGAACAGGAATAGGCACAAGATCAAGTGGAGACAAAGGATTGAAACATATACAACTTCAAACGGTGAATGTGTGGTGCCACTGTGAACGCTTCTATTATAAGCAAATTCAATATATGGCAAGCAATCTTCTCAATTCTTAAGGTTCTCCTGAATTATAGCACGCAATAATTGAGACAAAGTTCTGTTCACAACTTCTGTTTGACCATCTGTTTGTGGATAAGCAGTAGTAGAAAATAAGAGTTTTGTTCCAAGTTTACTCCACAACACACGCCAAAAGTTACTTAAGAACTTAGTATCTCTATCACTAACAATGGTTCTAGGCATGCCATGTAGGCGTACAACTTCCTGAAATAACAAGTTTGCGACGTGAGATGCATCATCAACCTTTTTACAAGCTATGAAGTGTGCCATTTTAGAAAATCTGTCAACGACAACAAACACACTATCACTTTCATTTTTTTGATCTAGGTAATCCCAAGACAAAGTCTATAGATATATCAATCCAAGGTGACATAGGGACAGGTAATGGGGTGTACAAACCATGTTGATGTGATGTAGATTTAGCTTTCTTGCAAGTTATACAACTTCCACGAACCTTCTCTACATCAACTCTCATATGGGGCCAAAAGAAACGTTCCTTTAACATCTCTAATGTGTTAAAGATGCCAAAGTGCCCCATTAAACCTCCACCATGTACTTCTTTGACAAGTATCTCTCTAACAGAACACTTAGGTATGCATAATTTTCTTTCTTTAAACAAATATCCATCATGTAAATAATACTTATCAAATGGAGAATCGGCACATGCATTAAATATTGACTGAAAGTCAGGATCAGATGTATACAATTCCTTGATGCACTCAAATCCAAGCAAATGAGATGACAATGTAGTAATCAAAGAATATCTCCTAGATAATGCATCAGCAACAATGTTATCTTTTTCTTGCTTATATTTTATCACGTAAGGAAATTGTGATGAGGATCAAGGGTCCGATGAGGATCAAGGGCCCCATCAAGAGGTCAAAGGCCCTATGACAAGAAGGAGGGCAAGAGAACTTTGTCATCAAGTTGCCACCTTCTTGTACAAGCATGTTCAAGATGAACCTAAGATTTCTTGGGTTCATTTCATTGAACCTTCACCTTGAGTGTGTGTAAACGTGTGTGTGTCTTCTTTATCTTGAAGTTTATATTGTTTTCTTGTGATCTTTGTTTTATGTGTTTGTTTTGTAGGAAAATTAAGTACATAGAAGATCCAAATAAAATGAAGGCCCAAAATGAGGAAGATAGCCGTGTGTTACAAAAAAGGAGACCAAAGGAATGTTGTCTTGAAGAGAATGTTTGTCTCCACCAAGACAAACTCAAAGGTGTCCAAGATAGAATCTTTTGATCAAATCGAAATCAAAATCATCTCCATTTATCCACGAGGGGACGGCCATGCTTGAAGAAAAAGGATGATGATCAAATTGAATTTAAATTCAAAGCCAAACTTGAATTTAAATTCAACCTTGATTTGAATTCAAGTTTCAACCAAATTGAGGCTTCAAATTCAAGATGAATTCAGCCAAATCAACCAGCCATCCACACGCCATTTTTGAAGAGAAAGAAGGAGATAAAATCCAATTCAAATTGAATCCAAGTTTGAATTCAAATTCAAACTCAATTTGAATTCAAACTTCAACCATCTTTTGAATTCAACTCCAGCCATATTATCATCATCAAAATCAGATTTCAAGACCTCTCTTGGACTTGTTATACACGGCTGGAACAAAGGAAAGGATGTGCAAGAAACAAATTCAAAGTAAGCTCAAATTCAAACTCAACTTGAATTCAAATTCACCCAACTTTTTGAATTCAAGTTCAGCCCTATCCTACTCATCAAATCAGCTCAACAATGCCTCATTTGCTGAACAAATACACGGCTGGAAAAGGAGGATTTCAACCAGATTTTAGCTAGGATTTTTCAAGTTGTTTTTGAATTCAAATAGTTAGCAATTTCAAGTTCAATTCAAATGTTTTTCTAGCTATTTCTTTTAGATAATATCTGATTATTTTGAAGTGTCTTAAGCATCTATAAATAGGCTCTTTGGCCGAATTGTAAGACCACCTTTGGATGAATAACAATTCTTGATATTTCCTTCACTTTGTGTGATACTTTGTTTTCTTGGTTTTGCATTAAAAACCTAAGTTAAAATCCTTCAAAGTTGAGCATTTTGAAGGTGTTTCCATTGCTAAAAAGGTGCCGTCCAGGAGGGCCATATTGGTTTGCCTGACAACGACCATCTTGAAGTGTTAGTCTTGCTCGTTTGATCCACACGTTTTTATCACTAAGGAAGCAAGGGGAAGTCTTCTTCCTTGTGCCTAACCCTTTATGAAGGACGTTTGGAAGGTGGAATTGTTAGAGCCCACAAGTTGCACGCATCAAATTGTTCAATGAATTCAACCTATTTGGCATGCCTTTTATTTAACTTCCCTTGGCTTTTAAGGAACTTAAGACTTTCGTGATCAGTATGAACCACAAACTCCTTATGTTACAAATAATGTTGCCAAGTCTGCAATGATCTAACCAGTGAATACAACTCTTTGTCATAGGTTGAATAATTCAATTGTGCTCCCTTAAGCTTTTCACTAAAATAAGCAATCGGTTGTTTAGACTGAGATAGTACAGCCCCTATACCAACACCACTAGCATCACATCCAATTTCAAATGTTTCATCAAAGCTAGGTAGTCTTAGAATGGGTGCAGAAGTTAATCTTGCTTTAAGTTCATCAAAGGCTTTCTGTTGTGACTCTCCCCATTGAAATCCTACGTCTTTTTTGACAATCTCATTCAAAGGTGCAACAATAGTGGAAAGTCCTTAACAAATCTTCTATAGAAACTAGCCAACCCATGGAAGCTTCTCATCTCTCCAACAGTTGTGGAAATTGGCCATTCTAAAATTGAGTTCACTTTATATTGGTCCATTTCAATTCCATTTGCACTAACCACAAATCCTAGAAACACAACTTTTTCTATACAAAAAGAACATTTCATGAAATTTGCATATAATTGTTCTTTCTTCAATGCTTCAAAAGCGCTTCTTAGGTGGCCTATGTGTTCATGCAAAGTCTTAGAGTAAATCAAGATATCACCAAAGTACACAACAACAAATTTTCCAATGAATGCACGTAAGACTTCATTCATTAATCTCATGAAAGTACTAGGTGCATTAGTTAAACCAAATGGCATGACTAACCACTCATACAATCCAAACTTAGTCTTAAATGCAGTTTTCCATTCATCACCTTCTCTAATCCGTACTTGAAAGTAACCGTTTTTAAGATCAATCTTGGTAAAATACTTAGCACCTTGCAATTCATCAAGCATATCATCAAGTCTAGGAATAGGGTACCTGTATTTTACAGTTATCTTGTTGATGGCTCTACAATCAGTACACATTCTCCATGTACCATCTTTCTTTGGTACAAGGATCACAGGAACATCACAAGGACTCATGCTTTCCCTCACTTTTCCTTTGGCCAAGAGATCTTCTACTTGGCATTCAATTTCCTTCGTTTCAGCAGGGTTTGCTCTGTAGGCAGGCCTATTAGGCAGGACAACACCAGGTATGAAGTCTATTTGGTGCTCAATTCCTCTTAAAGGCGGCAAACCAGAAGGTTCTTCTTCAGGAAACAACCCTGAAAACTCATCAAGCAAAGATACACTTCCAATGGGAAAAGTGGAGGGTAAGTCACTCATAGAAAACAGAGACTCCTTAAACATCAACACACAGACAATTTTCTTTGAGTTTATGGCACATGACACTTCACTTGGTTTTGCAAAGAAAGCAAATTTCTTTTGATATTTGTCTTCATCAATGTTTACTATCTCTTTGCCTTTAGACTCATTTTTCTTTCTTTCACTCTTAATACACTCCAGAAATTTCTTTTCTGCCTCTTTTTCCTTATGATCATTCCTGTTCTTACACATGCTCTTTTGATCTTCAAATACCTTGTGTGGGGGTAATGCATGTAGCTTAAACAACTTATTGTTAAACCTGAATGAATACCTATTCAAGTATCCATCATAAGTAACTTTCTTATCAAACTGCTATGGTCTACCTAAAAGGATATCACATAAGAGCTACATCACATAAGATATCATCTTTATACCCACCAATAGACAATGAGATCAAAACTTGTTTGCTAACACTCACTTCTCCACAATCATTCAACCGAGATAGTTTATAAGGGTGTGGCTGGTTAAGTAATGGCAAATCAAGTTTTCTAACAAGTTCAACACTTGCCACATTTACATGATCCAGAGTCAATAATCAAAGTACAAACTTTTCCTTTAACCATGCAATGGATATGAAAAATGTTGTCTCTGTATTGATCTTGCTCATCAATCTGAACATGTGCATTAAGAGCTCTTCTAACAACGAAGAATTCTTTTGATGCAAGCTCTTCATCCTCACTCACACTTTCCTCATTTTCATCATGATTTCCTCAACATTAACATTTTACTTCCTCATCATCAGAATAATATTCATTAGACTCTTCAATGAACATGATACGTTTAGGGTTAGGATATTGATTTGTAAAATGACCTTTACCTAAACATTTAAAGCATTGAATGTCTCTAAATCTTGTAGTGGAATTAGAAATGTTACCTTCAACTTTGTTTTTCCCTTTATTCAAGTTTTGTTGAGGTCGTTGAGATGGTCTTTGATTTGATTGAGTCTTGCCTTGGAACCCACGGCCTTGAGGTGTAGTTTGCCTAAAACTTATGCCTTGATTTGTCCTAGGCGACATTCTTAGATAGGATAAAGAATTAGCTCGAAAAGATAAACTAGATTGAAAGGGTTTTACCTTGAGTTGTCTCTCAATCTTTTCAGCTTTATGAACCATGGAAATTATATCGATATATGTGGTAAGTTCAACTCTGTTTGCAATTTCCTTGTTCAATCCAGCTAGGAATCTAGCCATGGTAGCTTCCTTTGGTTCTTCAATGTTAGCTCTTATCAATAAGATCTCTAACTCTTTAAAATACTCATCTACACTATGGCTTCCTTGAGTGAGTTTTTGCAAGTTTTGATAGATGGTTCTTTCATAGTCTGAAGGAATAAATTTTGTTCTTATCTCAATTTTCATTTCTTCCCAAGTAGAGATTGGTGCTTGTCTGGTTCTTCTCCTTATATTGTGTAGTTGATCCCACCAAATTAAGGCATAATCTGCAAACTCTATAGCTGCATATCGCACTTAGGTCAAATCAGTATAATTTGTACAAGAGTATATGAGATCTACCTTTTTCTCCCATTCAAAATATGCCTCAGCATCATTCTTTCCATGGAATGTGGGGATGTTCACTTTAGTTTTGATGAATTCGTCTTCTTATGGGTTATTCTTTTGATTCCCATGGTTTCGGAACTGGTTGTACTCTTCCTCAATGTTATAGTCATCAAACTTTTGGTTTGGTTCTTCTTCCCTTTCATAAAAGGTCCTCATAGGAATGAAATCTCTATTAAGCCCTCTTCCTCGGCCTCTGCCTCTTCCTCTTTCTGGAGCAAAAGACCCACGGCTTTCAAGCCTATATTCCGGTACATGTGATGTTTGTCCTTCATGTAAAGGATTTTCTGGATGAGATTGTGACTGTTTTTCTAGGTCCTCTACACGGCTACTCATCAATTTCATTTTCCACAACATCTTTTGCATTAGTTGTGCTAAATCTTCCACATTTGTGGGCAATCTTTCTCCTTCTTTGTTAAGGACCATGGTACTCTCAGGTGTCTTATCCATGGTACAATTACCTGAAATTGAACAAGGGAAAAAAACAAAGAAAAGGGAAAACTAACGCAAATACAAAAGAAACTTGATTATGTTAGTGGAAAACAAAAAAAGAAGTGTTTGTTCCTCTCTCCCATTTTGTAGTTCACACAATCTTATGTCTCCTTGAAGAATCTGAGGCTAGAACAATTCAAAGCAAACTTACCAAGTGAGTATCAATTCCGATAACTTCAATCATGTAAAGTAAACATTCTTCACAAGTCTCCCACCAATTCACTCACAATTCCAATGTTATAAACAAAAAACTTGGACTGTACTAAGATTCAAAGAGAATTGAAACCAAATTTGATGTAATAGGCTGAGCCAAAGAAATGTTAAGAGGTTGCCCTAGGCAATCCTTAACTTAATCTTAGGCTTTATGCAAGCTAGATGCAAGTATGAGTGAACTAGAAGCACTCAAGTGTTCAAAAGTGAAAACAAATGGGTACTTTTGGGTTTATGAAGGAAACAAGACCAGTTCTTTTGCTCTTTGCACTTTCGATTATTTTGTGCAAACTTTTCTTTGAAATAAGCTTCTCTTTCTTTCTTTCTTTTTTCCTTGTTCAAAGCTAATCAAGGTGTATATATCTTGGTAAAATTGATTGCTAAGGCTTTGTGTTTTTGTTTTGGATGGATATATTGATGTTTTTGTATGTAGTAGGCTGTCAAGTTGTTTAAGATCAACAAATTGATTTTCTTTCTTGTCAAGGATGCCAAACCAGATATCGAACACAAGAAAATACAACTAAGCTCACTACACAATACAACTAATCAAACACAAAGTCTAAAACAAGTTAAGAGCTTCGATAACAACAAAAATATAGGATAGACCAAGGTAGATATATAAGCAATAGACTGAATATAAGTAATGCAGAAAAGCTTCTAAACAAAGAGCTTAAAGTCCAAGAAAGTGTCTAAACGTAAAGAAATTGAAATCCAACCAAATGAAATAAACAAACCATAAATCATCGCAAAAAAATAACCTTTAAGTGTTTTATGATATGTTTGTCTTTAGTCCTTTCCAATTTCGTATAGGTCCAGCGTTATAATAATTTCTCAGAGTCCAATCCAACCTTATATCACCAATTTCATGTAGGTCCAGCGTTACGGTAATTTTCCAGAGTCCAATCCAACCTTATATCACCGATTTCATGCAGATCGAGCGTTACGGTATTATACACCAGTCGAGATTAAAAATCAAAGTTCTAAGAAGTGATCGTGGTGGTGAATACTTCCCTCTTGAATTTAATCAATTCTGTGAGGAGAACGGTATTATACACCAGAAAAGTGCTCCGTACACACCCGAACAAAACAGTTTGGCTGAAAGAAAGAATAGAAGTTTAGTTGACATGCTAAATGCAATGTTAATAAACTCTGGTTTGCCAAAGAATTTGTGGAGAGAAGCCTTGTTGATGGCTTGTCATATCCATAATAGAATTTCTTCTAAGAAGTTTAAGGTTTCTCCATACGAAATATGGAAGAAACGAAGACCAAATCTAAGTTATCTTAGAGTTTGAGGTTGTCTAGCCTATTATAGAGTTCCGGATCCGAAAAGGACTAAGTTGGGGCGAAGAGCTCTTAAAGGTGTCTTTATTGGATATGCTGAAAACTCGAAGGCATATAGGATTCTAGACTTAGAATCTAATGTGGTTGTTGAATCTAGAGATGTTGAATTTCTTGAGAATAAATTCTTGAGAACAGATTCAAATCAAAGTTCAACAAGGGAAAATTTGAATGAACCTATTGTTGGAGATTTTTCCAATGATCCTCCTAGTGTTGATGATCAAAATCAAAGTTCTCCAACCGAGGTTAGGAGAAGTCAACGTGCTAGAATGGAAAAGTATTTACATGCGGACTTTATTTATTCACAATCCATTACCTTCTTAGTTGAAGGTAATAGGACAAAGGTGTTTAATCAAATACCTATTGTATTAAGTGCAGAAGATGATCCTAAATCCTATAAGGAGGCGATGCAATCGAGAGATGCATCATTCTGGAAGGAAGCAATTGATGATGAGATGAACTCGTTATTGTCCAACAATATGTGGATTCTTATTGATTTGCCTCCGAGTTCCAAAGCAATTGGATGTAAATGGGTATTTAGAAGAAAGTATAATACTTATGGTTCAATTCAAACTTTCAAGACTAGATTAGTAGCCAAAGGCTTTAGACAACGAGAAGGGATAGACTATTTTGATACATATGTTCCGGTTGCGAGAATAACATCCATTAGAGTGTTGATAGCATTAGCACCCATAAATAACTTGGTTATTCATCAAATGGATGTTAAGACTGCATTTCTCAATGGTGATTTAGACGAAGTGGTTTATATGGAACAACCAAAAGGTTTTATACTTCCGGGGAATGAGCACAAAGTGTGCAAATTGATAAGGTCATTGTATGGATTGAAACAAGCACCGAAACAATGGCATGAAAAGTTTGACACTACCATTTTAAAGAATGGTTTCCGGCATAATGGTACAGATAGGTGTGTATATTCCAAGTTTACGGACAAATATGATGTCATTATTTGTTTGTACGTGGATGACATGCTAATTATCGGTACTAATATGGAAGGAGTAAATGAAACTAATAAGTATTTAACTTCACAATTCCAAATGAAAGATTTGGGTGAAGTAGATACTATCTTAGGGATTAAAGTATCCAAACATAGTGGAGGTTTTGCTCTTTGTCAATCTCATTACATAAACAAAGTGTTGGCTAAGTTCAAACATTTGGAGATCAAAGAAGCAAACACACCATTTGATGCCTCATACAAGTTGACTGGACATACTGGTAGAGCGGTAGTACAATTAGAATATGCTAGTGCAATTGGTAGTTTAGTGTATGCTATGCATTGCACTAGACCGGATATTGCATTTGCGGTGTGTAAATTATCAAGGTATACTAGTAATCCTAGTATAGACCATTGGAAGGCAATTGGGTGAGTACTTGGGTACTTGAAGAGACTATGAATTATGGATTATACTATAACAATTTTCCAGTCGTGTTAGAAGGCTATACTGATGCTAGTTGGATAACTAGCGTTGGTGATAACAAATCTACTATGGGTTGGATATTTACATTGGGTGGTGGTGCTGTTTCTTGGGCTTCAAAGAAACAGACATGCATAACTCATTCAACAATGGAATCCGAATGCATAGCATTGGGATCTGCAGGTAAAGAAGCAGAATGGCTGAGAAATCTATTATTGGATATAGAGTTGTGGCCACAACCGATGCCAGCCATTTCTTTACACTGTGATAGCCAAACAACGTTGTCTAGAGCTTATAGTAAAATCTATTAAGGAAAATCTAGACATGTCAGCCTTAGGCATGATTATGTAAGGCAATTAATAACAGATGGTATAATAGCCATTGCATACGTTAGATCCTGCAATAACCTGGCGGATCCGTTGACAAAGAGTCTTTCGAAAGACTTGGTACAAAGTACATCTTTAGGGATGGGATTGAGACGTATGAGATAAGTTCACTTGTGATGGAAACCCAACCTTGTCTAGCATACCACTAGCCAAAGGTTCAATGAGTAACAACAAGTCACAAAGTGAGGTATTAAAGCACTATGATTGGTCTTTAAAGAATTAAAACCGCACGGCATTGATCTTTAAAGAATTAGAATGTTAGTGTTAAAGGAGGGTGAGTGTTAAAACACTCTTAATGAAAGATTAAGGGGTATATCTTAATTTTCACCTATATGAACATAGGAAGTGATGCTGCTTCGACAAGCAATGATCTTAAAATGTTCATGAATACTAGGGGTAGTACAAGGCCATAAAGTGCGGTTTAAAATAGACTTCTAAGGAGAGTGTGGTTTCATGTGTATAATATTTCCGGTTCTAGCACATATGAATCTGATTCAAGGCTTTTTAGCTATCATGATTTCGTTAGAACTTTGAAGTATTATACTAATAAGAGGTTCAAAAAGATACTTCTTAAATGCATGAAATGCCATAAGTTGCTTTACAAACTAAGTGGGGGATTGTCATAATAGTTTGTAAAGGCAAAGGGATGAAGAATGAAGGTGGATTGGTGTTGGAATAAGCAAGAATAGCTTGACTCTTGACATGGATCGATTCATGTATCAGTTGGATAGATCCATGTGGCTGGAAAATGAAGTTGAGTATTCTGCCACACATAGATCGATGACATCAATCGATCGATGTCACATAGATCGATCACATCGATCGATCAATGTACCCTGGGTGTAGAGTTGAAACTCTCTGTCTAACATAGATCGATCGAAGTGACTTCGATCGATCGATGTGATAGATCGAAGTGGTCTTGGAGCTTACTGTGAGACATCGATCGATCACATCGATCGATCGATGTGCCAGCAGAAGTGACTTTTCATGTAGAATCACAACTTATACACCAAGGGACATACCGAATCACCATGCAACGGTCTTGAACGTCTGAATGGAGTTTGAAAGCTTATAAATAGGCTGTTAAAACACATTTCTCAAGACATCTTGCAACCTATTTCATACAAGCATTCTATATTCTTCTCCCAACTTTAATAGCATTCGCAAGTAAAGTTCATTGAATTTCTATCCTATTTCCTGAGGGTAAGAGATCGTTGGCTGTTGTATCCTAGGAGGAAGTTTGCCTATAACCCTGCAGCATCTAGTGGGGGGCGAATATTCCTTACGGAAATGATTTTCAGGCCTCAAGCCAAGTTTTTTCACAATCATCTTCTCTTGTTCTTTGTCTTGTTTTCTTATTTTATAACAACAACAACCAAACAGATCCATTGCTAGAAAATTATGCCAATTTTCCGACACTCTCTGACGCACAAGCGGCTACCTTTTTTACGTGAGATGATGCAAAACCTCATGATGCTCACTGAGCATCTTGAGGAGTTGAAGGAATTCCCCAAACAAAAGAAGGGTAAAGCTCAAGTCTAGAATACTCCTCATGTGAGAAGTCTTCAAGAGGGAACTTCCCATGAGCAAGCCACCCAAATGAAAACTCCTCAGGATCCGCAAACGCGCCAAAAGACAAAATATGCTATTTGTTGAAGGAGTCTATAGAAATAAACAGTGATAAGCCGAGTTTAGGTATCTAGCTGAAGTGAACCACAAACCAGCTACTAGCTAAGCTGAGATGCCTAGCTGAAAGAAAGGAAGAAGTAAAGGAATACTGAGGCGAGGTGCCATACCGAGGTGAGGATCAAAGATGAGCAAGGAAAGATTGAGTACCGAGCTGAGGTGCTAAGCCGAAGTGAGGCAGAAGTAGAAGAAGTACTAAACTGAGGTGCCTAGCCGAGGTACGATCAGAAGTACTCGAGCTGAAAGAAGTGCCGAGCCGAAGTGGCATACCAAGGTGAGGATCAAAGTTAAAGAGTGCAGATAAAGATCAAAAAGTCGAGCCAAGGTGCCTTACCGAGGTGAGGATCACTGATAAAAGAAATGCCGAGGTGAGGTGATAAGCTGAAGTAAGACAGAAATGAAGAAGTACCGAACCGAGGTGCCAAGACGAAGTAAGGACAGAAGTAAAAGGACTTGGGCTAAGGAGAAACAGCAACAAAGAAACTACACTGCCGAGGAGAAACACTTAGAAAAATGCAAGTTCCAAAGGCAGCACTGAAGAGATGAACAGAGTAAAGGCACAACCCTGAAAATACAGAGCCCATAAAAATATACTGTACATACATCCACTAACTCAGTGGGCCCAATAAACAATTGTAAATAGAATATAGCCGTTATTATAGGCGTTGGTGGCTTCTTACCTCTTCTAAGCCTTATAAAAGGGCAATCTCATGTACACTCATAAAAAGAGGTTCTGCGAGAAGAACTCAAAAAGTCTGAATAAAATTTTACACTATTTCAGTCTCCAATTCAACTCTTCTACTTTACAATTTATTCTACCGAATTCTACAATGTGTGCTACTCAAATGCTCTTCCAAATACTTTAAACATGCTTCCGATCTTCCCTATCCTGCTACTCATAACATCTAAAACTATTCTCGAAAGAATGAATTTTTACTTGAGGATGAATATATCCTATCTCCTACATTAAGAGTCACTCCTGTTGAACGGTGTAATTTAACCTCTCTTAAAAAAAGGTCCTTGGACTCCTATGGACCGCGTGCAAGGAACACCCACGAATTTAGAAAATCATCCTCAAAGAATTGAATCTGATTATTCTTTTAAAGACTAAGTTGATGGTATTTTAGAAGCAGTGCTACGTAGCCATAAAGGTACACTTCAGGTGCCACGCAATAAATCCTGCACGTATACCAAGCGCGATGCCTTTCACAGAAGAACGCTTCAGATGCCACGCAACACATCCCGCCTGCAATACCCAAATACGATGCAAAAACTTGTCCATAAGAACACTAGGAACGGTATCATGCAAAAAAAAAAAAACCTTTATCGGGGCATCAGACGTGTTAATTTGCCAATCTTTTCACTATGACATATCAGGCTGCCCAGTGGTTTTCAATGTTGAAGAAAATTGTATTTGTTAAGTTGAAAACTATGGTTAGCAACGTACTTTGAGCTTAATTATAATTTTTCATTAATGACAAATGGAAACTAATGAACTACGTAACGAGCAGATAATTTTAGGTTTTTAAATCACTTAATTATGATACCGATCGAATGAGAAATTAATGCTCAAAGTATGAGTAAAGTAAGTGGAAATCGGCTCGGCTCAGCTCGGGTCAGGATCGGGTTGCGGGTTGGATCCTATTTGTTTGGAGAAGTTTTATTTAAATTTAAGTTTCTCCCAGATGGTTGTGATCGGATAAGGCTGAATTTGAAAAACGGTTTAGACCTAACCGAACTGAGGGTAGACCTGCGAATATCCTATCAGAGGGCTCATGTTGAGCAGTTATTTGATCCAACGGCTGTGGACAGACCTGATGCGGTTATCTGGTCTAAATGTTTAGGCCGAGCAGGTATCTAATCCAACGGCTGTGGTTGAACTAGCATTAACCACTTGACCTTGGTTTTCCCCTATAAATACTGAGCTGAGCTGACCTCTGTGGTCATCAATCCAGAAATCGATCAAGTAATCAGTCTTCTCCTTTTTTCTCTGCATACAATTGCCTCTGCAAATCATCTCTTCTATGCACACAATCTTACTCTCCGCATTTTACAAATCATCATAGAAGTCAGAGACGCCGTACAGGTTTGTTGAGTTCATACGCTGCAATGCCGCCTATTTGAACTTATTCTGTTGTATCTTGGGAGACGATTGCTACCTCTGGTTGGGCACAGTATACCAGAGCAATACGTCTTAAGGACGGAGTCCTGGACTCACCTCGGTTTGTCTGCTCGGTTGAAATTCTGAGCTGCTATTAGTGCAGCCCTGCTGATCTGCAGTGCTGCCGCATTGAGCTCAACTGATATGCCGAGCTGCTGTTAGTGCAGCCTCGCTGATCTGAAGTGCTGCCGCACTGACCTCAGCTGATCTGCCGAGCTGCTGCTGTGCTGAGCTCGGCTGGACGGCTGATACCACAGCACTGCTGTTCTGTAGTGCTGCTGTGCTAAGGTCGGTAGGTTGACTGTATGTTCAGAACGCAAACTCATTTGCGCTGCTTGGACTGATCTAACCTGACTAATCAACCCTGTTAGTGTATGTGTCCTAGGCTATGATTTGGGTGTTTATGTTATACATTTATTATTAATAAAGAGGTTTTATTATCATTATTGTTGGTTAGTATGTTACATAATTATGATATATGTCCTTGGTTCATTATTGTTATAGAGATAAAATAATTTATAACCAGTATGAGTATTGATTTGATAATCATGAGATGATTATGTGTATGGTGATACAAATCAATCTCATATATACTTGTTAGAGAACAGTGCATTGGATAGACCCATCATGAGATTACTACATGGATTAGCGTCATAAGTAAATCTCATGATAGTCATGTTTTAATCCTTTGACTTGAGATTGTCATAGTTTCCAACATAAGGACTATTATATTTTGACATGATCAAATATTATCCGTAACTGGATAATAATAAAGGTTATGATTGAGTATGATAGAAATTATGTAGAGGATATTGAGCAGTCGAGATAGAATTTGTCCCTCTCTTTTGAGAGAGATATCTTTTAGGTCCCTCGATAAGTGAGTCTGTGAAATGCATGGCCGTGCTCAGATGAATTGATAGTGTGATCAATATCATTTGTTTTATCAGTCTACTTAGAGATTGAGTAATCATATGTTTGAACAATATAAGTATGACATCGACCATGACTTATGTTCAAACTAGATATCGTGTAACAAAGGGATTAATGTATGTGCTATTATTAGGCTAGTTAGATTGTACTCATATTATTTGGGTAGTCGTAATGTCTTGTTAGAGACCAATTACCACTTGTTGGTTCAATAGAGATTTATCCAACTGCCAATTAATATGGGCCTTTCGGGTCACACAATAGAATGCGTATGGCTGAGATTAATATTAATAATGTATACTAATTATTATTATTATTATTATTATTATTATTATTATTATTATTATTATTATTATTATTATTATTATTATTATTATTATTATTATTATTATTATTAAAGTGTCTATATATATATATATTATTGGATAATATTAACAGAATCCATATCTAATATGGATTTTGATTAGCCTCAACCAATCCGATTTTGAATCGGATTTAAGTCTTTATGTATGGATATAGAGAGCTCTGTCTCGTACACAATAGAGAATATAAAAAAAAACTGAAATCGTTTTTGGAGAAAATTAAAACGAATTTCTCAGCCTTGCCGTTTCAAGAGCTAGCACACCGGATGGAAGCATTTGTGTAGGTACCGGCAAAGGATGTTCATGTCATCGCACCTCCTTCGTCTGCGGATCTCGAATTTACAGAGGTTAGGTTTTTGAATTTCTTTCATGGAATTAAACGAACAATATGAATCCTTGGTAGGAAATAAAAGATCAATTTTGTTTTTCCGCTGCGCGTTTTTTTGCAGTGATCGCATCTGTTTTCTAACAGACCTGACCTGTCCTGAGTTCGGCAGGTCGGCCGTTGCTTTATTTTATACAAACACATTGTACATAATCGTTTCGAATTTGTATAACATTCAAACCTCCCGACAGAAAAGTGCGCTTCATTTCATTAATTAGCAGCATATTTCATGCTAACTTCATTGAAGGGAGGAGGCGAGCCAAAACAATTTCATTGAAGGGGAATCGTTAAAAGATTTTTCTAACAGGTTCAACTCGGAGGCCTCTCAAGTAGTGAATAAAACTAAAGAAGTCTACATCCACGCGTTCGATTCAGCCATCCGAGCTGGCCCTTAAGCGATGAAATTACAGCTTCTAAACCACAGAATGTGTTAGATCTCTTAACATTGATCGAGAAACAAATTTTGATAGAATAAAAGCGACGTTTGTAGAACATCGATCCAGAGGACCAGCAGCCTCGACCATCAAAAGAGACGCGAGGAGATGAGAGCAAGCATAAGCACCATAAGAAATGGTGCGATAACTCTGAAAATCCTTCTGAACATCTAAGAAGACAAGGACATGAGCGAGAAGGTTTTGTAGTCCAATATGATAAGACAACAAACTTGGCCATCTACCATTCTCATCGTGATTTTAGCACATATTTTGGCTCAGGTACAACATATGAATCTATTTCCAAAACCAAAGGCATTGAAAGCACCTATAGCTAAAAAGGAGGGATGCAAATAAATACTGTCAATATCATCGAGAATGTGGAGATGACACAAAAGACTGCATTGATCTTAAGACAGAGATATAAACAGCAATTTGGAACAATCACCTAGCCAAGTTCATTGATTGCGCTGCCCAAAGAAGGGCTGAGGCTGCGAGAGAACACGAAATCCAACCTGTACAACAGTCCCAAATAGCGCACAATGATCTGCCAGGAGGCATGAGACGTGAAATTAACACTATCGATTAAGAAAAATATAGTACCTATACTTGACAAAGTTTTTCATCTCATCAGGTCGGGTTTGAGGCTTGACTGCCATTTTTCTAGTAGTAGTAGTTAAATCCTGATGGTCACATTTTGAGATTTTAGTCAATGATATTATCAATAAAACGGTCTAATGACCATGCTTGTTCTTTAAATGGTTTTGTTAATTGGCAAGACTTATGATTTTCTACTCATAATTAATTATTGTTTACACTATAAGAAGAACTTATTATAATTCATACATCAAGTTGAAGAACTTACTATAGTTCACATATCAAGTTGAAAAAATTAATATCGTTCACATATCAACTCGGAGAACTTACTATAGTTCTTTGAAAATAACGAATAGAAATTGAATTTTTTGAATTAGAAGAGTGCAATTAAGTTATGAAACGCTGGATGAAAATTCCTAACTCCTACATCTTTGAACATTGTCTCCAATTTTAGAGATAACGGTAAACCTAGAGGCTGAAAATGCATAAGAAATGTTAGCTCACAATAGGTTTATTCGTAACCCTACAAACACAATGGTGCCAACGAGTAGAGGCAAAAACAATAGTAGAATAAGAGACACAAGAGAAATACTCTTGCAAAGGTCCATAAAAAGACTCTGAACCTAGAGAGTATAAGATCTGGATCTCCTACCATGAATAATATTCTATCGCTTGATCAAGATATGGCTCATTGAAGGTGGAAAGCCCTAGCCTAACCTAAGTTTTTGATCTTGGATAGTGGGTTTTGTCCAACAACTTATGAGTAACAGGGATTGATAAGCGCGTCTTCATAAAGTACAAGACTTTAAGGCAATGAATAACTTCATTTGGATAGAGTTAATGCAAGATAAGAAGCCTATTGCTAAGAATGTCTCATTTTAAGTCTAAGTGTTCTAAAGAAGCACTCGTACACCCTCTGAGTCCCAAGTGTTAAGGTCACAAATGATTTAATGAGATAGAAATACACCCACACAAAGTGTATGAAGTTAGCCTGCTCAGAGCTCTCAAAGGGAGGTCCTTTCTGAGTAGTAGGTGTTGAACACCCAAGTAAGGTTCTTGTACAACTAGGAGACCTTAAGGATACTGCCCTCCGAGTTCACATTGTTAGATATATACTGCTAATGGGATAAGGATCAAAATGTCTATTTCTTAAGGGGTAAGGATAAAGGTAGCCTCTCATGGAGATAGAAGGAAAAGGAAGACCACTCATACCGGAAGCCTACTAGTAATCATAGCTAAGAATCTCACTCTACTAAAGGTTTCTGCTCCTTATAAGATTCATCTACCTACAAGGTAGAGGGACAAGTTGAATACCCAAGTAACCTGGTCTTTAAATCTCAGCTTTTAAGTAGGATCTGTATAGCACTACTAGAAGGAGAGAGGGGGTGGTTGAATAGTGAGTGCGGAAAATTCAGTTTTTAAAACTTTTTAGACCAAACAACTCACTTCTGAAAACAGTTTCTGTTTTCAGATCCTGATTTGAATTAACTAGTTAACAAGGTTGTAGACTTCCAAAAATTATGAACATGTGATCTCAGATGTTGTTAATGTGTCATAAAAATTTCAAATTAAAATTGTAAGTGTAACCCCTTGAAAACCGTTTTTGCACAGATTGTGTCGATCTGCCAGAAACTGTGTTCCGAAATGAAAATTTTATTCCTATTAATTGACAACTCTAAATGACCTGAAAATTTTATGGTATGACCCTTAAGATGTGTAGATAAATGGGTTAAAACGTTATTTCAAAATTCTCTAGGTAAGTATGCCAACCACGTTGATGTTCTCAACCTTTGTAGATCTGAGAATCAGATTGCACTAGTCTCAGAACTATGAACGTTTGACCAAATTATACTTATCCAAATGTGATGAACCTTGTCCCAAATGAAAGCTAAGATGTGTGGCTATGTTTCTGCAAAATTTTATGATTTTTGGAAAATTTTTGCTATTTTTCCCAAAAACGATGCAGAAAACTAAAAACTGAAAGTAAAAGTGTTGAAAGTTAATAACACTGAGATTTTTATATTGGTTTGATTAAATCAACATACTCCAGTCTTCAAGGACACCTTCTTCAGTATTCACGAATCACAAATAGCACCTTGACACAAGGGTGACTGAAGTTAAACACCAACTCCACCCTTTTACATTCAAACGAACAAACACGACAACACGAACACCACCACCGAACAATTGAAGATATCATCACATATTGGTCAACCTTGGAAACGTATGTGGGTGGTATGAACAAAGCCTATATAGTATATGAAATATAAGAATGATAGGCTTGAGGCTAAGAGCAAGAGAAAAAAAAAGAGAAGAAGAGAATAGTCTTGCTTGAACTTGTAAGGATATGAACTTTTGCTTAGCCTTGCTTGAATCACCTTGCCCCATTTTTATAGTTGATATGGCCACCCTCACTTCATGATTGACCATCTTTAATCCACCTTGACACTCCATAAATGAGCTGGAAATTCAACTTAAAAATCTGAAACACATACTCAAATACACACATGTTAAGTGTCAATTAATCATGATATGATTCCCCCATAATTTTGGAAGAAAATTGGTGCAAGATCAAGGTAAAAATAGACCACACTAAAACCATATGCTGAAATTTCAGCACTTGCTTGATTTTGAAATGTTTCCTTGTGTGTCTTGCCCTCTTCAATATCACCAATCAAGTGTGGCTTATCCTCCGCCAATTAAAGTGTCAAACAAGCTCCACCTAGGTTCCAAATAAGTTGAAATAGGCGTGTATACCACCTGCACATGTTCTGAATTCTCTTTTGGTAAACTTTGTCAAATAATAATGCATAATCTTCACACACATGGCAAATTACAATCAGCCCTAAATTGATTTTTCTAGAACACTCTAATATGTCTTGAATGTGTAAAAAGTATCTAGATACATGTTACATCAATACATAAACCGTCCCATGTATATAGAGGTGTAGAAAACCGAATTTTCGACTTTCGTCGGTCAGTCGATTTTTCTCCGTTTAATCTCAAACTTCTTAGACCTGTATTATATGTTATGTCACACATAATATACATAAAATAACATGTATTTCAGCTCCAATGGCTGAGAAAAAAATGCCCCCATGTGACATAAAATTTGAGTTTGGATTTTCCACAAATTAGGGCTAAATTGTGGGTGATTGATGTTTGTAAACATGGTATGACTCTCGGGCTAAACTTGACAAGTGGAGAACGAATTTTATGAGTGTTTTGAGTGTATATAGGTTGCCCATCTTTATATGGTAAGTACGTGACATGTCGGTGAAGGTTCGGTAGTCACCCGATACGACAATTTTCAGTTTATGGCATCGTGATATGTCGTTATAATTTTGATAGCAAGATGACTTATAATATATGATATGAGACCTTTATATACTCATAATTATGATGTGTATATTGTGGTGTGATGTCAACGTACATTTATGATATGTATGACGTGTCGGTGGAATATCGGGATAAAAATGTATAAGTTGTCGTTATAAAGAAAATATGTATACATATGTGGCATGTGTATAGGTGTGGAAAAAAAAACTTTCCATTCCAAATTTGTTGCCAAATAGCTCTCTCCAAATATGTCTTCATTCAATGAACTAGTTAGTTCATCTCCTTAAGCACTTCACCTAATGAAATAGTTTAGTTCATTAATCATGACATCTGAAAATAGTATAAAGACAACAAATGTTTACCATATGATGTAAGCTTTAACGCTTCATGTCATATTAGTACGACAACATTATATATAAACATGTAAAGCATTTTTATCAAGTGCATATATCAAGTAACACTTATTTCATAAATTTCGTGAACACGTGACATTTAAATCATGCATTTTCAGATCACTCAGACCCCGATTTTACAACAATCTCCCCCTTTTGATGATTTTCAAAATAACCTTTATCCATGATTTAAATGTGATCGCTCCCCCTACAATTACGCATAAATTTAATTTCATATCTTGCTTTCCCTTAACTTTATCTTTCTCTTCCCTTAAATCATGCTTTTCTCTCCACCTTTATTTTGTAAATCTCATCAAAAGCATTTAGTATCAACAAGAAGAAAGAGCATATTTATAATCAAAATCACGCATTTCTACTGCGTTCTTAAGGATTATTGATTTAACCCTTTACAAGAGTACCTTTTGGTACCCAAAATTGGGTGGCCTTTCTTGGTCTTACAGAAGGTGAAAAGAGAGATTAAGAAGCAAGACAACATATTTTAGGATCATTTCTATTTGGCCTATGGCCAAAATCCTCATTGTATGGTCTTTCATATGCATTTCGGTTGGCATGCATTGTGCGTGATCTAGACACATTGGTATGATATGAATGTCACATATGCATCAAAAAGATTTCTTTCATATCTATATGGTACATGATTATATTTTGCACGTGATAAAAAAGGAGTGTGATGAGATATAATGGGTTATGCACTAAACATCTTCTTAGGTTGTATAGTTGTCTTAAATGCATGTGATATCTTAGATGAAGATAGAATAAAGTTTGTAGACTTATTATGTACTTTATTATCTTCAACGTACCCTAATCTGGTTTTATCATTTTCGTGCTTTTCGGAGGAAATGAGACGATCTAGCATGCAAGTACGCGTATCAAATTGTTTTATCGTCTTTTCTAAATCTGCATTTTTTGATTTCCAATTTGAAATCTCGGCTTTCATCTCATTATTTTCGGATGTTAATGATGAAATATTAAAATCTATCATGCAAGATGACTCTTCTTTTGGATCTTTTAATTGAGATACAAGATTTGTGTTAAAAGATTCTAACAATTTCTTGTCTTCAATTAAGCACTTCTTTTCTTTTGCAAGAGTGTTAGAAAACTTATACAACTCAAGATATTGATGAAATAAATCATCATAAGAAGGCTCAGAATCAAATCAGAATTAGAATTTACCTTACTGGATGCTTTGGATGTAGAGCATACTTGAGCCACTTCTTCTTTGTCTTCTTCACTTTCGGAATCGGATGAATCACTCCATGTGAATGCTTTAAGGGCTCTTCTTGTTCTCCTTTGTTTAGTTTCTAAGATGGGTCTAGTTTTTGTCCGATCCTTGTCATGATTTTTGTTCATTGTTTTGTCCTTGTTCGGGCAGTCATATGATATATGTCTAAGTCTTCCACAAGTATAACACTTAACATCTTTATCATTATTCTTTCTATGGTTCTTAAATGACGTAGGGGTTAGGTTTGTTTTTAAACAACTTTCTCATGATCTTTCTTAATCCTTTAGCCAACGTGATTAGATCTTCATTATTGGAATCTGTGTCACTATCATCTATGTGATCAGAAGAGGTAGATATGTATTAATTTGATTTAAACGCTATAGTCCTATCTGGTTTGAAAGTTGATTCAGTATTTCTTAGAGTGAGATTGTTTTCATATACCTTTAACGATCTGATCAATTCTTCCATTTTTATTGACTTGGTTTCTTTACTTTCTTCGATTGCGGTGATTTTAGGAACCCATTCGGATGAGAGGCTTCTTAATAGTTTTTGCACCTTCTCCTGCGAAGAAAATATCTTTCCAAGAGACTCAAGAGAATTGTAAATGTTAGTTAATCTTAGATCCATATCAAAAATAGATTCATTCGGTAATAATTTGAAAGATTCAAGAGTTGACATAAGCATGTTTATCTTGGACTCTTTTACTTGACTGGTACCTTCATGTTTCATTTCAAGACATCTCCACATTTCTTAGGCACTAGAACAATTAGACACATAACTTGATTCACTTTTACTTAAACCATTTAGAAGAAGTTGCATAGCCTTAGCATTCATACTTAATCTCTTTTTATCGTCCATGCTTAGGCTTTACTACTTCTAATGTAACGCCACCAATAGTAGTTATCTTAGACAGAACAAAAGGACCATCTTATATGATGGACCATAAGTCTATATCAATAGCCATAAAGAAAAGTTTCTTTCAAAATTTCCATTGTATAAAAGACTCACCTTCGAAAAGAGGAGGCCTTATGCTTGACATTCCTTCTTGTTCGGTTTTATAACTAGTGGATGTCATCTCACAAAGATTGTTGAATCTTCTTGTAGTGAGTGTGCCTGCGCTCTGGTGCCACTTGTAGGACCTGTATAGCACCACTAGAATGGAGAGGGGGTTGAATAGTGAGCGCAAAAAATTCGGTTTTTAAAACTTTTTAGACCAAATAACTTCTAAAAACAGTTTCTGTTTTTAGATCCTGATTTGAATTAACTAGTTGACCAGGTTGTAGACCTCCAAAAATTATGAAATTTGGTGTCAATGTGCTCTCCAATGTTATTAATGTGTCACAAAAATTTCAAATTAAAATTGTAAGTGTAACCCCTTCAAAAATCATTTTTGCACAGGTTATGTCAATCTGCCAGAAACTGTGCTCTGAAATGAAAAATTTATTCCTATTAGTTGACAACTCTAAATAACCTGAAAATTTTATGGTATGACCCTTAGGATTTTTTTACTTTAATAGGTTAGAACAGTTTTTTAAAATTCTCTTAGTAAGTATGTCAACCACGTTGATGTTCTCAACCTTTGCAGATCTGAGAATCAGATTGCACTAGTCTCATAACTATGAACGTTTGATCGACTTATATTTATCCAAATGTGATGAAACTTGTCCCAAATGAAAGCAAAGACGTGTGTCGTTTTTTTGCAAAATTTTGTGATTTTTGAATTTTTTTTTTTCTATTTTTCCCGTGAGTTTGAAAACGAAAGAGAAAACTGAAAACTGAAAGTAAAAGTTTTGAAAGTAAATAACACCAAGATTTTTATATTGGTTCGGTTAAATCAACCTACTCTAGTCTTCGAGGACACCTTCTTCGGTATTCACTAGTCACAAATAGCACCTTGACACAAGGGTGACTGGAGTTGAACATCAACTTCACCCTTTTATAATCAAATGAGCAAACACAACAACATGAACACCACCACCGAACAAATGAAGGTATCACCACACCTTGATCAACCTTGTAAACGTATGTGGGTGGTATGAACAAAGCCTATATAGTATATGGAATATAAGAATGATAGGTTTGAGACTAAAAGCAAGAGAAAAGAATAAGAGAAGAAGAGAATAGTGTTGCTTGAACTTGTAAGAATATGAACTTTTGTTTAGCCTTGCTTGAATCACCTTGCCCCCTTTTTATAGTTGATATGGCCTCCCCTAGGGTTGTATTCCTCCTTCAAAATTGTCTTGAATACCCTTGGAAGATTTTTTTGTATAAATAGTGACACACCCTTGCTTACCTGGCAAAATATAATTGGACGAACGACTTGTCTTTGCCTAGTTGTCACTTCATGATTGACCATTTTTAATCTACCTTGGCACTCCATAAATGAGATGGAAATTCAACTTAAAAATCCAAAATACATGCTCAAATACACACATGTTAAGTGTCAATTAAGCATGATATGATTCCCCTATAATTTTAGAAGAAAATTGGTGCAAGATCAGGGTAAAAACCAGCCACACTAAAACCATATGCTGGAATTTCAGCATTTGCTTGATTTTGAAATGTTTCCTTGTGTGTCTTGCCTACTTCAATGTTATCAATCAAGTGTGGCTTATCCTCCACCAATTAAAGTACCAAACAGGCTCCGCCTAGGCTCCAAATAAGTTGAAATAGGCATGTATACCACCTGCACATGTCCTGAATTCTTTTTGGTAAACTTTGTCAAATAATAATGCATAATCTTCACACACATGGTAAATTGCAATCAGCCTTGAATTGATTTTTCTAGTAAACTCTAATACATCTTGAATGTGTAAAAAGTGTCTAGATACATGTTACATTAATACATAAACCGTCCCATGTATGTAGAGATGTAGAAAACCCAATTTTCGACTTTTGTCGATTACGCGATTTTTCTCCGTTTAATCTCAAACTTCTTAGATAGGTATTATATGTTATGTCACACATAATATACATAAAATAACATGTATTTCAGCTCCAATGGCTGAGAAAAAACGCCCCCATGTGACATAAAATTTGAGTTTGGATTTTCCACAAGTTAGGGCTAAATTGTGGGTGATTGATGTGTGTAAACATGGTATGACTCTGGGGTTGAATTTTACAAGTGGAGCGCAAATTTTCTGAGTTTTTTCAGTGTATATTGGCTGGCCATTTTTATATGGTAAGTACATGACATGCCGCGAAGGTTCGGTAGTCAACCGATACAACAATTTTCGGTTTATGGCATCGTGACATGTCGTTATAATTTTGATAGCAATATGACTTATAATATATGATATGAGACATGTATATACTCATAAATATGATGTGTATATTGTAGTGTGATGTCGACGTACGTTTATGATATGTATGATGTGTCGGTAAAACATCAGGATAGAAACGTATAACTCGTCGTTACAAAAAATATGTATATATATGTGGCGTATGTATAGGTTTGGAAAGAAAACTTTCCATTCCAAATTTGTTGCCAAATAGCTCTCTTCAAATATGTCTTCATGCAATGAACTAGTTAGTTCATCTCCTTAAGCTTTTCACTTAATGAAATAGTTTAGTTCATTAATCATGGCACCTGAAAATAGTATAAAGACAACAAATGTTTGCCATATGATGTAAGCTTTAACGTTTCACGGCAAATTAGTACGATAACATTATATATAAACATGTAAAGCATTTTTATCAAGTGCATATATCAAGTAACACTTATTTCATGCATTTTGTAAATACGTAACATTTAAATCATGCATTTTCAAATCACTCAAACTCCAGTTTCTCAATATTTTAGAGTTTATACGTGATAATAATATCTTGTTTACACACATGTCTCTATTTCCAAAGGTAAAACAACCACAAGAGGAGTTTGAGACAATAGGCCAAGCCAATGTGATAATGGATCGTCCAAAGTAGGATATCCACTTGCCAACTATAGCATTCTTCATCCATCTTATGTTTAGCCGGATAGGGTTACCATGACTCTAGAGAATCTTTAGCTTCTGTTATGTTTTTTTTATCATTGTAATCATGATCATAAATTTTATTATGATCAGCAAATAATTCTTTGACATTTTAATTGCCACACTCTGAGCTATAACACTCGTCACATCTGCCGTATCCATTTCCAAGAAGTACAAGGCTTCCTTAAAATGATGTCATAATTTCATCAAACCCAATTGAGTCCATAAACTCAATGAAAATAACTAAAACCACTCGATATAGTATCTAAAATAATCTTCGATCAAAAGAAAAATTACATTCTTGAAATAACTAGACCAACACTCGAAATAATAGATCTTATGAACACAATCCAAAAGTAGTGATTAAAAATCAGATAACTTGCAAACAATCAAACCTTGAGAACTGTTTTCAAAGCTCCTTCATCACCACACTCACCGTCTTCATCAATGTAAATATACTCATAGTTTTTCTCATCTGCAAAAATGGCAAGTGGCGTTATAAGCAAAAAAAACATGCTCAGAATACTCCCATCTTTGACCATCACATATAGTAGTTTTACTTTTAGCTCTTAAATGACTTATACATCCGCTAGAATACTTCGTCTAAAAGAACTTCTTTTAGATAGGCTCGTAGATCTCCATCATGAGACGAGGGCATGGAGCTTAAACCCATGTTTGGGCGTTCCAGCAACCTGCTTTGGAATTTCTAGACAACATAATATAGAACATACATTGTAGATCACTTGATAAGGCATGCTACACTAGTATAATCAATTTACGAGCACAAGATCTCTTATTTCATAAATCATATAGCATCAAGAACCTTTCACATTAAGCACATGCTTCATAAAAAACAACGTACTTATATATGATCCAATTTAATATCAAAATAGACATGTACAAAAAATATAATTTCATATAACCACTTTCACAAAACACAAAAAGGAGTTAGACTAGTTATCTCGAATCGAATACTTAATTTCTCTTTGTTTACACTCGAACCTAGACAATTTCATGATAAATATTATCGCTTAATAGCCTCATCATTATAACTTTAACTAAATATATTAATTAGCACTTAGGATATCTTTTTAGAAGTCAACAACATATTATAAGGCTTACTGATATTTCATCCCTAATTTATACTAAAACTTTTCTTAACTCAACTGGTATAGCCTCTAGTTGACTCACAAGTCACCAAGGTTCAAATACTCTTTGGGGCACCCTTTTTTTTCTTTCCAACACCCTTTTTATTAGTTATTAATTTTTACTCTTTCCTCAAGTCCCTTATGTCGCAGGACTAGGGGTGAGCAAAAAAACTGGAAACCGTAAAACCGGATCGAACCCGGACCGAAAATATAGATTTTAAACCGAACTGGAACCGTTTAAGTTTCACGGTTCGGTTCCAGAACCGTTTTTCTGCTTCACGGTTTTAATTCGGTTCCTAATTTTTCCAAACCGTTAGAACCGGAACCGAACCGTATAAATAATAATATTTTACTTTTTTTAATATAAATAACAAATAATAGTTTTTTTAAAAAAAATAAAGAGGAAAACTTGCGCCATTGACTCATTGCATTGCGTGAAATGAAAACTGACTCATATGGTTAAAAATTTTTATATTAGGAAGTTCTAAATCTGCATTTTATTGTTACATCTAATTTTCTCGAGTATTAAATATGTTAAGATTTCCTTCCTATTTCTTATATGTTTGCATCCGAGAAAATTTTAAGTTCAAGGATGCAAAATCCAACTAACTTTTTGATGATGGAATTGAATGGAAACCATGTATCTCTAACTTTTTGATGATGACATGGAACAATGTTTCACTTTGTTTTTTGATATCATTAGTATTACTTGACAAATTTTTAAAAAAAAATAGTATGACTTGACAGGATATGAACTAGGCATTTAGCCTTTTAAGCAACATTCAATTTTGCTTATTAGTTATTACTTCTGATGTATTGTTTGCTGCATTCATTTTTTGTTTTGTTCTGTTGAGTGTTGCCAAATGACAAGGGTGAGTTATTGCTGGAGTTGGTTTTCATTTTTTCAAAAAAAAAAATTCTTTCTTTCTTTCGCGGTTCCGCGGTTCTGAACCGGAACCGAACCGTTTTAAACGGTTCCACGGTTCTACAGTTCCGCAGTTCCGCGGTTCCAGTTCGGTTCTAAAAATAACATGCTAAATGGTTTCCGGTTCTGACAGTTTCAGAACCGTCAGAACCGGAACCGGACCGTTGCTCACCCCTACGCAGGACATTCTCAGAGAACTTACAATAGCTCACATATAAAGTTGAAGAACTTAATATAGTTCACATATCAACTTGGAGAACTTAATATAGTTCTTTGGAAATAACGAATAGAAATTGAATTTCTTCAAATAGAAGAGTATAATGAAGTTATGAAACTCAGGATCAAAATTCCTAACTCCTACATCTTGGAGCAATATCTCCAATACTAGAGAAAATAGTAAACCTAGAGGCTGAAAACGCATAAGAAGTTGAAGCTCCCAATAGGTATGTTTGTAACTCTATAGCCTCAAAAGTAGGAGCGAGTAGAGGCAAAAACAATAGTAGAATTAAAGACACGTGAGAAATGCTCCAGCAAAGGTCCATTAAAGAGCAAGTCTCTGAACTTACAGAGAATAAGATCTGGGTCTCCTACCATGAATAATATGCTACGGCTTGATCATGCTAAGGACCATTGAACCCGAAAAGCCGTAGCCTAGCCTAAGTTTTTGAACTCGGATGGTGGGTTTTGTCCTACAACTTCTGGGTTACAGGGGTTGATAAGAGCGTCATCAAAAAGGACAAGACTTTAAGGCAATAAGTAACTACATTCGAATAGAGCTAATGACAGATAAGAAGCCTATTGCTTAGAGTTTCTCGTTTTAAGTCCAAGTGTTCTAAAGAAGCACTTGGTCTCCGGAGAGCTAATGATGGGTTTGCCCGTATACCCTCCAAGTCCCAAGTGTTAAGGTCACAGATGATATGATGAGATATAAATACACTCGTATAGAGTGTATGATGTTAACCTACTCAGAGCTCCTCGAGGGAGTCCTTCCTGAGTAGTAACTGTTGAACACCTAAGTAAGGTTGCTGTCCAAAGTCCTACTGAACTCAGAGACTCTAGGGCTACTGCCCTCCAAGTTCACAGTGTTAGACATGTACGACTAAATGGATAATGATCAAGCTATTAATTCCTTAAGGGGTAAGGATGAAGGTTGCCTCTCATGGAGATAGCAGGAAAAGGAAGACAACTCGTACCAGAAGTCTACTAGTAATCACCGCCTAAGAATCTTACTCTGCTAATGGTTTCTACTCTACATAAGATACATCTTCCCACCAGGTAGAGGGATAAGTTGAATACACAAGTAAACTGGTTTTTTAAAATCACGTTTAAATGTTTATACGCAATAATAATATCTTATTTACCAACATTTCTCTGTTTCCAATGGTAAAACAACCACAAGAGCGGTTTCAGACAATGGGCCAAGCCGATGTGATAATGGGTCATCCAAAGTAGTATATCCATAAACCAACTAAAGCATTCTTCATCCATCCTATGTTTAAGAAGATGGGGTTGCCATGACTCTAGAGAATCTTTAGCTTATTTTTGTTTTTTATCATTGTAATCATGATTGTAAGTTTTATTATGATCAACAAATAATTGTTAAACCTTTTAATTGTCACACTCCAAGCTCTGATATTCAAGATGTCACATCCACAGTATCCCTTTTTAAATAGTACAATTGTAGCGCTCTGCCCGGGACTAGGGTCTCGGCACGATGCACCCACCGTACTCTGTTACGAGAAGTACAAGGCGTCGATAACATTGATGCATAAATCGTCATAACATGTATCGATGAGCGGAAGCAAAATACATAAGCAGAAATAAACATCAACATAAGTACATCCTAGTACATCCGCATAAGTGTCATAAGTACATCAAGAGTACAAAACATCAGAGTACAGAGCTGGATTTCCAAAATACAAAAGAGGCTGTAGCCAACTACTATTCAGCTTCTTGCACCTAGTCTCGAGGCTCACCTTCTATAAACTCTGGTTCAGGGTCCTGTGGATCTGCATGGTGAAATAAAGGGGTGAGCGATAACGAATCGCTCAGCAAGTATTTCCGCGTAGGTTCATCAAGTGAATCATGCATGGGGGCTGGGGTAATGGATGATACATTAAGGTGTGACACAGATGTATTATGCACAGAAAATATAAAGATAAAGTAAAGATGTCAATAAAAGTAAGTGCTACAATAAATAGAACAGATATCGCAATATGTACAACTATCACAGATAAAGAGCATCCCAAAGTAACAGTCCCTTCTGCTAATCATTCGCTTTTTATCCCATAGCTAACATCATTCTTGTGTACAATTTCTTCGGTTTGTTTCTTGTTGTTATTTAGTCATACTTGGTTTCATACTGCAAGAGTCTTAACTTAAGGGCACTATAGGGTGCGTGAGAGATGACCGTGATTTATGCATCGTAAAACTTTTGAAAAACGTTTCCTTTCATACATACATAACATGACATGACATCAATGGTTATAGCAATTTCCGTAACACAAGAATGGTATCCACGAGACATCGAATGATTTCCCGAGTGGCCATGAGTACCGTCTATGAATCCCGATGGTCCGACCACAGTGTTATATCATATGTATATAGGAGTAATGGTGACGTGTTATAACAGAGAACCCGGGTCCCTGATGTGGTGTTATACTCTGCAATAACATATTTTGTCCCTGACATATTCCCCCAGGACCATACAACAAGCAGCTCTCCATACAGAACGTCATAGACGTAACTGAAAGGCTGAGAACCCTTGTCCCAGACAAGGTGTTACACTCACCCACAGACATATGCATAAATAAAATGGAATCATTCGTCTTGGGGTACAATTCCGTAAATCATGAAAACCTTAAAACATTTCATGCAGAATCTTATAAACATGTTTGTAAATAACTCAGTGTGTCGGAAACCATAAAGACAACATGCATGAGGGGAGGTTTTACGTAGGTATCTTTTCCCTTTCATTAACTTATGGTAATTCTTATTTGGAATTAGTAATTTTTAGTTCATACTTGTAATTGGTTGTTACTTATTTAATTAGTTTGTCTTAAATGGTTAATTTGGCCTCTTTTGGCCGTGTGTCATCATACACGTATACAATGATTTCTTGGACATATTATGTTAGAAAAATATGTATTATTAATTAATGAACATTTAATTTGTCTTGCCTTAATGATATAATTCTAACATGTATTTTTATACGTATTTGCATAGTATACTTTAAAGTAGTTAATTTGTGATAAGGTACCAATAATTGGGCTTGCGGCCGAAAGTACCCATAGCCTACTTATATTACACCATCTCCATTTAGTGTTCTAGTGTGTTTATTTTTCCCATATGAATGACTCATAATATCACATAGAAAATGTTACATGTTTTAAATTCACTTCTTTAGGTGAAATATGGTCATTGGGCCGAAACCTTGTAGAGTCCGTTACTCGGAATTTCATCATTATGTAATGGTTACACTTATGGCCCTTTTTCCTTTTTATGTACTTGTTATTTTTATACATAATCATGAAAACATTCACCAATGGAATTTGTGTTTTGATGTGACCCCTTTAGACTTCATGGCCGAAACTAAAGGTATTTCCATATGAAGTTATCCACACATAATATTCATGCTTGATGATAATATGGTAACATCCATTTTCCTATTTTGAATTATTATAACATATGGTGATGGTTCACATAGTACATCAATATACTAAATGCTAACATGCTTAAACCATAGCATACATATATGTTCATGATCACAAAGATGAGATTTATGATGATGATCATGCTAAAAGTAACATGCAAATACATAAGGTGTAATATACATGGAACCACTACTCATTAGAGCATGATCATCAAGATGCCATCATGATGATGGTGATGATTTCATGGCATATGTGAGAGGCTCATGGCCGGTCCCCTATAAGAAGGAAATGGGTGATTCTAATATGTTGATGACTAAAAATGGCATCTTTAATAACATGCATGATGGAATGAGTTGTTTTGTACCGTCATAAGACTATAATACTACCATGTCTATGAAAAATCTCCTTTTACATATGAACATAAAATAAGTGACATGCATGTATTAAAATGATAAGAGAGGAATTCTTGATACACTCCCTAGTGTAATACTCTCATGTGTTTACAATTGCATCAAAGTGTTGAAAGAATGGTAAAGGTCCCTCCTTCTTGACATGCACGGCCTAAATGACCTATTAGTGGCTCCATTTTGTCTTACATGTTACATTAAAGTGGCATTCTAAGCATATATGAGGAATCCATCCAAGAGAATTACACATGCATCCACCAATTGAACATGCAAACATCACTCTCTACAATTGATGCTAAAGACTTGATTTAGTGATTGCATGCATGATCTATTCCTTATTAGTGAACATAACAATCTTTATTTTAATTTTCTTGAATAAGCTAGGAAGAATACTTGCCTTTGATACTTGAATCTTACACCTAAGAGTGCAAGATTTCTCCTTAGTTTTGGCTTGGTGACACACGGACTAGATGGCCAAGTGGAAGGAAATGTTAGTCATTTGGAAGAAGGAGAATTTAAGAATGTCTTAAGACTTGATCTTAATAAGTCTTACCTTTTCAAGGTTTGAAGATTCCTACTTGGTTCAAGCTACATGACTCCTTCTTCCTCCTTGATGCACTTCACGGTTTATGGGCCTAAGGGAGGAGGCATTGGAGTCATGTGGGAAAAGAAAATGTTGAAAGAAGTATGAACAAAGGATAATGATACTCTTACCTTTAGTATGCTAGGACTTGTAAGCTATCTCTTCACTTGCTATTGAAGGATTCATCCTCCTCTTGGGTGTGTATTTATTGGGTTTGGAGGGAAAAAACGGGGTGCAAAAGATATTCTTGCTAGTGAGAGAGGAATGAGTATGGAGGGAATTGAAGAGAGAGAAATTTATCATGCAAATGGAATGAAAATTTTGAAGTATTGTGTTTTTAAGTCATATTATCTTGAGTTGGCTGAAATTGTTAAATGACCAAGTGGGAACTTAAATCATGAGTTGAGGTGTGTGGTGGGAAGAAAAAGAGTTTGCATGAAACTTGGTTGGGGAGTACTCCTCTAAGTTGTAAGATATGTAATTCCGCACGCTGGCGTCCCTGAGCTCCATGCCTGAACTATTTTCCATGAAGAAGACTACTTCAACGATCGCTTTATTCATGCGACTATTCATGCGCACCCAAGTTTCATGCTCATATTGCCGAAGGATGTGTACCGGGTGCAACCATAAGCGAACGTCGCCCTGGCATCATTTAAGCCAGGGCGACCTCGGTACGCGTTTGTTTGATACTACTGTTCTCATTTCCTCCTTTCTTACTATGATGCTAACTGTTTCACTGCTCTCTCCTGAGGTACATCTCACTGTGGATCATTATACGCCATTATCGACTTCACCAATACCAGCATTCCATCCGCAAATTCGAGTCTTCCGCATGGCCACTGCGATATTGTCTTCGTGTTTACATAGCTTTAGAATCAATGATAGTCATATAAATATGTATGCTTTTTCCTTCACCAAGGTTTTATCCACAATGGTGGTTTTTCTTGCCAAGGTTTTAATGCGGCATATCATATATGACTGGAGATACACCATTATATGCTTTCTGTTTCACTTCTTTTCATACGATGACGATTGTATTTGATGTAATATGGTTTTCCTCCGCCACAAGTGAGGCTTATCAATAAATAAATTTTTTTCAAAAAAAAAATATCATGCATGAGTGGTGATTGGATGAGGCAATTCAAGGTAAAAAAAGAAGAAAGTAATATAACAAGTGGAATAATAAGATTAAATCCTCTAGTCCCTTCATGCATCGGCTGAAATTCCCATTAACGAGTAAAGGAGATTCCTTTTGTTATCTTGTTTAGAGAAAGGAACAATATGAGTGTTGTAAGGTAGTTTTAATCTTGCATGAATTATGATTTGTTGAGTGGAAGTATGTAAGAGTATAAAGTGATTTTCCTACTTCCTAGCCTTGGCCGAATTTTTGCATGTGGAAAAGATAAAGTTTCCTTCATTGGTTTATGGTTGGAAAGGCACTTTGCATGAAATGTGAGTGGTACATTGTCTTACTTGTGTAAGACTTGTAAATTATGAATGGTTTAATAGAAAATTGAAGGCAGTGGATGAAAAAGAATTTCTTTATGTCTTGTTTCCTTAATTGGCCGAAATTATGGTTAATGGTTTGCATGATGGAGTTTTTCTTAGATTGGAAGGATACTGAAGGGGAAAGGAGTTGCATGAATTCTTATTGGTTGTTTTTCTTACATTATGTAAGATTTGAAGTGATTTGAAAGGAAGGAAAAGTAAAAGACAAGAAATAGAAAATTTTTTGGGAATCAACAAAGAGGGTGGCCGGATGGTGGGAGGTAGGAGTGCAAGTGGTAATATTTTATTACTTTTAACTTTCCTTGTGTAGTATTTTCCTTTTCCTTTTTATTAAATCCCTAAATAAAATTTGCCCTTCGTTATCGATTAATTTTATATTTATTAAGTTAACCATCAGTAGTTCTTAAGTTTGTTTAACCTATGCATGTTAGATCGAGTGTTGTTCAACGATCGCACTTGATTCCTATCGTAATTTCTTTTTGCTCTCTTTGTCTCCTAGTCAGGAGATGCGGGTCATGTCAACCATGGTTCTTTAAAAGGATGCCATAGTTTCATCAACCCCAATTAAGTCAATAAAACTCAACCGAAATAGTAAAAATCATTCGATATAATATCATAATAATTTCATCACCCTTTTGGGCTTTCTTTATGTCTTTTTATCAAATTAAGAGATATAATCAACACTGCCATAGTGTTGGCAGAAGATTCCACAACCTTTAGGTCCAATTCCTCCATTTCTCTATCTAAGGTTGTTGGTTTTGAGTGACTAGTCTTTCAACTTAGAGCATCTGACGCTCTATTTGCTTTTCCTAGATGATAGGTTATGGTCAAGTCATAGTCTTTTAATAATTCCAACCACCTCTGATGTCTCATGTTGAGTTCTTTTTATATAAACAAGTACTTCAAGCTCTAGTGTTCTGTGTATATCTCATATTTTCCATCATACAAATAATGTATGCAAAGTTTAAGGGTGAATTTTGCCGCTGCTAATACAAGTCTTGCACCGAATAATTCTCCTCATATGGCTTTAGTTTTCTTGAGGCGTATGCTATAATTTGACCATTTTGGATAAACACGCAGCCTAACCAATTCTTTTGGGCATCACTATAAATCACAAAACCTTCTATTCCAAAAGGTTGTGCTAAAATTAGAGCATAAGTCAGTTTTCTTTCAATTCTTTAAAACTCTTATCACTCAAATTTCACTCGATTTTGAGTTAATTTACACAATGGGACGGCTAATCATTTATAAATTTACGGTAATATCCTACTAAACATAAAAAGCTTCCTACTTCATTAACATTGGATGGTCTAGCCCAGTCAATTATAGCCACAGCCATATTCACATCAACAGAAACCTCTTGTTCATAAATTATATGATCAAAAAATGTTACTCTTAAGACAAAATTCACATTTGCTAAATTTAGCATAAATCTTCTTTTCCCATGAAATTCACAAAACGTCTCTCAGGGTTTATATATGTCTTTACGACTCGACGAGTAAATCAAAATATCATCAATAAACACTATCACAAATTTGTCTAGTTGTAGCTTTAACACTGTATTCATCGAATCCATAAATTCCGTTGCGCATTAGTCAAACCAAAAGGCATCATAAAAAATTCATATATACGTTGTTCAAAATGCCGTTTTAACAACATCCTCTGCTTGGATTCTGAATTTGTGGTACCTGGATGACAAGTCAATCTTAGAGAACATCTTTGCACATTTAAATTGATCAAACTAGTCATCAATTCATCGAAGATGATATTTATAATTAATTATAATCTTTTTAAAGCTCTCGATAGTCAATGGATAGCCTTAACCTGCCATCTTTTTTCTTTACAAATAACACAGGTGCCCCCAAGGGAGGCAAACTTGGACTAATAATTTTTTTCTTACGTTTTGCAGGTGACATTCGATACGGAGCTTTTGATATAGGTTTGACTCCAGCGCCATTTTTATTTCATACTCATCTTCTCTATCAAGAGGTAGACCAAGTAATTCCTCACGAAACTCATCTTTAAACTCATTCACAATAAGAATACCACCGATGGGAGGCATCATTTCCTTAGTATCTATCATATAAGCCAAATATCCTTTGTTTCCTTTCTTGAGGGCATTGTAAGCTTGTATAGCTGTCAAGTATATTTTGGCAAACTTTCTTCACCTTTATATTTCCTTGGTAGCCAAAATTTTCATGTGTGCGGTTATTAAAGATCACTTTTTTTTGCTAAGAGTCAATTTATGCATATTATTTAGCCAACCAATCTATTCCTGAAATCATGTTAAAATCACTTATTTGAATACATATCAAGCTAGCATCAAAGGTATGATCATAAAGTTTTACTTCGTAGCCTTTGTCTATGTGATGCGATACAATCACTCTATCTCGAGCAGCTAAAACTCGATAAGGCCTTTCTAGCCACTCAACAATTGCTCAAGTACTTGGCTGATTTATTGGCAACAAAAGAATGACTTGAACCACTATCAAATAAAGAAGTCACAGGAATTGTATTGACCAAAAGAGTATATGCATTTTTGTTTCTCCTGAATATTTATTCTGGTTTTCTCTTAATAACTCGAACCCATCTATCAGATTTTCCAGTCTTTTAGTTGTCCACTACTTTATCAATTCTTGGTCTCTTGTGTTATGGCCGTAAACATTTTTACATGAAATTGCATGCAATAACCCTCATGCAGCACATGCACCCACGTCAATATACAAACAACATATATTATATATGTGTGTGTATATATATAATACACACACACACACACACACACACACATATATATATATATATATATATATATATCCTACTACAGGTGGCATGCATGGTTTCTATCATAAGTTGACTAGACTCAAGCAGGATATTATCATCTGGAATAAAAATATTTTCGGAAACATTTTTGATAATGTACAGCACGTAGAAGATGAGCTGCATCATGCTGAACATACTTATGATGATGATCCAACTCCGAGCAATCGTCAGGCATATCATAAGGCCAAGGCAGATTTTTTGCTTGCAACGAAGTATGAATATGATTACTGGAAGCAGAAATCTCGGGTAAAGTGGTTCAAAAATGGAGATGCCAATACACGTTATTATCATTCCATTGTTAAAGGCCGCCAAAGTCATCTCCGGCTGCAGCAACTTTATACGTCCGACGGTATATTATGTGATAGACAAACTAAACTGGAGACTAAGGCAATCTCTTTTTTCACGTCTTTGTTTACAAGGGAAACTACTAGTGAATATGGTAAGATATTAGAGCATATCCCCTGTTTGGTGTCTACAGAAGAGAATGCACTGCTTACTCAAGTACCTTAACCAGAAGAGGTAAAATCAGTAGTATGGCACTTAGATTCCTAAAGTGCAACGGGGCCGGATGGGTTCCATGGTAATTGTTTCCATTCCTGGTGGAATATTAACTCTGGGATGTAGTCAAAGCGGCACAGGAGTTTTTTCTTGGTATTCCGCAACCAATATGCATGGTGAGTGCTTTGATAATTTTATTACCAAAGGTTACAACACCACATTCCTTTGGTGATTTTCGATCCATTTGTTTGACGAACTTCATGAGTAAAATCTGTACACACATTGTGGCAACAAGGCTTAATGTGCTTTTGCCCAAGCTCATATCGCCAGAACAAACAGGATTTCTAAAGGGGTATGACATTTCATCTTAAGTCCTTTTATCCAAGAATATGATACATATGATGGATAAGGGTGGTGGGGGAGGTCAGTTGTGTTTGAAGTTGGATATGTAGAAGGCTTTTGACAGAATTAGCGGGGAATATCTGCAGTCGCTTCTAGCTGCTTTCGGCTTCTCTGGTTTCTTTATACGAATAGTTATGAATCATTTAGCTAGCACACGATTTTCAGTCTTGATTAATGGTGCACCTTGTGGCTTTTTTCGTCCCACACGGGGAGTAAAGCAAGGTGATCCATTATCACCTCTGCTGTTCATCATCGCTTCTGAAGGTTTCAGCCAGGGACTCAAAGCTGCTGTAGCAGCGGGATATATATCGTCCTTCTGTTTGGGTAGAATTCCATTTCATGTTACACATTTAGCTTACGCAGATGATCTTTTAGTCTTTTTGAAAGGTGGCAAGCGCAATCTTCATTCATTCAAACAAATTTTGGCTGCATATGAATATGCGTCAGGTCAGAAGGTCAATTTACAAAAGAGCCGTTTTGTTATTTCTTCCAATGTTTCTTTGTCACGGCGTCAGCAATATGCACAATTGCTTGGAATGCAAGAGATTGATTTGCCATTAAAGTATCTTGGATGTTATTTGCACAAGGGGATACCACGAGCTAGATACTGCACCTCTTTATTGCATCACATAGACTCTCATTTGCATGGATGGCACAATAAGTTATTGACGCAAGCGGGCAGATTAGTATTATTGGGCTATGTAATTTTAACGATGCCTTTACATGTCATGGCGGTAGGAAGACTTCCAAAATCAATCATTACAGAGATCAACAGGAAAATGGCATGCTTTTATTGGGGACCTAAGAGACATTGGATATCTTGGAGCTGCATTCAATTACCATGTGAGGAGGGTGGTTTGGGACTCAAAAATTTGAATTCATTGCAGGAGGCTTATTGTTTTCGAATTTGGTGGTCTTATCATCAACAAAACATGCTGTGGAGTAAATATATGCAAGCAAAATATGGAAACAGGGGAGATTATTGTCCCCGCTTACCTGATTCGCCAACATAGAAGTTAATTTGCAAGGTACATTCCTCCTCTCAGCCGCATAGTCAATGGGATGGAGAAAGGATCATTTGGCGCCTCACAAACTCTGGTGTGTTTACTCTCAAATCTGCATTTGAGGTTTGTCGTGTATCTTGACCTACCATATTATCATCTTCGTTCATATGTCACAAACAACAGAGGCCTGCCATTTAGAATTTCTTATGGCGGTTGTCAAATCATGCTTTGCCATTAGAAGATAATTTGCGTAACTTTATGATTATCCAGCCAATCAAATGTCCTTTTTGCACATCTGCATCCGCTGCAATTTCACATTTGTTTGTTCATTACCCAAATATCTGTCCAATTTGGATGTTGTTTGCTGAATGCTTGGATGGGATACAACCGTCTACAATGGATTTATGGCCATACTTGATGGCATGGTGGCTTTGTTCATCTGATCGCACTCTATTAGGTGTGTTGCACATTATAGTACCTGGCATCATCTTATGTAATATTTGGTGCTCTTACACATCCATTGCTTATAATGAGGATTCCACATGAACAAATTACGGGTTATTGGCAAAGATATGTGCTGATATTTACTCATGGGGAAAGACATTAGATGGGACTAAATTTGCATTGGACACTTGCCATCTTCAGCATACCGGACTATTGCCCCCGCTTAAACCGCCTAGACTACAGGTTACACGGTGGATGACTCCTCCTTCGGGCCGCTTAAAGCTTAACACTGATTCCACGGTTGGACGGCATTTTGCTGCTGGCGGAGCCATTTTGCGTGATTCATGTGGTGCCTGTCTTGGCGCAATCACATTTCATTTGCCTCTACTTCGGCCTTTTGCTGCTGAAACACAAACCGATTTTTTTGCTCTACTGTATTTTTTGCCACTCTATGCTAACATTGATTTGGAGATAGATTGCCAGGAATTGGTTACGTTAGTTGCGGATCCTTCTTTCATGCCACGAGATTATCATCTCCTCTGCTTATACACTTTGCTACGACATACTCAGACGCCAGTCAGACATATATATCGTGAAGCCAAACTCCCTGCACATTATTTAGCGCAGCATGGAATGACGATAGCTACAACATGTATTTTTTTACTTCGGCTGGGCTACCACCTTTGGTTCGCGGCAGTGTTGCGTTAGATGTCACCACCAACAACTTTCAACAATTTTGACATTATATTGGTCTTCCATATGGATTGGCATAGTCTTACATTCCCTACCTGCATTCTATCCAATGCAGGCAGGTTGGGCATGCTCTTGTGTCCTCAAGGCTCTGTTGTTTATCTCTGTTTTTATTCGCCTCTAATGGTCTTCCGTTGTCTTTGTCTTAACTTCTTAATGTGCTTGGCTGTGAGGATATTTCCACAATGCCCACATCTTCACAATGACCTGCAGAGACGAGAAAGGCTTAACTTTGATGTGTCGCCTTGGTTTGCACTGAATCAAGGCGACATGAGTATGTGCTATCTCCAACTCCATACTTTTGCATTCATTATATACATTACTCTTACATCTATGCTTTTCCTAAATGGTTATGAGGTGCAATGGTGTACAAGATCTGGCGTCATAAGGGGGCTATCATCAACAACAGTGGCAAGCACACGTCTCTGCGATATCACGAAAGTGTTGAAGGGGTCAATAGAATTCTGTCATGCCCTACCACACTTATTTATTTACGGCTCTGTATTGGCTAGGCATTCCAATAGTATAAATATGTATGCTTTTCCTTCGCCAAGGTTTTATCCACAAGGGTGGTTTTACTTGGCAAGGTTTTAATGCGGCATATCATATACGATTGGAAGCTAGCAATCATTAGCTCTTTACTTTATATTTTCGTATGATGACATTTTGTAATATGGTCTTCCTCCGCAAAAAGTGATGCATTTTAATAAAAATTCTCCTTATATATATATATATATATATATATATATATATATATATATATATTATATACATGTATACGGCTAAGAAAGGAAAAAAGGAAATAACATAAATAAAAACCCTAAGAAACCTAATGTGAATAGGAGAAGAACTAGATAGAGTTTTGAATGAAAAACACTCCTAGTTATCTTAGAATTTTGGTAACCTAAATACATTAGAACTCTACACAATCCTATCTATATCTGCATACACATAACACAAAATCCTCACCATTCATCAAAAGCAAAAACCGGCCAGTCCCTCCCCTTATTCTCCCAAACAGCTTCCAGCATCTATGTGGAAGAACAACCCAATCTTTGATCATTTTCATCCTGTTTCTTCGTATATTGTGTATAATCAAGACACAAGGCAAGTACCCATGCTATATTTGCTATGTTTTTACAACGTTATTATGCTGATTTCATATCAACTTGAAACATGCATACGTAATTGTGTTATGCATAGATTGTTGATTATACATGTGTATTTGTTGCATCGATGTATTGATTATGTGTATATATGTATAATATTGCGTGAATCTTGTTGAAATTCATGATGTTAGCCATCAGGTGATGTGTGTGTGCCGCTGCTTCGTGGTGTCTATACATTACATGTTTATAAGGCATGATTAGTAGATCTATATGTATGTGAATTATGTGACAGTATATGTGCTATTTGGATTTCGTTTCATGAAATTGTTATGTTGTTGGCTGAATGATGTGGGCTGGTCGGGGAGGTTTTTAAATGGACCATTGATGATGGAAATCATAAATTGAATAGAAAGAAAACCGAATGGAATGAAATTAGTGTTTTTGACGCTGAAAGAGGGGAAAAAATTTTAGAAATTGGGATTTTTGGTGATTCGAGGGCGAAATATGGTAGAAAACGTTGAAAGGAGAATTCTGGTGGTGGAGGTGGCTAGAACGCGGTGGCGTGTGGGCCACATTTGTAGGCCAAAAGTGTCATGTGGCCGCGGTTGTGACGGCACATGAGAGCGCATGGAAGCTCCTTCTTCTACGATTTTCAAGGCAGTGTGTTAAACGTGAACCGTACTAGGTGTCTGTGGGGTTAGTTGTGAGAAAAAAATTAGTGGTGAGAAATCACGTTGTAAACCGAAGTGGTTAGTGTACGGGGGAGAGAAATTAGGGTTTCGGAGAGGGTTGGGGGTGTTGGGGGAGAGTGCTGGGGGCAGCGGTGACGGGCTAAGGGGCAGTAGGGGGTGGTGTGTGGCTTAGGGGTTAGGGGTGAGGTGAGTTGGTTAAGGGGCAGGGAAAAAGTGGGCCGAGGGCAAAACGTGTAAATATAAGCACGTATATGCATGTATATGAATGCGAGCATATACGTGGATGTACTTATACATAGGATATTAAACATAATTAAAACAAAAAATGAAATGGTAAACGGAAAAGTATAACGGTAAATGAAAAGCGTTTGCAAAATTGCATGTTTTTGGAAAAGTTATCCTTACAAAGGAAATATATTGCGTAGTTGAGTTTGGTTCTAAACAAACGGACCGTCCGAGCACATATTGACTACGCTGTAAGGAGCTAGGCCGCTCGGACACATATTGACTGCCAATTGGCTGTCCAGGCAAATATTGACTATGCTGTAAGGAGCTAGGCCGTCTGGACACATATTGACCATTGGGGAACCAAAACTATAAATCTTACAATATAAGTCACTTGTAAAGTAGAGCCATGGCCATTGCATTGCATTGATAAGAATGGATATCGCATATGGATGTCGTAAAGGGTAACCGCATATGGATATCCAAAATGGATATTGGAAGGGGTAATCGCCTATGATATGAGAATTGAAATATGAAACAGAAAGGAATAAAGGATAAATGGTTGTCGAGTCGTTGCATTCATGATTTTAAAAATTCATCATGACTTTTTGATTGTACTGATTCTTGTGTGCGATGAGTAAGTTGCGTGTGCTTTACTTGCTTGATTCTACAAGAAGGTCAGAAAGGTAAATTTTATTTGCAAAGAGAAGCATGTTATTTTCTGTATCGTTATTTAATTATCTTATTTACTGTTGCCTCTACGTGTATGATCCCACAGTAAATATAGTAAGGTTACTTGCTGGGCGATGTATGTCGCTGACCCTATGTTATAAATCATATTTGCAGATTCCCAGGATTACGAGCTAATGTACATTGAGGACGATCAGGAGCGGGGATACTGAGGCTATAGACTTAAGGATTTGATCGAGGATTTAGTAGACTTTATTTTTTTCAGTTGGATAGTTTGTTTCTATTTTGATTTTTGTAAACCCTAGATTAGAAGGCTTTGACTTTTATTAATGGCATTTATTTCGAGATTTTAATTTATATCGCTTCCTTTGATATTGATTTGTGTTATTATGCTTACGTGTAATGGATTGTATCGACGCCTTGCATTTTTCTTAACGAAATACGGCGAGTGAGTCGTTTCGAGTTTTAGGGCTCGGGACAGGTCGTTATATCTTGTCTCTGCTTTCATCATCCTTTCGCTTGATATCACCTTTTCTTGAAAAATTTTGAATGTTTGCATTCACGACCACAGTCCTTATCCGGCTATTTAGGCCTCTTTCAAACTTCATCATTTTCACCTCTTTATCACACATAATAGAACACACAAAATGACCAAGAGCATTAAATTGATATCATAATAATCAATTGCCATGTTAGTTCCTTGTCTTAGAGATTCAAAAGCACTAATCTTTTGCAAATGCACTAGTGAGGGAAAATAGAACTTGAGAAACTCATCCTTTAACTTAGTCTATTTGACCGGGGTTGGCATATTCGATTTAGTAGTAGATCACGATTTGTCATCCTCTCCAGCCAAGAAGAGCTTGATTACTTAATTTTTCATCTCTTCTAGAACTTGGAGTAGGTATAAGTTATTTTCCACTTAGCCACATTTTTGACTTGTCCAAAATTGAGCTACCATCAAACATCAACATATGCATCCTCTTTATACCCTCATAGTAGTAAGAAGTTTCAACCTGAGGTTGTGGGTTTGCTTGGACTATTTGGAGTGCTTGGGCAAATTGTTTCATTGCATTCATAAAATCAGGTGGAAAGACATTCTGGTTTTGATTATTGCATTATTATTTTCTCTTCGAGGAGATATTTTCTATAAAACGTAGAAAAAAGTGATCTTATCTCCCGAATATACTTTATACACTTTATACAAAGAGTTTAATCTATTCTTTGAACTAGAAAAACATACACAAGGCAATAATACTTACCCAAATCACGTAGAAGCATGAATTAAATTGAATCTATGCATAGAAAATAATATTATAGAGTACATGTCGTAACCTTGATAAATCATTTTCTTAATAATTATTGTCTCACTAATAAATCATTCCTTAGCAACTATGATCCCATCTTAGATCTAAAATCATACTTTGATAATTTTATAAGTGTCACACCCAAGCCTTAAAACTCTAGATGTCGCATCCATCGTAAATGTTATTACCCGCACCCCGGGTTAGTTGAAAAAAAGACCAAAGGAAATTACGGCGGAATGTCAGTGCGATGGTTGTATCGCGTTACGCGGAATGAATAAAATCTCTTGCCAAACATCAAGACAAATAAATCACAACCTAAGATGACTAGGTAAGTCAAGTAATTTAATTAAATAAGAAATACAAATAGGACACAAAATTTAGCTCTACAATTAAATAAATATAAAAGAAAACTAAGACATGAGAAAACACTAAAGGGTAAAGTTGTTTTTCCACCCCCCAAACCCCCTTGAACTGCCACCCTCACACCCCAATAGAAGACAAGTTGTCTTCATTTTGTCCCATCAAAATAAAATAGTAAAGGGTAAAGTTGTTTTTCCACCCCCTCAAACCCCCTTGAACTGCCACCCTCACACCCCCAATGGAAGACAAGTTGTCTTCAATTTGTCCCATCAAACCACAAATTGCCTTCTTTTTCTTACACCATTATGTACTTTTCTTACACCATTACTTTTTCTTTTCCCAACCATACTATAAGACAAAAATTTTCCCCACCACCCTTGTAAATTTCGGCTGACATAGGAGGAGAAAGAAAAGTCTTTCTTTTTCAACTCACTCCACCTACTATGCTTTTTCTTACGCTATTTTGTACTTTTCTTACACTCTTATTTTTCCCTCTTTCTAACCAACACATAGGACAAAGATTCTTCTCTTTCCTTTCCCCCACTCACTCACGATCAAGCCAATGCTAGAGAGACGAAAATTTCTCCATAAATTCCACTACACACTACCATCATTTCACCTTCTTACACACCTATAATTTTCTCCAAATTTCAAAGCTTGATGGAAATTTTGTACACCTCTTGAACACCTCGGCCAAACCACCCCCATTTGCATTTCTTTATTTATTTTCCTTACACATCACCTTTCCTTTCTTCACCCAATTATATTGCATTCAACCTTTACTATAACCCTCATTTTCCTCCACTTCATGACATGAAAAGAAAGCTCCTTCACCTTTTATTCCCATCCATAACCCACGGCCGACCAAAGGGTGTGTAGGAAATATATTACTTCATACACTTCCATTTCATTTCGCAATTCTCTCTCCACTCATCAATCTTACCTTCCCTCCTCTTCCAAACATCTTCCAATCTTCAACTTCTTCTCCCCTCCACAATTTTCAACCGAGAAGCCCCAACAAGAAGAAATTATTTTTCTTTTAATCCTTCTTCTCCACTAACCTCTCTTTTCAACCAATACTACATCATGCATGTCTTGCACCATCACTTTTCCTCTTCCAACCTCAAGTATCATGATGAAATTCTTCCTCTCCTCCACTACCTCTTAAGGCACGGCTACACCATTAAAAAGGGAGCAATTCTCTTTCCAATTTCACTTCACTCCCCATTTCAAGAATTCTCCCCAACCAAACTCCTTCTTCTCTCTTTAATCACTTCCATTCTTCAAAAGCAAAATTTTCTTTTCCTCTTGGATCCTTACCAAAACCATGAGCTAAGGTAAGAAAGACAAAGGAAGGATTCTTCCATCACAAGTGAGGAACAAGCTTGCATGTAAAAGAAATCACAGGGTGAGGATCATAAAATCAATTTTTATCATCTTTTCTTCATCTATCCTTCCAAAAGATCCCATTTTCTTCTTCCTTAGGCACTTCAACCATGAGTTCCATAGAAAAGGAAGAAGAAGCGTTCTTAAGTTGAAAAGAAAGGCAACTTGAATGATTCCTCAAGGTGAGAACTCCTTTAAGATAGATGATAGCTTTTTAAGAATTCACCTCCCAAAAATAACTAAATTTTACCCATTTTTAAGACCCTAGGCTGTAGGTACAAGGCAAGAGGAAAAAGAAGAAATCTTTTCTCTCTTAAGTGTAAGAATCAAAGGAAACACAAGTATCTGTTCCAAGTTACTTCATGCATGTTAAAAAAATTGAGTCTCCTATGCTTAAATCACAAGATGGATCATGCATGCATTAAATAAAAATGATGACTTGATGAAGAACATAAAGAAAATGTACTTGCATATGCTTGGTTAGTAATATTGATGGAATGGTTACACAAATGCATGACTATGACTATCATGAAGGGAGAAAGTGTCTTGCATGTTAAATTCATGGTAGTATAGGCTTTATACACACACACACACATATATATATATATGTATATATATATCGACTAGATACTTTACATATATATCATGAGGCGAACATGGCTGCCCATTATCTTGCACAACATGCTGTGTTGCATCCCCGTACGCATACCTATACGCATCAGACGCTTCCGCCATTAGTACGTGGTGCCATTACTTTGGATCTTTCTACAGCTCAGTTGCGTGTCATTTAATCAGGTCTTCTATATGGATTGGCACGACTATCAAATCTCTGCCTGTGTCCTGTTGGACACAAGCAGGCTTGACGTGGTGGATGACACATACTGGAGCATAACCTATCGACTTCAATTTCCGGAGATGGCAATTTTTCATTGGCTGTTGTCTATGTTCTTTAACACAGGCAACATTGATGCGTTTACTTTATCCTCTCCTCAGACATTCACTCCACTTATATCTTCATTTCGCTATCTTCAACTCACATATGTGTTTCTTTTCTGGTGGTGGGCGTTGTGGCATTTATACCTCACGAGGACAACACAACTTATTTACCCAAATACACGATCACATACATTGGACATGCATGGCTTCAGCTGCGGGACTCTTTCGATGGCACTCCAACACTGCAGTGTCAACATTTGCCCAAATCATACAATCTTTCTTCCTTGGAATTTATGCTTGTATTACATATATGTCGATGAAAGTCGTATAAATATGTATGCTTTTTCCTTCGCCAAGGTTTTATCCACAAGGGTGGTTTTTCTTGGCAAGGTTTTAATGCGGCATATCGTATACGACTGGAGATATACCCTGCTTAGCTCTTTGATTCATTTATTTTCATACGATGATTTCTTTGATTTCTTGTAATAAGGTTTTCCCTCCACCATAAGCGAGGTTATTTATAAAAGAGCTTTTTAACAAAATATATATATATATATACACACACATGTGTAGGCCTCATGATGATCATTATAAACAAGGTCTTCATATTCATTTTTATGTTATTTATCAACATGCATGACATGGAAAGTGTTAGAATGGAAGATGTATGTATGAGCAAGTATGTACTTATCTAGTATGTACTTAGAAATGACAAAATCATGTGTTTGTGAGCATAGTGAGGTTCGACCATGTATAGAAATATCCATTAGAAGAATTACTTTAATATCCACCATATGCATGCATTGATGATATGTTAAAAATAATAAAAAAGGGGTGCATACAACTAAGACATATATTTCGTTCAAGTAAAGGTTGTGCATAGAAGTGTTTGTATGATTTGTCCTATGAGAATATGTATGTTACATATGTGTTTCATTGCATGTTATATGTCTTTACATCATGAAGTTCATGCCACCATCATAATATGTTAGAAGTTTAGAAAAATTATTCAAGCATGGTCACATATCTAAGGTGTGCAAATGATGAAATTAGGCGTGACATGACCTAGGGTCATTAGGTCTAGGTGACCATAGAATGTACCCCCATGACATGTTGTTTAAAAACTACTTGAAAATAGATGCATAAATATACATCTTGCAAATAATAATAATATGATTAACAAATTGCATTAGGTATAATCGTGTGGGAGAGCAAACTTTCGGCCAAGTGACCATAATAGTAAAATATGATGATATTTTGAAGAGCTTCTCAAGTGTGTGTGTGTGTATATTTTTTTTTGGAAAAGATAATGTTTATTGGAAGCCTCACTTTTGGTGGAGGAAAACCATGTTACAAACATCAGTGTATGAAAATAAATGAAACAAGTCGCTAATGATGGCGAGTCTCCAGTCGTATATGATATGCCGCATTAAAACCTTGCCAAGTAAAACCACCCTTGTGGATAAAACCTTGGCGAAGGAAAAAGCGTACATATTTATACGGCTGGTAATTACGCCTAATCTATATGTGAATGAATACATGTATAAGTTCTGGCGGGAATATATATCGCTACTGAGCCATGCATCATGCCTTGAGCTCGATGTTGCCGAGATGCCGTGATTTATTGTTGCTGCTCCAGGTGTACCGTGTACCTCATGAGAAATCAAAAATGCAGTTAGGAGTAACATAGTGAAAATATAAGATAATGCATTTGACGAGACCCAGACCATACCAAAGTCGCCTTGGCTCAACATGAACCAAGACGATGGTGTGTGTTGATTGCCACTGGGCGATATACGTATGCCGCGCTTGATAATGGTTGTTAATCTCATGGTTGCCCCCGTAAATGATGTCCACCATGGCAAAGCAAACGCAAACGCAAACGTCAAAAAAAGATTAGCGTATGGAAGATTAGTGCAGAGTTTAACGTGCATAAGGAGCGAATGTATGAATAGTAAACGCACCAATGTTGCCTGCGTTCGAAAACACAGACAACGACATGGATATTTGGCAAACATGTATCACGCTCTGAAGGTCGGCAGATGAAGGTCCGTGATTAAAGCGCCGCGAATTTCACACGGCAATTCATGGACTGAACTGTAGAATTGCATTCCGGATGATCTATAGCCATACCTAGCCAGCTTATGTGCTGCTGAATTTGCTTCCCTTGGACAATATTGAATTGTTGAATGATTAAGACTGAGGAACTGCTTTTCTCGTGTGATATCTGATGCCAGTGAACCTGTGAATTGCCTATTTTCAGCCAGCAGAGTGATCAGGAATTGGCAATCCATCTCCACCACTAAATTGTCGTATTGTTGCGCATAGTACAGCAGTGCCATTATCATTGCTTGAATCTCCGCCCGCAGCGGCCGTAATAAAGGTAGTGGAAAGTAGATATGCGAATGAAAAAGGCCTTGATCCGTTCTAAGTACCGCTCCACCTGCCGAAATTCTTTGTCCTACAGTGGCGTCAGCATTTAGTTTCAACTTGCCCGATGGTGGAAATTGTCAACGAACTATTGTCAGCTCTTCATTCGTAATGTCGGGGAGAAATGTTGATCAACAAGATGAGGTATTGTTTTAGCAGATTTTTTCCCGCTCATTGAGTAACACCATGTATATACTGCTCCCTTTATCGTTGTATACAACCGATCATAGTTGAATTGCTCCTCTTCAAATCTACAAGATGCATACATTTTCCATATTTCCTAAGCTACAATTGATGGCACTATTGCTTCAAGCTGGCCTAACATTGTCTGTTGCAAGGACGTTTGCCACCATCGAAGTAAATGAGCCTTAATTGTGCGAGAGAATGGCATTGGTCCAGAGAATGTAATTGACATATCCACCCAAAGTGGCCGAATGGCTGAGCAATGCAGAAATACATGATCTTGGTGGTTATGATTTTGGCGACAAAAAGCACACTGCGATGGGTAGGATGTCATCCAGCAACGAATATTGTTTACCATTGGTAAAGAGTGTGTCCAAAGCCGCCAAAGAAAAACTTTCTTACCTGGATGTGAAGTTTTCCACCAAATATACCGTGTCTCAACCTTGGCATTCCATGAGAAGCTACTAATGAATAAGCTGAGCGTATAGAGAATTGTCCATTTTCATATGGGGCCCAATGTAGCCTATCGTGTGTTGTATAAGTATGCATCTCCACATAGTCATGTATGCTGCATATTCTCTTCCATGTAGATGAATCATATATATGAGAATAAATAAAAGAACGATGACCATATTTGGCTCTACAAAATTCTGCCCATAATGTATTGGAGTGAAAGTACTTCCACCACAATTGACAATCATATGCTTTTTGGACATGCAAAAGATGTCGAATGCCTAGACCACCAACTTCAACCGAACGACACACAGAGGGCCAGGATTGCCAGTGATGTGTGTATCCTATGTGTAGTGAATTAATTGACAAATTGCAATGTATACTTGTATGTGTGTGCCCAATTGAATGCCTAGACCACCAACTTTAACTTCAATCATATGCTTTTTGTATGTGTGTGTGTATATATATATAGACACACATGTGTGTGTATTATGTGTATCCTATGTGTAGTGAATTAATTGACAAATTGCAATGTATACTTGTATGTGTGTGCCTAATTGAATTCAGCCAAGTGACCGTAATAGTAAAATGTGATGATATTTTGAAGAGTTTCTCAAGTATATATGTGTGTGTGTGCGTATATATGCATATATATATATATATATATATATATATATATATATATATATATATATATCTGTGTGTGTAAACAAAGATGTGGATAATGAGAAATATAAGTATGTTAAACGAATAAATGCAATATCAAGTCCTTAAAGTGGTAACAAAATATAATAATGGGCTGTTTTGAAGCATTTCGGCTAAGTCACCTTGAAAGGACAAAGTGGTAATTTTTACATTTGCAAAAGACATGAAAGAGGGCTGTGTTATGAGAACCATAAAATAAAATATATGAAAATGACTATTTGAGACAAAATGTGGGCAAAACAAATCCCAAATGTAGGCTGACCTTAGAGGTATACCATTAGTCTTAAGTTACGAAATTATTAGAAACGTGAAATCACCTGATACCGATCATTCCTCTATGCATACGACAAAATGAATTTTAAAAGCAACATGTTTTATCTTACGATGCATCTTTACAAAAATTTTTATCATGTGAAATGTTTTAAAAGAGTTTTACAAGAGATGTTACACAAATATGATTTTATCGCATGAAAAGTTTTAAAAGGATTTTTAATGAACCATACCTTGCGTCGACTGACTCCATACGACTTATGTATTTTTGTGATGGCCGAATGTAACACCTTGTCTGGGACAAGGGATCTCCGCCTTTATGACATGTTTACGATGTTCTATTTACGGAGGGCTTCCTGACATCTGGTCCTAGGGGAGCATGTTAGGGGCAATATACGTTATGGCTTATTTGGTTACTTGGGACTACCGAGCACGTTCGGTACAAGGTCTTTAGCATCTTATCCCCTAAAGATCTTGGGATCTCTGTCATAACGCATCACCGTTAGTCTATGTATGTTGATGTAACACCATGGTTGGACCATCGGGATTCATAGACTGTACTTGACTACTCGGGGAGTTCAGTCGGTGGGTCTTGTGTACTGTTCGTGAACGTTACGATATGTTATGAACACAACTGTATCAGTTTTGATACGGTGATTTCAGACATGATTATGACCGGGAGTTTTTTCTGAAAAACTATGCATGACCTTTTCATCATACAAGCATACGCATTTTTACCGGTGTCACTACAGCATAGGGCATGGGCATAGACATGGAAAGAGAAATTGATTACGAAGCATAATCGAAAAGCATAACCACTACGTAAGAAGAAAAGAAATATGAAAATTAAACAAATGAAGTATTATGGGATTTACTTTCTGCAATTTATCTATTCCGATATATCTGTTTTACTTTACTTTATCTGTTATTACATGGTATATTATGTCACTGTTCCAGTTATTAATTATTGTTCACCATGCATGTTCCATATAACGGGCCTATGCAGAAATACTTGCAGAGCGATTCGTTATCGCTCACCCCATATATTAATATATTACAGAGACTCAGGAGCTAGTTCCAGACACGGTGGAGGATATCTCGAGGGTTGATCAACAGTGATGGCCATATGCACCCAGACTTATGTAGTTTCATTTATGTTATTTCATATTTGTATTATGACTTTGATTGATGACGTTTAAGATGTATTCAGATTTAGGTTTCTATACAATACATGTTGATTACGCTTTGTGTATTTTATGATGCTTCCGCGATTTCGATACATGTCTATGTCGACATGCATATGAATGTTATCGACGCCTTGTACTTCTCGTAGCAAAGTACTATGGATGCACCGTACTAGGACCTCAGCCCCAGGCAGGGTGCTTCAGGTGGTATCAGAGCCGAGGCTCTAGATCCACACCGGGCAACATAAAGTAAGCAGCGACATGTAATAGGTTATGATCGTAGAACCTAGGCTATGATCATAGACTTAGGTGGAGATCGTAGAGCCTAAGTGTATGATTTTAGACTGAATGCGACAGCTTTAATATTCCCCTAGAATGGTTTAGAAAAGGTATCAGGATAATCATACTTTCACTTAGTGCCGCATAAATTAACTTAAGAATGTAACAATTGAACTGCTTCCCACTAAATATGCGTAACAACTTAAAACTTAAGGTGTTTCATGATATATTGGCTAATTGTGTCAATTTAACTGTTTGAAAGAGGATGCTAACACAACCTGATAGACGGACTCCATCACTTCCCCCACAGGGGTTATAACAAGCGTTAGAGTGGACACCGTCACCGTCGACATAGATTCTATCTCCAGTGGCTCAATTTCCTGGGAGATACTTCGGTCATTTTTCGAGGCTCTGATACGATTCCGCTAGATAAGTGAGTCCGCCCATGATCCACCACCATCATCCACACAACCATGGCCTCATAGAACCAGCGGGTTCTATTATGGATAGCTGGCCACCGCCAGAGTTCTTAGTTTTAATGGAGAGCTAGATATGAGTAAGGCGGAAAGATGCTTGGATGACATCAAGAGGGGCTTTCAGTTAGTACAGGTGCCTGAAGAGGTGAAGGCACAGATTGTTCTGCCCTTCCTGGTGGGTAGAGCCAATCAGTGGTAAAGGATTTATATTCAGCTACAGCCTAGACTAGTGACTTGGACGTAGTTTTTAGAGGAATTTTGAAGATTTGATCTTTCCCCGGCACTGATCATATAGAGGATAAGAGAATTCGACACACTGAGACAGGAAACAGAGGATTCAGTTTTTGAGTATTTCTGGCGATTCGTCACCCTGGGCCACTACGTTCCTAAGATAATTGGTGATGAAAGGCTTAAGATGGTTAGGTTCAGGCATGGTCTAAATTCTTGGAACCGAAATTGGTTAGTTGGTACACATCCATGCAATTTTGAGGAACTATTGGAAGACTACTACCGACTGGAGCGTGTTATTGTGTTACCAAACCAAGAGACCAGGGATAGGAGATCCCGAGTGACTTTGAGGATCAGACTGAGATATGGGGCCCGTGCCCGTAGAGGGCAGGCATACGACCCTAACAGCCATCATCCAATCGACATCAGTTCCATTGACGGTGGAGATTGGCTACAGCAATTCTGATATGCCAAAGATGCATGAGACAGCGTACTGGTGAATGCCGCATGGGGACAAATGTGCGTTTTCGATGCGGCGAGACTGGACATGTGATGAGAGAGGGCGCGACAGCAAGAAGGGCCATCACGAACCGATACTCAGAATTAGAAGCTGGCGGGCACAGATACCCTAGATACTGGATATTATAGCAGGTACGTAAAATTCCTTGGTTTATTCAGATCATTACTGTCATGGTTGAAATTGGAATCCTTAGAAATAGTCTGAATTGATCACACCTGGAAGCATAATCACTCGGAATAATACCGTAGAAGTACGGAGGCGAGTACACCCTAAGCAAGTGATTCAACCGACTCTCCAAACTGGATGATACTGATAATAAAATACACGAAATTTCCAACATAGTGCCACATAAGCTGTAATTCTAGGAAAACGTGTCCGAACGCCAAATCAAGTGCATAGAGTGAGGTTCGGGACATGTGTTAAGGGTGAAATCAGCATAGTAGCGCTAAGCAATTGATTGCGAATAAACTTACAAGTTTTGAGGACTAAACTTTTTATAAGGGAGGAGGAATATTACGACCCGCACCCCGGGTTAGCTGAAAAAAAAGAACAAAGGAAATTTCGATGGAATGTAAGTGCGATCGTTGTATTGCATTATGCGGAATGAATAAAATCTCTTGCCAAACATCAAGACAAATAAATCACAACCTAAGATGACTAATTAACTCAGGTAATTTAATTAAATAAGAAATACAGATAGGACACAAAATTTACCTCCACAATTAAATAAATATAAAAGAAAACTAGGACATGAAAAAATAGTAAAGGGTAAAGTTGTTTTTGCACCCCAAACCCCCTTGAACCACCACCCTCACACCATACCCCCCACATGGAAGACAAGTTGTCTTCATTTTATCCCATCAATCCATAAATTATCTCATTTTTCTTACACCATTTTGTATCTTTCTTACACCATTACTTTTTCCTTTTCCCAACCATACCATAAGACAAAATTTTTCCGCACCACCCTTGTAAATTCCGGCTGACATAGGAGGAGCAAGAAAAGACTTTCTTTTTCACCTCACTCCACCTACTATGCTTTTTCTTACACCATTTTGTACTTTCCTCACACTCTTATTTTTCCCTCTTTCCAACCAACACATATGACAAAGATTCTTCTCTTTCCTTTCCCCCACTCACTCACGGTTAAGCCCATGCGAGAGAAGATGAAAAGTTCTCCATAACTTCCACTACACACTACCATCATTTCACCTTCTTACACACCCATAATTTTCTCCAAATTTCAAATCTTGATGGAAATTTCTTACACCTTCTGAACACCTCAGCCAAACCACCCCCACTTGCATTTCTTTCATTTTTCCCTACAAATCACCTTTCCTTTCTTCACCCAATTATATTGCATGCAACCTTTACCATAACCCTCATTTCCACCACTTCAAGACATAAAAAGAAAGTTCCTTCACCTTTTATTCCCATCCATAACCCACAGCCAACCAAAGGGTGAGTAGGAAATATATTACTTCATACACTATTCCGTTTCATTTGGCAATTCTCTCTCCACTCATCAATCTTACCTTCTCTCCTCTTCCAAACATCAATCTTCCACTTCTTCTCCCTTCCACAACTTTCAACCGAGAAGCCCCCAACAAGAAGAAAAAGTTTTTCTTTTAATCCTTCTTCTCCACTAACCTCTATTTTCAACCAATACTATATCATGCATGTCTTACACCATCACTTTTCCTCTTTCCAACTTCAAGTATCATGATGAAATTCTTCCTCCCCAACTCTTCCTTAAGGCACAGCTACACCACTAAAGAGAACAATTCTCTTTCCAATTTCACTTCACTCTCCATTTTGAGAATTCTCCTAACCAAACTCCTTCTTCTCTCTTTAATCACTTCCATTCTTCTAAAGAAAAATTTTCTTTTCCTCTTGGATCCTTACCAAAACCGCGAGCTAAGGTAAGAAAGACAAAGGAAGGATTCTACCATCACAAGTGAGGAACAAGCTTGCATGTAAAAGAAATCACAGGGTAAGGATCATACCATCAATTTTTATCATCTTTCCGTCATATATCCTTCAAAAAGATCACCATTTTCTTCTTCCTTAGGAACTTCAACCATGAGTTCCCTAGAAAAGGAAGAAGAAGTGTTCTTAAGTTGAAAGGAAAGGAAACTTGAAGGATTCCTCAAGGTGAGACCTCCTTTAAGATAGATGATAGCATTTTAAGCATTCACCTCCCAAAAATAACTAAAACTTCCTTATTTTTAAGCCCCTAGGCCGTAGGTGCCAAGCAAGAGGAAAAAGAAAAAATATTTTCTCTCTTAATTGTAAGAATCAAAGGAAAGGAAAGTGTCTCTTCCTAGTTTCTCCATGCATGTTAAAAAAAATGAGTCTCCTATGTTTAAATCACAAGATGGATCATGCATGCATTAAATCAAAATGATGACTTGATGAATAACATAATGAAAGTGTACTTGCATATTCTTGGTTAGTAATCTTGATGGAATGGTTACACAAATGCATGACTATGACTATGATGAAGGGAGAAAGTGTCTTGCATGTTAAATTCATGGTAATATATATAATCCAAAAAATGCCGCTTCACCTTCTAGCCTGTGTGCCCTGGCGGTGGCGGTAGGCTGCCGCCTTCCGCTGCTTTCTCCGTCTTCACTCAACCTTCCTTCTTAATTGCCATCCAATCCCATCTTCTTTGTTTCTTTTCTTTTTTGATTTCATAGAAATGGCAGGCGTCCCATCATACCAAAACCCTATGGCCATGCCATCGTATGCGATCTCGGCGACACCAAAAACTTATGTATTGCTATTTGCGTCGACTTCCACAGCCATGGTGCCAAAGCGCATCCAAAAATTTAAGGGCAGCCCAATGATCTCATTTACGGAAGAGGAAATCCAATCCATGGCTGCTCCATATCGCTTTACACTGGTGGTCACATTCTGGTATGGCCGCCCGCCACTAGCGACGATCCACTCTGCAATTGATCGCATTGGTTTCACTGGAGCCGTCAAAGTCAGCTTGCTCGACACAATGCATGTTTTGCTTCACTTTGATCATGAGCAAGGTTATTTTCGTTGTTTCTCTCGTCGCAGTTGGATGATTTCTGACAAACATATGAGAATCACCAAGTGGACGCCGGACTATGATCCAGCTGTAGAAGTTCCTATCCTTCCGACTTGGGTTTCATTCCTGGGTCTCCTAATTCATTTTCATAGGAAAGTTGCGCTGTTTCAGATAGCCCAAATGGTGAGAACGCCGTTGAAGTTAGATGCAGCTACCACATCCGTCATACGCCCATCGGTAGCATGTATCTGTATTGAACTGGATGTATCGAATGAGTTGCCGCAACGGGTTTACATTCAGGCTCCTTCGCGGGTCATCATGCAACCGGTAGAATATAAAGACTTACCATCATATTGTTCAGGATGTTTTCATCTAGTGCATACTCAAGCTGACTGTGGCAAATTGATGTCGGACAAGCCGGCTGAGCGCGATCCACCGCCAAAAAAGGGTATACTAGATGATAAGAGTCAAAAGATCCCAGAGAAAGGCAAAAATCAACGTTGGACGCCAAAAACACATTTGCCTGACACAGTTCCAGTAGCTGAAACTTCTGCTGCTACAACCAGCCATCCACCTGCCGATGCTATTTTACAGCCTACATTGATTTCAGAAACTCCACCACCATCACCAGGCATGAATTCTCTGCCTACAGTTTCGCACGTTCAAGATATATCACGCTTGCGGGGAGTCGATGATTGTACCCTGGGAGATCCCCACTTGTATGAGGCATATTCTACCCTTTCAGACAACGAATTGGTATAGTTTTTTTAAAAGGACTCTATACTGTCGCTGGAGGAGGAGCGGTCTGGGCAGCAGACTTACTCCATGAAGTTTAATTAGTTAGCTCTGGTGAGAGATTTTGGATTACCACGGTTTACGGTCTTCACTTCATAACTTATAGACGGCCTTTGAGGGCTGATTTACAGCCGTACCATACTTTGCTCACTCTGCCTTGGTTGGTGGGAGGGCATTTTAATACGTTTCGCACTTTGGATGAGCATCAGGGAAGGTCGATGCCCATGTTGCTTTCCTTACAAGATTTTCGTGATTGTATAGTTGCCTGTGGATTGCAAGAGATATAATTTCAAGGGTCTTTATATACATGGTGTGACGGCCGTGGTTTGGGCCGTGTTTGTCGATGCCTTGATAGGTTCTTGTGCTCTCCATCTTTCTTGGATATGTTTCCAATTACTCAGTACAACATCTTGCTCGGGCTACCTCTGATCATGCGCCACTTTTTATGACATATGATATCGACAATCGAAGGGGGCCTGTTACCTTCAGATACCTTGATGTCTGGGCTACACATCCAGACTTTGATGCATTGGTTCAACATCATTGGAGATCGTTTCCTACAGTGGGAGGTATGTGGGGTTTTCATGATAAGCTTCGCCGTCTATGAACTCATTTAAAGCAATGGAATAGAGAGGTCTTTGGTAACATCTTTGACACGGTGGCACAGGCCAAAGATGATGTAACTGCTCAAGAACAGGCATTTGATTCTGTGCCCACCGAGTCAATGCGCGAAAGGTATTATCACAGTGTTGCACAGCAAAAGGTTGCGCAGACACGAGAATTTCTCTATTGGAAGCAAAAGGCGAATGTTAAATGGATTAAGGAAGGGGATGCTAATACTTCATTTTATCATCAAACGGTCAAGGATAAGAGGAGAAGGCAATCTATTCAGGGAATATTACGTCCGGATGGTATAGAATGTGTGCTTGCTTCAGATATCGAAGCGGAAGCGGTGCGAAATTATTCAGGTCTTTTTGCAGCGGAATCGGTAGATGACAGTGAGACTATTCTTCGGCATATCCCAGTGATATTGACATCGAATAATAATAGTATGTTGAAATCCATGCCAACATTGCAGGAGGTCAAGCAGACCGTGTGGGATCTTAGCCCATCTAGTGCTGCAGGTCTCGATGGATATCCAGGCTCTTTTTACAGACGATTTTGGTAGGTCATACATTAAGATGACTTCAAGGCGGTTCAAGAATTCTATTTAGGCGTGTTGATGCCAAAGCAGGTGGCTGCGGCTACTATAATCTTGATTCCTAGAGTACGGAATCCTCAGACATTCGTAGATTTCAGGCGTATTTGTTTGACAAATTTTGTATCTAAAGTAATTACAAGATTGATCTCTACTTGGCTAGGCAAGCTGCTGCCACAACTCATTTCGCCAGAGCAAGCAGGCTTTATGAAAGGATGAGGAATCAGAGAACAAATCCTTCTAGCCTAAGAAATGGTACATATATTGGATAAGCAGTCTAGGAGGCATGTTATGGTAAGGTTGGATACGGCTAAAGCTTTTGATAGAGTCAGTTGGGTATATCTTGAGCTTCTTCTTCAGAAATTGGGTTTTCGCACCAAAATGGTTCGATTTTGATAAATAACTTGCACTCTACCCGCTGTTCAATCCTTATAAATGGCAAGCAAGAAGGTTTCTTTTCTGTTGGACAAGGGGTAAAGCAGGGTGATCCATTATCACCTTTATTGTTTATTCTTGCATCGGAAGGTTTCTCCCATGGATTGAAAGCATTGATGGCGGCAGGAACAATAAAGGGGTTTGCTGCAGGCCGTGTACCGCGAGTTTCGCATTTGGGCTTTGCGGATGATATATTGATATTCTTAAATGGCTCAAGCCAAAATTTGGAGAGGTTTCATTCTTTTTTGACTTTTTATCAGAAGGCGTCTAGTCAGGTTGTTAATTATCATAAAAGCCAAAGCATGGTGGGCAGGGGGGTCTTAGGCGTCGCAGCATCGAATGCCTTAGGTATGCGGTTATCATCCTTACCAATTAAATATCTTGGCTCTTTTCTCTACAAAGGCATAAACAGATCCAGGTATTGTGCATCTCTCATTGCTCATTTGGACTCTAAGCTAACATCTTGGTCAACTAAGTTGTTGTCAATGGCTGGTCGGGTAGTGTTGCTAAAGCATGTATTAAGCTCGATGCCCACACATATTATTGCGAGTTCACGCCTGCCAAAGAATGTAATTGAGCTTTGGTGGACGTATTTTCACTCTAACACGCTGTGGGCAAATTTTTGTAAGCAGAAATATGGTCATTGAACGTCGATATATTCGCATATTTATGATTCCCCTATGTGGAAGCGTTTATGTAGCATAAACGACTTTATGGAATCAAATGTGGAACGCACATAGAGCGTTCGGATGCTAATGGATAGTTTTCGCTAAAATGTGCCTATACTATCATAGCTGGTTCGGGGTGTCGTTTTGATGAGTCCCGATATGTGTGGTGGCCGCATTCGCAGCCTGGACTGCGTCTATTCTTATGGAGACTTTGGACATGCTCCTTGCCAATGGTAGACAATTTGAGATGCTGTAAAGTGGTGTTCCCTTCGTAATGCGCTTTCTGTCGTTAGAACTCAGATACTCAGGATCACGTCTTTCTCCACTGTCCGCGGATACGACCACTATGGTCAGAAATCTCCATCATTTTTTCAGGACCCATGCCTTATAGCCGCACCATTAAGGCACCACCTCCGCAGCATATCACAGGCGCTTTAGCAGTAGAACTGTCTAGAGCATCGATCTTTATGGCTTTAAACCAATCTACTCTAAAGTTCTGCCCGAGAGAGGCAAACACGACTGCACGTCTATTGGCAAGATATGGTTATCAGATTGCGTCATCAGTTTATATACTACGCTACATGGACTCTCTCATGAAGTATGCTGTGCGATATTGGTGGATGAGCAGCTTCCAAATCTGCGACATTAGATGGCTGTATCAAGGCGCGTGCATTTTTGGTTGCCTGTGTTCTAAAAGGATATGGGCAGCCCTGGTGCGTCATTCCTTTATATCTTGGCTTGTTGACCCATATCAACCATTGGAAAGGAAAAGCATGCAACCAAAATATAAAGGAATGACTCTACGAGGACACATGGCTGGAATGACTTCAGTGACTTTGGACATAAACTCCAGCATGCAACGTATCCGGCTGTATAACACTGTGTCGCCTTAGTTCAATTTAAATCAAGGCGACGGGGGTATGTGGGATGCAAACTCTTTTCTTTTTGGATGCTTTTGTGTTTTCATATTTCTGATCTCCGTTACTTTGTACGATGATCAATGGCTCTCCAGTTACTACGTCATTGCCATGTTGCCATTTCCCTATTTCCACGGCATGCTCAGTCGACCGCTATGGACACTACTGGACGGACGCTGCAAATACTACTATATTTCGATTTTATTACTTGTACATGATCAACAACCAAATCATATAAATATGTATGCTTTTTCCTTGGTCAAGGTTTTATCCACAAGGGTGGTTTTACTTGGCAAGGTTTTAATGCGGCATATCATATATGATTGGAGATTGACCATCATTAGATATCTTCCTTATCTCTTTACATACGATAAACTATATGTAATATGGTTTTCTCCACCATAAGTGAGAATGCAGCTTGATAAAATTATTCTTATAAAAAAATTAATAGTAGTTATAGCATTGAGTAGTAGTTATAGCATTGAGCCAAACCTTGAGTAAGGGGGTTGGAAAATTCCCACCCAGGATTCGATGGGGAAGTTTAAAAGACGAAAAAATTAATATATTCAAAGACAAGGTTATCTCTGAGAAACTAGATCGTCTGGGTGATGGCACAAATCAGATGTGGGAGGCTATATCGACTACTATTACTCACGCGGCGAGAGAAACGCTTGGGGTAACAACAGGAAAGATGTACGTACATAAAGAGACATGGTGGTGGAACGAGGATGTGCAACAAAAAATAAAAGACAAACAAAGGATTTTTAAAGAGCTGTTAAGCTGCATAAATGAGGAAGAGAAAGTGAGATTGAAGGAGAAATACAAAATCGCCAGGAAGGAGGCGAAGAAGGCAGTGACAGAGGCAAAGACTGCAGCTTATAAAAGGATGTATGAAAGACTAGAAACAAAAGACGGAGAGCAGGATATGTTCAAGATTGCCAATACTAGGGATCGAAAGAGGCAGGACCTAGGAGGCGGAAAGTTTGTAAAAGGAGAAGATGGACATGTATTAGTCAAAGCACAAGACATCAAGTTGAAATGACAAACATACTTTCACAATCTTTTCAACGGCTCTAGTGCCAACTATGAAGAACGAGAAAGCATACGAATGCAAACATATTTAGACACTATCTACGCTTTAGGTCGACTTTGCACTTGTTTTCTTATGTATTACTGTTGTTTTGATTTACATGTACATATACAAGTTATGTGTATTTTAATATCTAAAGCCTCTTCTTTGTATTTCCTGAATTCCCTCACTAACACACTAGCATATCATATCTATATTATTATGTCATTTATACAGGTACATATAGAGCCGGGGGTCTCACTGGAAGCAGACTCTCTATCCCTTGGGACATAGATATTGTCTGCCTACCACTTACCCTCCCCAGACCCTAATGATAGCTTTTGCTGTCGTTGGGATATACTGGTTGCGGATGATGATGATGATGATTATAAAAAAATACGTGTGTAGGCATCATGACCATCATTATAAACAAGATCTTCATATTCATTTTTATGTTATTTATCAGCATGCATGACATGGAAAGTGCTAGAATGGAAGATGTATGTATGAGCAAGTATGTACTTATCTGGTATATACTTAGAAACGATAGAATCATGTATGTGTGAGCATGGTAAGGTTCGGGCATGTATAGAAATATTCATTAAAAGAATTACTTTAATATCCACCATATGCATGTATTGATGATATGTTGAAAATAATAAAAAAGGGGTGCACACAACTAAGACATATATTTCGGTCAAGTAAAGGTTGTGCATAAAAGTGTATGTATGATTTGTCCCATGAGAATATGTATGTTACGTGTGTGTTGCATTGCATGTTATATGTCTTTACATCATGAAGTTCATGCCACCATCATAATATGCTAGAAGATTAGAAAAATTTTACAAGCATGGTCACATATGTAAGGTGTACAAATGATGAAATTAGATGTGACATGACCTAGGGTCATTTGGCTAGATGACTATAGAATGTACCTCCATGACATGTTGCTTAAAAACTACTTGAAAATAGGTGCATAAATATGCATCTTGCAAATAATAATATGATTAACAAATTGCATTAGGTATAATTGTGTGGGAGAGCAAACTTTCGGCCAATAGTGGAGAATCATGAGGCCTATCATAGTGCAAAGGCTAAGCTTTTACAGGCCCAATCTAGGGTCTGTCAGTACTGGTAGCAAAAAGGCCGTGTTACTTGGCTGCAGGAAGGTGACGCTAACACGTCTTATTATCACAATATTGTCAAAGATCGAAGAAGCCAACAACACATCACTCGTATATTATCGGCTACTGGGGATGAACTTCTCGCAGACTCGGATATACGGGCCAGCACAGTACAATTTTATTCTTGCTTTTTAGTGCAGAACCTACATCAAATCATGATGAGGTTTTATAGTATATACCATCCACATTAACTGAGGCTAATAACGAAGCATTACTAGTGTTGCCTCATCCTGTAGAAGTCAAAAAGGCAGTTTGGGCCTTAAGTTCTTTTAGTGTAGCCGGTTTGGATAGATATCATGGCCAATTTTATTGCCATTGCTAGGAGGTCATACATTTTGATGTCTTAAAAGTGGTTCAGAAATTTTTTCTTTATGTCCGAGTTCCCACGGCTATGGCAGCTTCTCTCATTACACTGATACAAAAAGTGACTTCTCCTGCTACATTTTTAGACTTTCGTCCGATTTGTCTTACAAATTTTATCTCGAAAGTTGTAACACGTATAATATCTTCTCGAATCGCATCTTTCCTTCCAAATTTAATTTCCTAGGAACAAGCAGGTTTTATTCATGGACATGGTATAGCGGAACAGATCTTAATGGCTAAAGAAATGATACATATGTTGGACAGACCACAACGTGACGGTCATGCTATTATCAAATTAGATATGGACAAGGCTTTTGACCGGGTGTCCTGGGATTATCTAGAATAACTGCTATTATGCTTGGGTTTTCGGCCATTCTTTGTTCGCCTTATTATAAACCATTTATCAGCCACAAAATGCTCAGTACTAGTTAATGGTAAACCTTGTGGGTTCTTTAGTGTTGGGTGTGGCATTAAGCAAGGTGATACATTATCTCCTATCTTATTTATACAGGCTTCTGAGGGCTTCAGTAGAGGCCTGAAATCATTGTTGCATAGCCATTGGATCCGTAGTTTTAAGGAAAGCCGTGTTGACACACCATCACATTTGGGATATGCAGATGACCTGCTTATATTCCTGTCAGCTGAGGCTTCCAACTTGTGGTCTTCACATCATTTTTGCAGCAATATCAGCAGGCTACGGGCCAACATGTAAATTTTCATAAAAGTTTGGTTATAGTGGGCAATAACACAGTAGAACCTCGCACATCAGACATATTAGGTATGCGATTATCAATGCTCCTTATGCAATATTTGGGGGCGCCAATACATCGGGGTATTTTTCATGCTGTGCATTGCAATGCCCTACTAACTCATTTAGACAATCGTTTGGATGGATGGTCCACTAAGCTCTGAGTGTTGCGGGCCATTTGATTCTTATTTTTTCAGTTCTTCCGGCCATCCCTTTGCATTTATTTACTGTCTTCCGGTTGCCACGTAGTGTCATTGATGCGTTAGAGAGGAAAATGACATGTTTCTTCTGGGCGGGCCGCCATCACTGGAGATCTTGGCAGGATATAAGTTTTCCTACAGAGGAGGGGGGCCTTGGTGTACGCTCACTATTTTCACTGTAGAAAGCATACGAGTGCAAAGTATGATGGTCTTATCATCAGCGTATGACTGTTTGGGTGGATTTTATGCATCGCAAATACGGTACTCGTGCACATTATACTCCATTTCTTTATGATTCACCAGATTGGAAACGCATTTGTCGGATCACTGCATTTTGTCTGAGCTGAACACAAGATGGACAGGTCGGCCTTCATTGGACCCTGGATGCGCATGGCTAGTTTTCCCTTAAAAGTGCGTACGATGAATGTAGGCCCTCGAGCGCAACGCTTTGATCATGCCGTTATATTTGGTGGCCAGGTCTTTCAAACTCCTCTAAAATATTTATGTGGAAGCTACACTTTTGAGCTCTACCAGTTCCAGAAAACACTTTGGCATTCTCAACTTTCCCATGTTTTGTCCGTTTTGCTTCTAATCAACTAGAGAGTTCAACCATTTATTTCTTCATTGCCCGATGATCTCTTCTATTTGGCGAGATATGCAATTATATTAGATGGCCCTACTTTTCTTCATGCATCGTTACGTTCTCACCTCATGAGTTGGTGGCTCGACTCTTCTCCTTCCGCCATGAGGGGGCAGCTTAAAGTAGTCATCACTCATGCCATCTGTTGGGGCGTTTGGAAGGAGGATACATGAATTATGTTTGGTGATAAATCTTGTAACAACCACCGACTGGAGGAGAGGGTGAGAATGGAAGTATATACGTGGTGTGCGTTATCCTCGGGTAAAAAAATTTGCTCAAACTCTGCCTACTTTAGTGTCGGCCGGTGTGTCGCATGTATTGCGAAGCCGACGTCATATAGTTGTCAGATGGCTAACACCACCCTCTGGTAGAATAAAACTGAATGTGGATGCAGCAGTGGGTAGGTTAAGATCGACTGGGGGGCGGTGCTTCGAGACTCGAATGGCTCTTTTGTTTCAGCGATCCACTTTACACTGCCTGAACTTTCTCCTCTTCGAGCTGAAACTCAGGCTATTCTCTATGCAGTAGTTTATTATTCCTTCTGGTATTCAGGTTTTTTTGTGGAAACAGATTGTATGTAAATCTCTCATTTGCTAGATCACTCTCTTAGCATGTCTGAGGATTCTGGATATGACTTGGCCGTCTCCAACAGTTTTTGCATCTTACACATTTGGAACTTAGCTACACTCCCTGGTAGACAAACTCGATGGCCCATCAGTGGGCAGCTCACGTCGTGCAACATTATACTACTGCTGTGTTTTATGATATATGACATATGCCCCCCGTGGCCAGAGGTTTTCTACTCACTGACTTGACTACCCCGTACATACACAGATGACATGGTTGGAACTATTAATATTCTCTGTCTGTATCACTATTTTGATACATGCATATCGGGTATCACTCTTTTACTCCGTTAGGCTATGTTTTCTAATTATCCCTATCTCGGCTTCATTTTATAGCTTTGCTTTCTTTGTATATAAGTTGGTTTTGCGAGGTAACATTGATGCTAGCAATCAGCATGGTGCTCAAGTCTTCCTTATGGATTGGCCCTTTCATACAGTCTCTGCCTGCATTGACAATAATGCAGGCAGATTAGGTATGTTTACAGATCCATGTCCTATAGCTTTGTCCGGTATTTTCATATTATTGATATGCACTTTCTTTGAATGAGATACTTAGCGATGAGCACATCCAGAGGCTACATGGATATCAGCAGACGCTGCACTCAATTTTGTTTGATTCAATTATTGAAATGTATCATGTTGTCCCACTTTGGATAAATATGTACTCTTTTTCCTTCGTGCAAGATTTTATCCACAAGGGTGGTTTTGCTTGCCAAGGTTTTAATGAGGCATATCATATCTTTCGTGGGCAACCACCCTCCCCCTAGCACTTCTATCCCAGATTGGCTTTACTTTTCGCCCTTTGAGTTGTTTCATTCTATTATGTTGAGATTTGATCTGTATTAATGGTTTTCCTCTGCCACATGTGAGGGCTTTTAATTAAAATAGGGAGATGCGCCTCCTTTTATCAAAATATATACACACACACACATGTGTGTGTGTTATGTGTATCCTATATATAGTGAATTAATTGACAAATTGCAATGTATACTTGTATGTGTGTGCCTAATTGAATTCGGCCAAGACTTCTGAGCATGGCAGGCAGATTCACGCTTATTCAATTGGTTCGCTCTGCCATGCCTTTGCATATAATGGAACCTGCACATCTACCCAAAAGTGTTATTACAGAGCTAAAGAGAAAGATGTCTAATTTCTTGTGGCAACAAAGACATCATTGGCGAGCATGGACTGTTGTATGTCAACTGAAGCAGGAAGATGGTTTGTGGATCCGCAGTCTCAATGTGCTACAGAAGGCCAATGAATGTAAGATGTGGTTGACATACAAGACTTCGAATTCGATTTGGGCACATTATATCAGACACAAATATGGGACTCGACACGAGATGCGTGCATTTGTTTATGATTCCTCTGACTGGAAATGCTTATGTCGTATTCATTCTTTTTGTTTCATGCTAGTTCAAGATACACCGTATGGATTATCATGGTTAGATGATGCACATGGACAATTTAGCCTTCGAATTGCATATGAATCCTGTCGACTGCAAGGCAGTCAGTTTCCCATTTCCTGTTATATCTGGTGGAAGGGTACACCTACTAAGGGACAAGTCTTTTTATGGCGATTATGGTTTAATGGGCTTCCTATACCGGACACTACCGCTGCTTGGCTAGTGGCTTTTCCAACGTGCTGTATTTTTTGTCAGCAAGATTCAGCGATTCAAAGCCACATTTTTAATACCTGTCCAGTGATCCGAACGATATGGAGCCACCTATCTTTAGTTTCCAACGGCTCGCCTCCAATGGAATTGACTTTCTGACGATATATGCGTGGACGGTGGAGCCAGGCCCGTAGGACCACTATGATTGGTCAGCTTTTTGCGATGGTCCTGTTGGACCGTGCACCTGCAGTAAACACCACCAGAGGGGGTGAATAGTGGTTAGCGGAAATTACACTACTACCCTTATTCCTTTTGAAAACAGAATCTGAGACCTCCTCAGATTTAGTACTCATTTTTGTAAAATTCAAAACTCAGTGTACACAACTACAAAAATAATGAAAATTTCCAAAACTTAACTTCAATGTCTTGAGAAGACTCTGTCCGAAACTTAGATAAAAATAAGACATACCTTGCAACTCACCTTTGTGAGAAACTTTGGCCATTGTATGTACCTTTAATTTGAGATGTGCGAGCTACAAAGAATTGTTGTTTCTTGGCATTGTCTTGTTCATATGGTGTTAAATCTTGCTTCTTTGAATGGTGTTGGCCTCGCTCTGATACCAATTTTCGGACCGTGCACCTGCAGTAAACACCACTAGAGGGGGTGAATAGTGGTTAGCGGAAATTACACTATTACCCTTTAACAAAATCCCCTTTGAAAACTGAATCTGATACCTCCTCAGACTCAATATCCGTTTTTGTAAAATTAAAAATTCAGTGTATACAACTCCAAAAATTATGAAACTTTCTAAAACTTAACTTCAATGTCTTGACACGACTCTGTCCAAAACTTAGATGAAAATAAGATCGTTTGATGCTTCAAACAAATAAAAAGATTCAGATGGTCAATCTCGACAGAATTCGACAGAATGTTGCTAAACTTTGAAAACGTGTTTCTCTTTAATACTCAACCAAAAAGGTTGATCTTTATGTCAAAACACTCCTTAGGATGTCTAGTTTATGTTTCCAAAAGGTCCTGACCTTAAACAATTCTTGATAAAAGCCGAATTCAAGTTTTTGCTAAACTGGTCAGATTGCAGCCAGATTGCAGCCGTTATTTTGCAATAACTAAAAGACTAACTTTCCTATGCTCAAATGAAGTGATTCTTTTTGAAAATAAAAGCTAACATTCTGAAGTATAACTCCACCAAAAATCATGAATTTTCAAAGTGTTTTGCTATTTTTTCAAGACGTTAGAATTTGTGTAAAATCTGCAGTGAAAACGGGCTGAAAAACAGAAATATGTAAAGAAGACAAGAATACCAAAGATTTATCCTGGTTCGGTCAATGTGACCTACTCCAGTCCCAAGGAACACCTTTCCTTGGATTTCACAATAGTATGAACAAACTTACAACAAGAACCAAGCTTGATCCTTGGGTTAAACACCAACCCTTATCAAGACTTAGATGAACACCTCTATGCAACTCTTGGTCACAACACCTCTATCACCTATTGATGTAGCCTTATAAACCTGGCTAACCAATCTTACAAAAATAACCCAAGAAGGCGTGTATATGTAGCTCAACAACAAAAAAAATGAAACACCTTAGCTACACAAAAAAAGAATCAAGAAGAAGAGAATAGCAAGAATGATCTTCAAATTTGCTTGAAAGTTGTGTGTACTTATTCTTCACCTTTTCCTTCTATTTATAAGGTGAAATGAACCTTGAAGACAAGAACTCCAATGTGTCACCATCTTCATCATCAATGATTGTCTTCACACCATTGGTTGGCTACATAATCATCTTGTATACTTGGCAAAATGAAACAACACAATTGGTCCACCTTAGAATATCATTTGCCCGAAATTTGTCTTCAAAATAATAAGGAAATAGTGAAGTTAATAAGCAAGGATAAGATGGAACAACTACTCCAAGATTGCCTCAAATCCTTTGAACTAGAATAGGTCATGTGAGTAGCTTCAAAATTTGAACAAAACAGCTCCTTGTTCCACCTTGTAGCCGTTGGCTACATTTTAAATATTTCCAAGTTAGCAATCTTGCCAAAACTAGCTTCTTTTTTATTGGTCCACTTGTCACCAATTCATAAAATCATTAAAAAACCTTTTCCATATGTGTAATCACGTTTTGGAGCTGCATGTACATGTACAACTTCAGATTTAACTAAGTGAAAATAATAGATACAAGTTGACAAGACTTTGTCAACCAACAATTCAAAATTCTCACATTTTTCTCCTTGTATGTTGTGGTGAATTTTGCACCAATAAAATCCTCATATTCTCTGCAAAAATATATATGATAACCTCCAATAATAGAATCATAAGAGTCTTCACCAAGAAAATAGAATATGACATCAATATCCGTCACATATCCCGCTACCTTCGATAATATCACCAAATGAGAGAATAAGATAGAAAACCACCAAATAATCTTCAAGATAATTGTAAATGAGCTTCAAAATGAAGATAATAATGTACTCAAGAGATTCCTTGATTAAAAATACCAAAACTGCCCCCAGGGGTAAAATGACCAAAACACCCCTGGTGAGAGAAAACTCCAGAAATGACTCGGATGGTCAGAAATAGATATAATAACATTTTTGTCATGATAAATAAGATGAGAATAAGTCCTTGAAATATTTTCACCATGTCATATTCCTACAAAACTCAAAATACAAATTTTGCCCTTTTTGATAAGTTGTAGAAACTTCATAGGCACATTAGTCACAAGACATTTATAATCACCAAAAACACATAATATCAACATATATAAATCATGTACAAATGAAAACAACCATTTTATTACATTTTAGAAAAATATTTCTAAAAATCCTAGACATCGGTCGATTGAAGTGCCTCTACTTTAGAGATCGATGTCTCACAGTGAGTTTTGTTTTTGATAATGTGAGACATGGATCTATCAATGTGAGGGGTTGACGTACGTCGATCGATCCACGTGAAGGGTTAACGTACGTCAATCTATCCATGTGAGAGATCGATGTCTCACAGTAAGTTTTTTGGTTCAATTCTGTCCAACATCGATCGATCGATGTTAGGGGGTGATGTACATCGATCGATCCATGTGTCTCTGCTAGAGAGATCGACGTCATTTTGTCTTGACGTTTTCAACTTTTAATCATTTATAACACCATATGTGACATTTTTAAGTATTCACCACTTAAAATCATGATCTTGAAAATTATCGAAACATATTTCTCAACATTCTACCCCTTTTGGATGATTTTCAACATAACTTAACATGATTTTAATGTCACAACTATTTAACAATTATTTATCACATATCTACCAATTTTATACCAATTGAATTATTTTGAAAACCTCACCGATTACCAATTGTTTCACCAATACTATACCAATTACTTTCAAACTTTCAAATCTCATCATGTGCTCCCCCTCAATTTACACTCTCCCCCTTAACATATGCTCAAAACTTATACCAATTGAAACTTCCAACTAAAATTATGTTCTTATTCTATCCCCCCCCTTTATTTAGCAAACCATGCAAAGATAGAATTATGTAATTGTATTGTAGGTCATCATACCTAACTTGGCTCATAAAGTTTCAAAAGTTGCTTGATTAAGGGGTTTGGTGAAGATGTCAGCTACTTGATTATCAGTTTTTATATGGTTTATGACTATATCCTCATTTTAAACATGATCGGAAAGGAAATGGTATCTTACCTTAATGTGTTTGGCCTTAGAATGAAGTACCAGATTCTGAGAAAGGTTGATCGCACTCGTGCTATTGCAAAAAATTAGAATCTTATTCATTTTAATGCCAAAATCACTAAGTTGTTGTTTAAGCCAAAGTATTTGGGTAGTGCATAAACTCAAGGCTATATACTCGGATTCGGTGGTAGAGAGTGCTACACTAGCTTGTTTCTTAGAAAACCAAGAGATCAAGTTGGTTCCTATGAATTGACATGTACCGCTAGTAGATTTTATATCTAATTTGCAACCATCATAATCAGCATCACCATAAGCATACAGTTCCAACTTAGCGTTTTTAGCATACCAAAGTCCTAAGTGAGGTGTGTGTTTAAGATATCTAAAGATTTTTTTATTACATTGTAATGAGATACCTTAGGACAAGAATGAAACCTAGCACACATACAGACGCTAAACATTATATCAGCTTTTTATTTAATAGCAATGATCCAATCATAGACCTATATAATGTGTAATCAAAAGGTTTACCGTTTTCATCTTTGTCTAGTTTGGTGTTCATGCTCATAGGAGTAGGTGTTGGTTTCAACTCTTCAAAGCCAAACTTCTTAATCATATCATTGATATACTTAAGTTGGATAATATGGATTCCTTGAGAGGTTTGTTTAATTTGTAGTCCTAAGAAATAATTCAACTCCCCTACCATTGACATTTCAAATTCTGACTTCATACACTCTTCGAAGTCTTTCACTAAGGTAGGGTTGGTTGATCCAAAGATTATGTCATCTACATATATTTGAACTATTAACAAGTCATTATCTTTTCTTCTTAGGAATAATGTGTTGTCTATGATCCCCCTTTGATAATTATTTGCAATAAGAAAGTTTGCAAATCTATCATACTAAGCTCTTCGAGCTTTTTTCAAACCATATAGAGTTTCTTAAACTTGTAAACATGGTTAGGATTATTTGGATCTTCGAATCCAGGGGGTTGTTTGGCAAAACTACTTATTGAATGTATCCATTCAAGAACACACTCTTGACATCCATTTGGAAGAGTTTAATATTGCTTAGACTTGCAATTGCAGGTAACAATCTAATTGCTTCTAGTCGTGCAACAGGTGCAAAGATTTCTTCGTAATCTATTCCTTCTTGTTGATTATAACCTTGTGCAACTAGCCTAGCCTTATTTCGTGTGATATTTCATTCTTCATCCATTTTATTCCTATAAACCCATTTTGTGCCTATTATGGATTTATTTTCGGGTTTAGGTACTAAGTCCCACACGTTGTTCCTAGTGAATTGGTTTAACTCTCCATGCATGGCATCTATCCATGATATATCTCCTAAGGCTTCCTTAACATTTTTAGGTTCTAAGTGTGAGCTTAAGATATGTCCTTCAGCTTGACTTATTACGTGTTCTAACTCCAACACTTGGATCCCTAATGATTAATTCTTTAGGGTGCTTATGTTTATCTTTTATAAGCCACCAATTCCTAGGTTGACTAGGTTCACCCTAATCTTGTTCAAATGTTTCATTAGTGTGAACATTATCGTATACAATTGGATCATCTAGCAAGTTAGTTGTATTATCTTCCAATTGTAAAATTTCTTCATTTATTTCACCTAAGGGTTTATACATGTCTTATTCAGGGGGAGTTGGTTCTAGATGATCATGAACAAGCTCAAGTAATATATCATCATCATCAAACATATTTTCAACATTATTTTCATGTTTATGATGAATTTTATCTTCAAAACATGCATTCTCATTGAATTTCACATGTATGGATTCAACTATTTTTCTAGATGCAGGATTATAACACCTATATGCTCTTGAATGAGTTGAATAACCAACAAATATGCATTCAATAGACTTTTGTTCAAACTTGTATAGAATATCTTTAGTATTGAGTACAAAACATTTACATCCAAATACTCTAAGATAATCTATTTTAGGTTGTCTATTGTTTAATAATTCTTAAGGTTTTTTGTTTAACTTCTTTCTAATTGAAAGTCTATTTATAATATAGCAAGCACAACTTACAGCTTTAGCCCACAAAGATTTTGGTAATTTGTTTTCACACAACATTGTCCCAGCAATTTCTTGAATTGTTCTATTTTTGCATTCAACAACTCCATTGAGTTGTGGTGTTCCAGGTGGTGAGTATTCATGTTTAATTCTATATAATCCATAAAACTTTACTATTTCTTTGTTTTTAAATTCTCCACCTCTATCACTCCTAAGTCTTTTAACATTTTCTTCATAAAGATTTTCAAGTTGCTTAATAAGATTTTCGATTTCCAATGGAGCATCATCTTTATGTGTTGAGAACAATGTCCATGTGTATCGTGAATAATCATCTAATATGACACCAACATAGTAGTGTCCACCCAGACTTCTTGTCCTACTTGGACCAAATAAGTTTAAGTGAAGCAGTTCTAGTACATGACTAGTACTCACTTCATGTTTTGGTTTTAATGTTTCTTTAATATGGTTTCTTTTAATACATGTTTCACATATTTGAAAATTATCTTAGTCTAACTTAGGCATGCCTCTAATTAAATTCATCTTAGATAACTTTTCAATAGTTGAAATTCCTATATGGCCTAGTCGTCTATGCCATAAATTTACATCTAAGTCATGTGATATTAAACACTTAACCTTAGCATCTATCATGTTATTTAGTGAAAGTGTGTAAATGTTACCATCCCTATTTTCTTTTAATATAATTTCTCATTTTTCATTTGTTATATCATAAGAATCAAGGAGGAAAAAAATAATAACTGGAATCTATAAGTTGCAAAATGTTTAATAAATTATAAGAAAGATTTTTTACTAACAACACATTTCGTATTTGAAATGTGTTAGGGTCCCCGATTGTTCCTTTCCAACAACTTTTCCTTTGTTGTGTTACCGAATGTCACCTTTCCTCCATTCTCGATATGTTCCAACTCACTGAATAGTTTGGGGTTTCCCGTCATATGCATTGAACATCCACTGTCTAAAAACCATTTGGTTTTTAGATTCTTTGACTTTGCCTCCTTCTTGTGTTCCTTGCGATTTTCCAACAACGGAGACAAAGTTTTAGGTACCCTTTACTTGGGTCCTTGAATGTTAGGGGCTCCATCCTTGTTTAAATATCCGTTAGGTATCCAAACTTGGATGTACCTTCTAGGCACATATTTGACATTAGTTAAATAAAGCAGATTAACATGTACTTGACCATTCCATTTAAAAGATGATGCATTGTTATACATGTTGTACCTTGGTTTATATGTACTATGTTGTGGCCGATTTTGATAGCTTAAGTAAGGCATATGATTTTGTTTCTTATATGGTGCCATGTATGTGTGTTCGTATGCATTTCTATAAGTCTTATATGAATGTTGTCTATAATTATGTCTATATGGATTATAATAACTTGGTCGTGGTTTATTTTGTTTAGACACATTTGTATACGTATAGGCATAATTTCTAGGTTGTCTAGATGCAAAATTTTTCTTAGTTGTACGTTGATATGTGTGTGCTATTGTGGGTGCATGTTGCATTTTTACCTTGAAATATGCAGAAGAAGGAGTAGAAGAAGGTGTATCAGGCAAAGTTGATTTTGGGGTTAATTACCCTTTGCACCCTTGAAGTATTGCCTAATCTCCCTTTACACCCCTAACGTTTCAAAATGGACCCTTAACCGCCTCCAAGTTTGGGTTAAAATGGCAAAATGGTTAAAATGCCGACACATGGCATTGATTAGGACAAGAGGCCGAAAAGGCAGAATTGCCCCTGCTGACTAAAACAAAAAATAACCGGACAAACGAATTACAACTCTGCTAAATTTTACATTTGTGGGAGTAAGTAAACACGCAATCCCACGTTCACCTTCAACTTCATTCTTCGTTTTTTCCAGACAAAAAATGATACTCTTCGATTCTTCGGATTTCAGTTGATGTTTATGCCGATGAAGCAATAGAGTGAAGCATTTCAGCGTTAAGCACAAGGAGGAGAATTTTGTTTTGCAAACAAAGTTGCATCATTCTCATTTCTGTCGATTGATATTGTAAGAATCTGAGAGTTTAATAAAGAAACTTGCTTTATGTTGGTTCAGGTGTTTTTAAGATGGTATAGTGTATGCATGTTGCATGTGTAGTTGTGTGTAAAATTGTTGTGATCATGTAGTTGATGATGTTGTCTGTGTGCATGTGTGATTGAATGTGAAAGTTTTTGACTTGACATGCAAAAGTTTTAGTTATTAGCAAGAAAGAGGTTCTGCAAAGTGAATTGATCATATGGCATGTAAGGTGATTTTTAGCCATGAATGCGATGATGTTTTGTTAGTTTGCATGTGGTTGAGCGTGAAATTGTTTCAAGTGAGAATGCAGAATTGTTAGATAATGCAAAATTGTTAGTTAATTGATACATCTTCTGTGTATTTTAACTGATTGGATGTGGTGGAGATGGTCAAATGTCTCAGCAAAAGGATTGAGAACTGCTGTGTACTTGAAAAAGAAAAATGGACATACGTGAAGAATTGAGTTTAGTGGGATTATCACAAGCAAGTGAAGATGTTTCTGTTAAGGATAAGGAAGTGGTTGCAAGTAAGTTAGTACCCGTTAAAAGGAAGAGTTGGCAGAGAACCCCTCAAAGAAAAAAGACCATTCTGACCAAGGACAAATCAGTAAATTTGCACCCTATTAGACCTGATAGGGCTCAAGCTCAAACCTCTACAAATGTGTCTAATTCAGCTCCTAGGCCATCAGATTTTCTGTCTGATGTAGTTGAGACAATACAAGGTCAAGCAACAGAAATTTCACCTTGTGAAGATGTTGGTTCTCACAATCTATTATTGGTTGGTCCATCTCAAAATTCTGAGCATGGTGGTACGTATGAGGGACTAGATTGGATACTTGATGATGATTTTTTTAATGACTTTCCAGTGAGGCACAACCAGGATGCAGAAGGTGCAGTACTTGATTTCAATGACAGGGAACCAGATCCAGCTGAAACTGAATTAGAAAGGCAAGAACATGTGGCTGCAGCTGCAGTTGAAAGGCATGAAGAGGTTGGTCAGTCTGAGATTGAAGGCATATATGTTGGTGATTGGAATGAAGCAGTGGAGGATGAGCTAGTATTTTTTTACAGTGATCCAGAAAAGGTAAATGATTACTGTGCTTTTGATTTTGAAGATGAGTTTAGTAAAACTGGATTTGAGTTGAGAGTAGGTCAACAGTTTGCATCTGCTGCAAAATTTAGAGAGGCTTTAATTGAGTGGAATGTTAGAAGAGGATATGAAATAAGGTATCATAAGAATGAGGCAGGGTCACTGCATCATGTAATAGGGGATGTAATTGGAGGATCCATGCTTCAGTTATGGGCCATGACTCTACATTCATGATAAAGACATTAACAGGGGAACACAGTTGTGGTAGGAATTACAGAAACAAGCATTGTACTTCTAGGTATCTTAGCAAAAGATATAAAGATCAGTTCAAGGACAATCCAGATTTCAGCATCAAAGGTCTTACGCATCAAGTTAGGAGAGAGTTAATGGTGGATGTGAGTAAGACACAGTTGTATAAAGCAAAAAAGAAGGCAAAGGAGGAAATTGAGAGTATGTCTGGGGGGCAGTACAAACAGCTATGGGATTATGCTGAAATGATTAGGAAGACAAACCCTGGGAGTGAGGTGAGGATAAAAAACACAGTGCTTGATGAGACCTCACCACCAATATTTGAAAGGTTGTTTGTCTGTTTTAATGCCTGTAGAGTTGGTTTTGTTAATGGATGTAGGCCAATTATTGGTCTGGATGGATGTTTTCTGAAAGGAACACTGAAAGGGCAGTTGTTGAGTGCAGTTGGGAGGGATGGTAATGATAACATATTCCCCATTGCTGTGTGCGTTGCAGAGGCTGAGAACTATAGTAGCTGGAAGTGGTTCTTGGAACACCTTAATGAGTGCTTAGGTCAGAGGCCTGATGGACTGCCATACACTATAATTTCTGACAGGCAAAAGGGATTAGTACATGCGGTTAACACTGTTTTTCCCACATGTGAGCAAAGGTTCTGTGTCAGACACATGTTTCAGAATTTTAAGGGTAAGTACAGTGGTAAGGATTTGGGTGATGCATTGTGGGCTTGTGCATCTGCCTCACATCCTGCAGATTTCAATATGCACATGGAACATCTTACCAGGCTCAATGAGGAAGCTGCCAACTGGTTGAAGAATATTCCATCAAATCTTTGGTCAAAAGCTTTTTTTTCTTTTACAAGTAAGTGTGATGTCTTGGTAAACAATTTGTCTGAGTCATTCAATGCTAGCATTTTACCAGCAAGGGAGATGCCAATCATTAGCATGATAGAGTACATTAGAAAGCAAACAATGGCCAGAATGCAATGCAAGAGGACAGGAATCACATCATATGATGGATCACATTGCCCAAACCTGATGGCAAAGCTGGAGAAGGTAAAGGCAAGCAGTAGAAGCTGTATTGCCTTAATGTCAGATTGGAAACTTTTTGAAGTTGACACAGGGTATGGTAGTTATGTAGTTAATCTTGATACCAAAGAGTGCACCTGCAGGATGTTTCAGCTAGTGGGTTACCCATGTAGACATGCCATTGCTGCAATACAAGTTGAAAGGGGATGTATTTATGATTATGTGAATGAATTTTATTCAAGAGCAATGTATGTACAGACCTATGCACCAGTTCTGTATCCAATACCATCAAGCAATTACTGGGATCAAACTCATCTAGCCCCAATTCAGCCACCTGAAGTAAGGAAACAAAGTGGGAGACCAAAGAAACAAAGGAAGAGGACACAGGAGGAGCTCAAGAGTCATGAAAGGGTTACAAAAAAAGGGTTGGACAACCACTGCACTAGCTGCTAGCAGAAAGGTCACAATATCAGGTCATGTAAAGCTCATGTTCAACCATTATCCAAGTCAAAAAAGGTAAGCAAAACTGTTTATTTGTAACAAATTGATTATAACAATCAGTCTTATTTCCCTTGTTCTTCCAAAATATAACAATGAGTCTGATTTGTTTGTAATGTAGAAGCAAAAGGCAAACCAGTCTGGAGCATCAACATGTCCTACTTCATCACAAGTTTCAGAACAAGGATCAACTCCATCTTCAAGGCAACCAGAGCACATGTAGTGTAGGAGTGGCAGTAGTTATCTATTTCTAGACTTGATATGTTATATTTTGGCTGGAAGACTAAACCTGTACTACTTTGCAGTCTAGACTGACTACTTATTTTTGGGAAACATGGATGATTATGTACTATTTTGGCATCCTGGATGCTTATGTAAAATTTGAAAGCTTGGTGTTTTATTGTATTTTCAGGTACGTATTTCACATTCTTATGTGACAGTGAATCATTAGCATGTATACAGTGGCTTTAGCATGTTTACAGTGGTAATGACAGTAGCCAGTTGCCTGTGGCATTGGCACGTTGCCTGTGGCATTGGCACGTTGCCTGTGGCATTGGCACGTTGCCTGTGGCATTGGCACGTTTGCCCTGGCTTTGGCACGTTGCCTGTGCCATTGGCACGTTGCCTGTGGCATTGGCACGTTTGCCCTGGCTTTGGCACGTTGCCTGTGCCATTGGCACGTTGGCCCTGGCATTAGCACGTTTGCCCTGGCTTTGGCACGTTGCCTGTGCCATTGGCACGTTGGCCATGGCATTGGCACGTTTGCCCTGGCTTTGGCACGTTGCCTGTGCCATTGGCACGTTGGCCCTGGCATTGGCACGTTTGCCCTGGCTTTGGCACGTTGCCTGTGCCATTGGCACGTTGGCCATGGCTTTGGCACGTTTGCCCTGGCTTTGGCACGTTGCCTGTGCCATTGGCACGTTGGCCATGGCATTGGCACGTTTGCCCTGGCTTTGGCACGTTGCCTGTGCCATTGGCACGTTGGCCATGGCATTGGCACGTTTGCCCTGGCTTTGGCAACGGCCTGCATTGTTTGGCATTTGATGTCATATTGGGTTTACAGTAGCATTGCCACGATGACAGTGTGTTTTGTTCATTCATTGGCATTTTGTCTTGGCATTTGCATTTACATTACATTATCACAGTTCACAATGCCATTGTCAATGACAATGACATTGCACAGTGCATTTCATCAATTACATTACACATCTCGATATCCCATTTTCACAATTCAATGCAATAACAAAAACACAGAGGTCAGTCCCAAACACATCATTTTATTTCATCATTAAAAGTAGCACAATTACATCGGTTTGGCCCAACAACACTACACATTACCACTGCTATATTTTGCCCCTTATTGCCACAAACACAGAAAACAACGCTACACATGTGCACACACACAACATTACCCACATATACTTCATGTTTTGTTGCATCATTCTCATGTCCCCATCACATTCATATGACTTGCTCTTCTCACTGTTGCACTTGCTTTTGCCTTTGCAGATTACATTTGAATCTCTTACATTTCCTTCCCTGCTGATTGGATTACACCAAGCCCAGAAATCACACTTGCTACTGTCACATTTGAAATAGAGCATGCCTTTGGAAGGTCTTGCATGCTTCACAATCTTCAACACAGCATCCTTACCGCATTTGCATACTTGGTACTCAAATCTCAGGTCCTGAGCTCCCTTATCCAGGTATCCCCCGTTTTTGTTTGATGAAGATCTGTCCATGTATGAAGCTGCCATAAACACAGTGCGTGTAGAATAGAATGAGATGAAGATTGTTGCTTGCTTTTGGAATGCCTCACAACCAACAGAAAAAACGAAGAAATCCTGCTGAGATGATTGAGTTTGTGCAGCACAGAAGAGGAGAGGAATAGTAGGGGAGAATTGGTGAATGTTTCTGCTGAATGTGTTTGATGTGCAAAACGTTTTTTTATCATTGAAGGAGAGGGTAGATTAGTCCATATTCTGTATAATTATGGAGGGAAGGAAGAAAACGACCGTTGTGTCATAATCAATGCCATGTGTCGGCATTTTAACCAGTTTGCCATTTTAACCCAAACTTGGAGGCGGTTAATGGTCCATTTTGAAACGTTAGGGGTGTAAAGGGAGATTAGGCAATACTTCGAGGGTGTAAAGGGTAATTAACCCTTGATTTTGTTGTATTATATGGCAACTTAGACTTAGATGATACAAAGTTAGTCTTTTTGCCTAACTTGTCATTTTCTTCTATATACCCTAAGCCCTTTTTATCATTTCCATATTTTTGTGACGATATAAGTGTGTCAAGCATGTTTGTGCCAGATTTAAATTGTTTTAACATTTTTTCTAAGTTTAGTTTAGAAGATTTAAGTTGTACTATCTCATTTTCACAACTTTCTAACTTAGATTTTAACATACTATTTTAAGTTTGTAATGTTTGTTCATTTTTCCTATATGATTCAATTTTAATCTCTAAAGACTCAAGAGTATTAGTAGACTCTTGCTTAAAAGATTTGAATTGATCGGAAAATTCCAAGTTAGACGTCTTCAACTTGTCATTTTCTTCAATTAGTTTCTTCTTTTCTTTAGACAGCCTTTTATAGTGAGCATGCATCTTTATAAATTCTTCATGTACCTCATCAAATGACATTTCAATATCAGATTCTACATCAGTGTCGTGGTCCCCCTATATAAGAACAAAGGAGATGCACAGTGTTGTGGAAACTATAGAGGGATTAAGTTGCTAAGCCATACCATGAAGTTATGGGAGAGAGTAATCGACATTAGAATTAGGAGAGAAACTCAGGTTACGATGAACCAATTTGGTTTTATGCCAGGAAGGTCCACTACGGAAGCAATACACATTCTTAGGAGATTAATGGAGAAGTGTAGGGAGAAGAAGCGCAATTTACATATGGTTTTCATCGATCTTGAAAAAGCGTATGATAGTGTGCCATGCAGCCTGAACTGGGATAGTCTGGATGCAAGAGGGATCCCTATGAAGTATATAGACATAATTAGAGATATTTATGATAGAACGAAAACAACCATTCGTACGCCTGTGGGGAATACGGACTTCTTTCCGGTGGAGGTAGGCCTACATCAAGGGTCTGCGTTGAGCCCATTTCTTTTTGCAGTTGTCCTTGACGAGTTGTCAAAGCCGATACAAGAGGCAGTTCTGTGGTGTATGCTTTTTGCTGACGATATTGTATTAGTCACAGAGAGTAGACATACCTAAGTATGAGACTAGAGCAGTGGAGAGGTGTTTTAGAGAGAAAAATGGCCAAGTGGTACCACAGGTAAGTAAGTTTAAGTACCTAGGATCATTTATGCAGCGGAATGGGGACATAGATAATGACGTAGTGCATCGAGTTCAAGCAGGCTGGTGTAGATGGGGGTGGTCTCAGGAGTACTCTGTGACAAGAATTTCCCAACTAAATTAAAAGGAAAATTTTATAGGGTGGCAGTGCGACCAGCAATGCTATATGGGACAGACTACTGGGCCATCAAGAGGTCACAATTACTGAAGATGGAAGTGGCAGAGATGAAGATGTTGAGATGGATGTATGGGCATACAAGGCTAGACCAGATCAGAAACGAGGTGTTTCGAGAAAGGTTAGGCGTGGCTAGTATTGAAGATAAGATAAGGGAGGAAAGAACGAGATGGTTTGGGCAGGTCAAGCGGAGACAGACAACGGCGTCGATCAGAGCAATTGAAAGCCTCATTGTAGATGGGAACATGAGTAAAGGCAGGCCCAAAATGACTTGGAATGAGCAGATTAGGCATGACCTGCTAGATCTATACCTCTTTGAGGACATGGTCCAGGATAGGAGTTCATGGAGACATAAGATTAAGGTTAACAAGTTAAAGGTCATATATAGGGACACCTTAGAATATATTTAGGGACATAGATAGGCGTAGACACTATCTACGCTTTAGATTGACTTAGCACTTGGTTGCTTATGTTTTACCATTGTTTTGTATTACATGTACATATACACTTTATGTATTACAATCGGTTCTCTCTGCCATGCCTTTGCATATAATGACAACTGCATATCTACCCAAAAGTGTTATTACAGAGCTAAACAGAAAGATGTCTAATTTCTTGTGGCAACAAAGACATCATTGGCGAGCATAGACTGCTGTATGTCAACCAAAGCAGGAAGGTGGTTTGGGGATCCGAAGTATCGATGTGCTACAAAAGGCCTATGACTGTAAGATGTGGTGGACATACAAGACTTTGAATTCGATTTGGGAGCATTATATCAGACATAAATATGGGACTCGATTCCAGATTCGTGCATTTGTTTATGATTCCTCTGACTGGAAACGCTTATGTCGTATTCATTCTTTCTGTGTCATGCACTTCCAAGATACACCGTATGGATTATCATGGTTAGATGATGCACATGGACAATTTAGCCTTCGAATTGCATATGAATCCTGTCGACTGCAAGGCAGTCAGTTTCCCATTGCCCGTTATATCTGGTGGAAGGATACACCTACTAAGGGACAAGTCTTTTTATGGCGATTATGGTTTAATGGGCTTCCTATACCGGACACTACCGCTGCCTGGCCAGTGGCTTTTCCAACATGCTTTTTTTTGTCGGCAAGATTCAGCGATACAGAGCCACATTTTTATACCTGTCCAGTGATCCGAACGATATGGAGCCACCTATCTTTAGTTTTCAACGGCCCGCCTCCAATGGAATTGACTTTCCGAAGATATTTGCGTGGATGGTGGAGCCAAGCCCGTAGGACCATTATGATTGGTCAGCTTTTTGTGATGGTCCTGCTGGACCGTGCACCTGCAGTAAACACCACTAGAGGGGGTGAATAGTGGTTAGCGGAAATTACACTATTACCCTTATCGCCTTTGAAAACAGAATCTGAGACCTCCTCAGATTTAGTACTCGTTTTTGTAAAATTCAAAACTCAGTGACAACTCCAAAAATTATAAAAATTTCCAAAACTTAACTTCAATGTCTTCAGAAGACTCTGTCCAAAACTTAGATAAAAATAAGACATACCTTCCAACTCACCTTTCTGAGAAACTTTGGTCATTGTATGTACCTTTAATTTGAGATGTGCGAGCTACAAAGAATTCTTGTTTCTTGGCCTTGACTTGTTCGTATGGTGTTAAATCTTGCTTCTTTGAATGGTGTTGACCTCACTCTGATACCGATTTTTGGACCGTGCACCTGTAGTAAACACCACTAGAGGGAGGTGAATAGTGGTTAGCGGAAATTACACTACTACCCTTCAACAAAATCACCTTTGAAAACTGAATCTGAGACCTCCTCAGATTCAATACCCGTCTTTGTAAAATTCAAAATTCAGTGTATACAATTCCAAAAATTATGAAACTTTCCAAAACTTAACTTCAATGTCTTGACAAGACTCTATCCACAACTTAGATGAAAATAAGATTGTTTGATGCTTCAAACAAATAAAACAATTAAAATGGTCAATCTCGACAAAATTGGACAAAATATTGCTGAAATTTGAAAACGTGTTTTCTCTTTGAATACTCAAACAAAAAGGTTGATCTTTATGTCAAAACATTCCTTAGGATTTCTAGTTTATGTTTCCAAAAAATCCTGACCTTAAACAATTCTTGATGAAAGAAGAATTCAAGTTTTTGCTAAACTGGTCAGATTGCAGCCAGATTCGAGCAGTTATTTTGCAATGACTGAAAGACTAACTTTTCTGTGCTCAAATCAAGTGATTCTTGTTGCAAATGAAAGCTAATAGTCTGAAGTATAACTCCACCAAAAATCATGAATTTTCAAAGTGTTTTGTTCTTTTTTCAAGACGTGAGAATTTGTGTGAAATCTACAGTGGAAACGGACAGAAAAACAGAAAAATGTAAAGAAGACAAGAACACCAAAGATTTGTCCTGGTTCGGTCAATGTGACCTACTCCAGTCCCAAGGAAAACCTTTCCTTGGATTTCACTATGGTATGAACAAACTTACAATAAGAACCAAGCTTGATATTTGGGTTAAACACCAATCCTATTCAAGACTTGGATGAACACCTCTATGCAACTCTTGGTTGCAACACCTCTATCACCTATTAGTGTAATCTTATAAACTTGGCTAACCAATCTTACCAAGTTTGCTTGAAAGTTGTGTGTACTTCTTCCTCACCTTTGCCTTCTATTTATAGGGTGAAATGATCCTTGAAGATAAGAACTCTAATGTGTTACCATCTTCATCATTAATGCTCAAGTTTCTTCACACTATTGGTAGGCTACATAATCACCTTGTATACTTAGAAAAATGAAATAACACAACTGGTCCACCTTGGAATATCATTTTGGCCGAAATTTATCTTCAAAATAAAAAAGAAATAGTGAAGATAATAAGCAAGGATAAGATGGCACAACTAATCTAAGATTGCCTCAACTCCTTTGCACTAGAATAGGTCATGTGAGTAGCTCCAAAATTTGAACAAAACAGCTCCTTTTCCACCTTGTAGCCGTTGGCTACATTTCAAACATTTCGAAGTTGGCAATCTTGCCAACTAGCTTCTTTTTGATTGATCCACATGTCACCAAGTCATAAAATCATTAAAACACCTTTGCCACATATGTAATCACGTTTTGGAGCTGTATGTACATGTACAACTTCAGATTTAATGAAGAGAAAATAATAGATAAAAGTTGACAAGACTTTGTCAACCAACAATTCAAAATTCCCACATCTTTCTCTTTGTATGTTGTAGTGAATTTTGCACCAATAAAATCCTCATATTATCTTCAAAAATATAGATGATAAACTCCAATAATATAATCATAAGAGTTTTCACCAAGAAAATAGAATGTGACATCAATATCCGTTACATATCCTGCTATTGTCGATAATATCACCAAATGAGAGAATAAGATAGAAAACCACCAAACAATCTTCAAGATAATCATTAATGAGCTTCAGAATGAAGATAATAATATACTCAAGAGATTTTTTGAGTAAAAATATCAAAACTGCCCCCAGGGGTAAATTGACCAAAATACCCCTGGTGAGAGAAAACTCCAGAAATGATCCATATGGTCAGAAATAGATATAATAACATCTTTGTCATGATAAATAAGATGAGAATAAGTCCTTGAAATATTTTCACCAAGTCATGTTCCTACAAAACTCCAAATACCAATTTTGCCCTTTTTGGTAAGTTGTAGAAACTTTCAAGGCACATTAGTCACAAGACATTTATAATCACCAAAAAACATAATGTCAACATATATAAATCATGTACAAATGAAAACAACTATTTTATTACATTTTAGAAAAATATTTCTAAAAACCCTAGACATCGATCAATCGAAGTGCCTCTGCTTCAGAGATCGATGTCTAACAGTGAGTTTTGTTTTTGATTCTATGAGACGTGGATCGATCCATGTGAGGGGTTGACGTACGTCAATCAATCCACGTGATAGGCTGACGTACGTCGATTGATCCACGTGAGAGATCGACGTCTCATAGATAGTTTTTTGGTTCTATTCTGTCCAACATCGATCGATCGATGTTAGGAGATGATGTACATCGATCGATCCATGTGCCTCTGCCTGAGAGATCGACGTCATTTTGTCTTGACTTTTCAACTTTTAATCATTTACAACACTATATGTGACATTTTTAAGTATTCACCACTTAAAATCATGACCTTGAAAATTATCCAAACATATTTCTCAATAGGTCCCATTGTTGGCCTTTTGGGCCATCTAGAAAGAATACGCAGCAGTACAATTTGGGGAAGAAGATTTTTCATTATTGCGTCTTATGGAGCGTATACGAGTAGGAATATTTTCATGGTGTTCATCTATCTCTGGCAGCAAATTTGCTACTTCGCTTCAGCTGTTACTGCATGCTCATTATTCACCTCCTTTACGCTCAAGCCGAATCCGAGTAGTTATATGAATGTTACATGTTATACCCCGCGTATGCGCGGGCTAACATATTATATTACAAATATATAAACATGATAAGTGAAGGAAAAAGAAAAATAAAGAAAGAAAAATTTTAAAAAAAAAACTGAAAATCCTTATATAATTAGGAATTGAGTAGTAGATAAAGTTTAATTTAAATTACAAATTCAAATTTAAATTAGAACAAGATAACCTAAACATCATAGGAGTTATCTAGTATACACCTATATCTGTACCTACATAATATACAAAACAAACCCCCTCCCCTTTTATTAAAACCCTTGGAAGCCACCCTTCTGCTTCCTAAACTTCAATTCTCCAATCTTAATATTTCAAAATAAAAAAAAAAAGAGTCCAGCCCTTCATCAGCCTCCCCATATGATCATAAGCGGCCAGCCTTTCTCTTTTTTCTCCCAAGGCAACCTGCAGCCGCCAGCATATAGAAAGGAAAAGCAGCCAATTTTCATCCGTTCTTCACCCTGTTTCTTCGCGTAGTATGTCTAATTAAAGGAAGAAGCAAGTATCCTTACTATATTTACTATGTTTTTATAAAGTTATTATGCTATTTTCATATCAAATCGGATCATGCATTCGTAATTGTGATTTGCATAGATTGATGTATATACGTATGTATTTGTTGTACCTATTTATTGATTATCTGTATATATGTATAGAAATTGCATAAAATCTTGTTGAATTATGTTGGTATGGGCCGCTGCCCATGTGTGTCCTTTATATATATTATATTGATTTATTCAAAAGGTTGCAGTATGGTGGGCTAAATTCTTGCCAAAATATATATATTTGGATGGAAATTCCTGCGGTGGCATATGCATTTTATGGTTGATGTGGTTTATTATGCACGAAAGAAATTTGGATGCTACTGAAATTGAAAACTGCAAGTGCTTCCGTCGAAGGGCCACCGAGGGTCACATTTAATATATGTAATATAAAATATTAATCATGAATTTTGTTTTATATGATCAGACTATAAGAATTATTTGACAGTATGTATACGTAAATGAAAATAAAAGAGAAAAAGAAAAAGGTTTTGTGTTTTCCTTATAAAAAAAGATGGTATTTTATTATATAAAATATAAGCATGTCTTATATGTTTAGGTTATTGCATGGATTGCTTTTATGTTAGGTGGGAGTTGATTTTCTTGGTGCTGATCGTTAACATTTGCTGAATTAATTTTATTTGGGCCACTGGTGAAAATTGAGGTATAGGCAAATTGTAAGTTTTCATGTGTGTGTAATGCATGGATTCTTAATGCTAAAATCCATTAAATTTGGTTTTAAAGGTAATACGTGAATTTCCAAATGGAGTTTGGAACTTTTGCTATTCAATTTTGTTGGCTATCTACATGACTGCCGCTGTGCATGATTTGTAAATGGGTTTATTTATGTGTATTACAATTATATTGATTTTGTCTGCATATAACCTGCTGTGTTCTCCTTCGACGCGCTGTGTGTGAGTAGTGAGGGCGATTGCCGCTGCCCTATACGTGGAATATAGTTGTGTTTGAATTAAGGTAAAAGTAGCACGTATGATTTTATATGGATAATTGATGATTGTCAGAATTTGTACGATGAACTAAAATGCATTTGGTCGAAGGTGAAATACGTAAGTATAAGCGCGTATATGTACGTGTATGGCGCGGGCATATACGTGGGTATACTTATACGAAACGCGTAAGTATAAGCGCATATATGCACGTGTATGGGTGCGAGCATATACGTGAGTATATTTACACGTGGTTAATAAGTCGGAATTAAATACGGAATTAAAGTGATAAACAGAAAAGTAGAAATGGATATCGCATATGGATACCGCTAGGGGTAACTGGATATGGATATGGATATCGCATATGGATGCCACTGGGGGTAACCGCATATGGGTATCAGGAATGGATATCGCATATGGATGCCGCTAGGGGTAACCGCATATGGGTAAAGATATCGCATATGGATGCCGCTAGGGGCAACCGCATATGGGTATAGATATCGCATATGGATGTCGTTAGGGGTAACCGCATATGAGTATGGAAATCGAATATGGATGCCGTAAGGGGTAACCGCATATGGATATGAGAAATGGATATCGATAGGGATACCGTAAAGGGCAATCGCCTATGATATCAGAAAATAGAAATGAAATTTGAAATGGAAATGAATATGAAATGGAAACGGATATGGATAAATGGTTGTCGAGTCGTTGTATTCATTAATTTGAAAAGTTGCGTGACTAATTTTGATTGTACTGGCTTATGTGTGCGATGACTTAGTTGCGTGTGCTTTACGTGTTTGATTGTACAGGAAGGGCGAAAAGGTAAATTTATTTGCAAAGAGAAGCATGCTATTTTATATGATGCTATTTATATATTTTCTTTACACTTGCTTCTCCGTGTATGATCCCGTAGTAAATATAGTCGGGCTACTTGCGGGCAATGTATGTCGCTCACCCCCTTTTACCAATCAGTTTTGCAGACAGACAGGTAAAGGAGTTAGCAGACCATGGAAGATCGGGACTGGAGATTTCTAGACTGAGGATATTCGATGAGACTCTCGAGGATTTAGTTGAGGCAGTTATTTCGATATTCGAGGTTTATGTATTTTGGAGTTTAGTGTCTATATACATTTGGCCATTTCATCGATTTAGAATTCCCTAGACATTGTTTAATGATGCTGATTATTTTATCGAGGGTTTTTAGTTCATAACGTTTCCGCTAACATTGATTTGCGTTACTTTGATGACGTGTAATTAAATTATGTCGACGCCTTGTATTCTCCTCAGTGAGATACGGCGGGTGAGTCGTTTCGAGTACTAGAGCTCGGGACGGGTCGCTACATTACCACCCACGGGTAAGTTTAAGCTTAATATAGATGCCGCGGCAAGATGCCGCGGCAGGATGCCGAGGGGCAGCTGGAGGGGCTGTCCTACACAATCATCATGGTCAACTGATCAAATCTATTCGCTTTCCACTGCTGGTTTTACCGCCACTGCACGCTGAGTTACAGGCTATTCTTTTCTCACTTATTTATTTTGCGATGTTGGGTTACTTGGAGCTACATATTGAGATAGACTGTCAATATTTGTTGTCATTGATAACTGCCTCAATCACGCTTTCAAGTCTGCTGGGCATGGATTATGCACGTCTGCAAAGGCATTTGTCCCTCATGCATGCCACTATATCATACGTCCCACGTGAAGGTAATTCAGTAGCCCATGTATTAGCACAGTATGGTCTTATGCGAGGGGAAGTGTGTACATTTAGCAGTCTTTCGGATCTTCCTCCTATGGCACGGAGTAGCTTACAGACAGATATTACTACAGCATACATTCGCCCTTGAGGGTTACATGGCATCAGCAATCAAATATATTCTCGCCTGCATCTCTTTGAAGCAGGCGGATGGGTTTGTTTTTCGTGAGATTTCTTCTTCACACTTTTCGTCGTTTGACAATTACCTGATGTCACGTCATTTTTGTTTGATGAGGTTCTTGACACATCCGACTGACTTCAACGATGGCATTTCCCTAAACGATGTTTGCTGGCATGGATTACAATTTTTGTTGCCTGTACCAATCTTGGTTACGGGCAACTCGGGTATTCGTTTATCATTTTTCACATACCTTGATTTTGGATTTAATTGGCATCTATTACATGTAACTTTTTACATGTTTGCAATTTTGAGGTATAAAAATGGCGACCAAGGATGGCTATCTGCATCAAAGACTGAGTTGTATCTCTCCATTTCTGCACTCCGCATTCACGCTCTCACTGCTGGATCGACTTTGATTTTATCCATACTTTCAATATATGCTTTATAGCTATCTTGTATTTTACGGTTTTTATACATATTTGCTTATCTTTTCTGTTTGGTTTGGGATAGTCTCCCTCCATAGATAAGAGCAATAATGTAACCGGTATTCCCCCGCCACAAGTGAGGGTTTACATATTAATAAAATACTCAGACAGTACCGCCCGTCCTTCACCTAAAAAAATATAAATAAAGATGTGGATAATGGCAATATAAGTATGTTAAATGAATAAATGCAATATCAAGTCCTTAAAGTGGTAACAAAACACAATAATGGGCTGTTTTGAAGCACTTCGGCTAAGTCACCTTAAAAGGACAAAGTGGTAATTTTTACATTTGCAAAAGGCATGAAAGATGGTTGTGTTATAAGAACCATAAAATAAAATATATGAAAAGGACTATTTTGGACAAAATGTAGGCAAAAGAAAGCCCAGCCGTGGGCTGACCTTAGGGGTATCGAGCGAAAGTCCTTAGAGGGGTAAAATGGTAATTTCATCTAGTAAGACAATATGACAAATGAGCCAACCATTAGTCTTTAGTTATGAAATTATTAGAAGCGTGAAATCACCCGATACTGAGCATTCCTCCATGCATAAGACAAATGAATTTTAAAAGCGACATGTTTTATCTTACGATGCATCCTTACGAAAATGTTTATCATGAGAAGCGTTTTAAAAGAGTTTTACAAGAGATGTTACAGAATTATGATTTTATCGCATGGAAAGTTTTAAAGGATTTTTAATGAACCGCACCTTGGGTCGACTGGCTCCATACAACTTATGTATTTTTCTGATGGCCGAGTGTAACACCTTGTCCGGGACAAGGGATCTCCGCCTTTATGACATGTTTATGATGTTCCGTTTACGGAGGGATGCCTGACATCTGGTCCTGGGGGAGGATGTTAGGGGAAATATACGTTATGAGTGAGTGTAAAACCACGTCCGAGACTCGGGATCTCCATCATAATGCGTTACCTTAGTCTACGTACGTATGATGTAACATCGTAGTTGGACCATCGAGATTCGTAGACGGTACTTGACTACTCGGGGAGTTTAGTCGGTGGTCCTTGTGTACTGTTCGTGAACGCTGTGATATGTTGTGAACACAGCTGCATCAGTTTTGATGCGATTATTTCAGACATGATTATGACCTGGCAGATTTTTCTGAAAAACTATGCGTGACTTTTTCATCATATAAGAATACGCATGTTTACCGGTGTCACCTTACTAGATGTGAGCCTAGACCCTTAGCAGACAAACGAGGATTGTACAGCATAGGGCGTGGGTATAGACATGGAAAGTGAAATTGATTACTAAACATAAGCGAAAGACTTAACCATTACGTAAGAAGAAAAGAAATATGAAAGTTAAATAAATGAATCATTCTGTGATTTAATTTCTGCAATTTATCTGTTCCGATATATCTGTTTTACTTTACATTATCTGTTATTACATGGATATTATGTCACTGTTCCTGTTATTAATTATTATTCACCATGCATGATCCACATGACAGACCTAGGCGGAAATACTTGCTGAGCGATTCGTTATCGCTCACACCATATATTAATATATTGCAGAGACTCAAGAGCTAGTTCCAGACATGGTGGAGGATATCGTGAGGGTTGATCACCAGTGATGGCCATATGGACCCATACTTATGTAGTTTCATTTATGTTAGTTCATTCTGTATTATGACTTTGTACTGGTGACATTTCAGATGTATTCGGATTTAGGTTTCTGTACAATGCATGTCGATCATGCTTTGTGTATTTTATTATGCTTCTGCAATTTCGATACATGTCTATGTCGACGTGCATATAAATGTTATCGACGCCTTGTACTTCTCGTAGCAGATCACGGGGGGTGCACCGTGTCGAGACTTGAGTCCCGGGCGAGGCGCTACAGTACCCCTTCTCAACAAGTACAAGGCTTCCTTAAAATGGCGCCATCATTTCATCAACCTCAATTAAGTCAATACAACTCAATAAAAATAACTATATCATTTCATATACTATACAAAATAATCATCGACAGAAAAAATATTACATCGTTAAAATAACTAGACCAATATTCCAAATAATAACTCTTATGAACGCAATCTAAATGTATAAATTAAAGTTCATATAACTAGAAAACAATCAAATCTTGAGAACTATCTCCCGAGCTCCTTCACCATCCCGATTCATCATCATCCTCAATATAAATATACTTATAGTCTTTCTCATATGCAAATATGTAAGTGGTGGTGTAAGCAAAACAACATGCTCGGTAAATAATATGGCTATCTTTTGTGAGATCATGTATACCGGGAAACAAGTTTTGAAATAACAATAGCTTTCATATAATAAAAATAAAATAAAACAAAGCATCAAGATTCCCATCTTTAACGATTACATATAGTACTTTTGCTTTTAGCTCTTAACATATTTATATCATTCGCCAAAGTATTTTGTCTAAAAGAACCCCTTTTAGATAGACTCATGGTCTTCCGTCATGAGACAAAAGCATGGAGCGTAAACCCCATCTCTCCCTATGTTTGGTTGCTCTAGCAACTCGTTTGCAAATTTAGACCACAAAACTTATAATGTCCATCATTTGACCAGTCACACGACACCAGTATAATTCATCTAAGAATACAAAACCTCTCATTTCATAAATCGCATATCATCAACAAACTTTCACATAAAGCACATACTTTGTAAAACACAACGTACTTTACTATGATCCAATTTAATATCAAAATAGTCATGTTAAAACAATACAATTTCGTAAAACTACTTTCACAAAACATAAAAGGGAGTTAGATCACTTACCTTGAGTTGGATACTTAATTTATCATCGTTCTACGCCTGAACCTGGAAAATTTTATAATAAGGATTATGACCTAGCAACCTCATTATCATAGCTTACTTTAACTAAATCTATTAGTTAGTACTTAGAATATCTTTTTAGAAATCAACAAGATACTCTAAGGTAATAATATTTCATCCATAAATTTTACTAATACTTGGCCCGATTGGTACAGTCTCTAGTCTCCTATGGAGGTGATCAAGATTCAAACCTTGTCTTGGACAATTTTTTCTTTACATCACTTTCTTTATTACTTAATTATTTTTTTCTCTTTATCTCCTTCTTTCCTTTCTTTCCATGCTCTCCTTACTTTTCTCTTTTTTATTCCTTTTTTCTTCCCCCTTCTTGAATCGCCTCACTTTTCTCTTTATTTTTTCTTCTCTCTTCCTGAGCCGCAGCCTCTCCTTTTCTTTTGTCTATTTTTTCTTTCTTTTTCTTTCTTTTTTCTTTCCTTTCCCGAGGCGCCTCATTTACTTTTTTTCTTTCTTGTTTTCCTTTTCTTTCTAGCATCCTTTTTAATAATTAAATATTATTTTTTTCTTTTCTCAACTCCTTTACACCCAACACTTTCTTTTCATTTTTCTTTCATTTTTTTTATTTTCTACCCTTCGCGAGGCGCCTCCCTTTTTCTTTTATCTTTTTTCTTTTCTTTTCTTTCTTTTTTCTTTTTCTCCTCCGCTGCCTCTCTATTTTTTCTTTAATTTTTTTCTTTTTTTACCTTCCTGTTTCTGATGTCTCTCTTTTCTTTTATTTCTTTTTTCCCTTTCTTCTTTTTTTTCTTTTCCTCTTGCTCCCTTTCTCTTCCTGCTCTCCTTCTCTTTTTCTCTTCCTATGCAACAGAAATCCCTCCTTTTTGGAATCTCTTTTCTTCTTCTTCTTCTTCTCCATATATGGACCACGATACTGTCGGCCACCTATTATCAAACTCCTTTTCTTCTTCAAACAATCATCTTTTCGTTCATTTCTAATACCTTTTTTTGAAAAAAACATAGTGCAAACAATATCTACTCATAGATAAACTGAAAATCATAATCAAAACACCAGATTCTAGTATCCAAGGTTTCGAATACAAGTTGCCTCACTGTCCTTCTTAACTCTGCTGCCAATCCTCTTTCTTCTTCTTTTTGTTGTTGTTGTTTGTATGTGTTTGGGCTTCGAGGATTCTCTCTTTATTTATAAAGAATCTCTTACTAGGTTTTTGGTATTAGTGTGAGAATTTTCTTTCCTATCCTTAACTAGCATTTTAATCATGTCAAATAATACCTTATTATTGTATTGGAATATTCTAATTTATTTATTTTTCTTTATTAACTTTTCTTTCGGGTACAACGTTAATGGTTATTTATTAATGAGTAAAATATACATAAATTAGGATGGGTATCATTTTTTAAGCATACTTATCTATTTGTATCATTTTTAATATCGAAAGGCCTTTATTTGTATTTCTGAAGTTACTCACTAACACACTAGCACAACATATCCCTATTATCATGTCATTTATGCAGGTAGAGCCGGGGGTCTCACTGGAAGCAGACTCTCTATCCCTTGGGATAGAGGTATTGTCTGCCTACCACTTACCCTCTCCAGACCCTAACGATAGCTTTTGCTGTCGTTGGGATATACAGGGTCCGGATGATGATGATGATGATGATCTCATCCTTAGTCATATATTTTTAGAAAAATAACGAGCAACGCCTTCATTCATCAACCAAAATGAGCCATAACGACCGAGATTACGTGTGGCAAGGGAACGAATCTCTAATTTATCGATATAGAAGTCGCCATGCAAAGCTTGCTCAGAGGTTTGTATGAGTATTACAAGCTCGAAACATGACAAAATAACGGAAAAGCTGAAAACTCATTAATAAAAGATCTTGTCTCATGTATTAAATCACCCAACAGGGAATAAAGATAATAACATCTCCCTCAAACGAGATATAAGGTTAGAATTGACTCTAAGACATAACCCGTTGGTATTTAAGTTGAAACATGATATAAGGCTAAAATAACCACTTTCACAAAACACATCCGGAATACCCAAACTTGACCCCAATTCGAAGGCAATGTATGGTTGTCAATAACTTAGCATGTTCATCGTCTTAGAGACCCATTAAAGACCTTGATTATAAGTGAAGAATCCTATTAGAGTTATCAATTAAATAAATCGCAATACCTGTGTGCTTCCATGAAGCATTGACATTGTGCTATGCAATGCACCAATTCCTGTGTACAAGTACATGACGCTGAATGCAGTAGGCAAAAGGTTATGTGCCACTTTCTGTAGGAAATTCTTTTGTATAAATAAATGAAGCCGAATGCAATTGCCAAAATGTTGGGTGCCACTTTCTGCAGGAAGATCTTTATTTTTTTTGGCTTTGTCCCTATGCGCCACAAGTCCAAAAAGTATCCACACTATCAGCAGTAGAGTAATTATGTATGGAGATTATAAATAAATAAAATATATATATATAACGACAGCACTCGAGCTGAAGAAATCAACCACCACTTGTTGTCGCGTCCGTCACGAGGGACTCGCATTTAGGCCAGCCGCACACTTGCACGGGAGGCCACTATCCGCTCACAACGACCGCCCGGAACATACGGTGCACGGGGGGGTTGGGGGCGACGCGATGCGTGACGCCCAGGCAGACGTGCCCTTGGCCTGATGGCTTCGGGCGCACCGGACACCACGCGACGTGCGGTGCTCTTCCAGCCGCTGGACCCTACCTCCGGCTGAGCCGTTTCCAGGGTGGGCAGGCTGTTAAACAGAAAAGATAACTCTTCCCGAGGCCCCCGCCGACGTCTCCGGACTTCCTAACGTTGCCGTCAACCGCCACGTATATAGTTAATTGCACCTGGTATCCATACTTTGCCACCAAGTTTTAAGTAGCATCCATTCTTTTATGAAACTCACTTACCAGCCATACTTATAGGTGAAATTAACACCTGACATCCGGCAACCGGGAATTGACCTGCTGCAGGCGGTTTTTATCAAAATACCATTTATTTTTCACTTTTTCCCCACTTGGCGTCCAAATTTTCCCAACCATGGTTAATTCCACTTTCCCTCCATTAATTCCAACCAATTCCTCCATCCAAAAAGTTTATACCTCTGCCACCAACCTCACCTTTCTAAATCTTTCCTCTGTTCCTTGTCTATTTGCTCTCTGTGTTGAAATTGCTGATAACCATATCTCTGAGGTCTCAAATAATGAAGTGGGTGCTGTTGGTACACCCATGTCTAATGAACTTCAGGATGATGGTTCTAAGAGATTAATGGATCTGTGCAATGGGGAAATCCATCCAATTAGTGAAAATCTTGATACCCGTGATACAATGCAAGTTCTGTATCCTAGTCCTGATACTGAAAGTGTTCATGGGACTGAAAATAAACTTGATGCTGTACAGTAAGAAAAGTGACAAGACCAGAATTGCTCATCGGGTGGATCAGAGATGACCCGAGTTGTATGGCGTTAGTCCTCCGTCTAAATCCGTCAGTGGGACCTGAGAAGGAAGAGGGACGTTAGAGGCCCAGGGCACTGCCCCGGAAAAACCCTCCGACGCTCAAGTCAGTTGTGGGCATTTTAGTGTATAGCTTATGCTGGAATAAAGGCTGTATAATACCTGTTTTGTGGGTCGGCTAAGGTGTAGGCCGAGCCCAGATGAAGTCTGTCAATCACTTACCAGAGACTTGGTCTTCTACCGTTGATGAAGCCCTTGTTTTATAGCTGTTGAAGCTGAGAGCTGAGTGTCCCCAAAATGAATGTAATGACGACCCCTGTCCGTCTGGGTGTCACTTCTGGCTTGCATGATAGCCACGTGGCAGCTGGGGGTTGTGGTGCTGGCAATTCTCCCTTGCGTGGTTGACAGATGGAGATATAAGGCTGCGATGTCTGGCAGTCTTCGGCTGCATGAAGGCCACGTGACACCGCGTGTCAGGCTAAGGTGTCAAGTTTGTTGTGCGGCAAGACTCTGCTTGGGCATATTGTGGCCGGGCTGTGGCCTGGCCGAGAAGCACTGTGGCCGGGCTGTGGCCTGGCCGAGATGCACTATGGCCGGGCTGCGGCCTGGCCGAGATGCACTGTGGCAGGGCTGTGGCCTGGCCGAGACGCACTGTGGCATGGCTGTGGTCTGGCCGACCTGCAGTGTGGCAGGGGTGTGGCCTGGCCGACCTGCACTGTGGCAGGGCTGTGGCCTGGCATTGACCGCTATTGACTAACTTGAGCCTTGCCCTTTTTCGGGCAGGTAAATTTTGGTCTCATCACTTTGCCCCCAGATTAGTTTAGCTGAGCAGAACAGGAAGGGCAGACTAATCGATTCAGAGTATTTAATGTGCTGTTCTGTCGAGTTGACGTGTCGACGTCTAGTTGGCGACAGTTCGTTTGCGTCGAAAGTTGTCGAGATCGTAGCTCGGAGGAAAACCCAGAAGACTAGAAAAGAAACAGTGGCTGAAATGCCCCCTATACTGCCCCATGCAGAGGATATTCGTTCAGCTGAGACAGGAACTGGATCACGTTGGATGAGGCTGCTACGGGTCAGCCCATTCTGGTGGGATCCGAGTCCGCTGGTTTCAACTTTACACTTTTTTACCCTGGTTCTGTTGAGTTTAGATAATAAACCTTTGTTGTTGGTTCTTTTTCCGTTCTTGGAATCTTTGCCAATAATTCTGACACCAAGTTTTCAAAACTTGTTTTCGCCGAGATTTGGCATCGACTCTGTGTTTGGCAGACTTCTTATTTGCCGAGGCCAGGAATCTTGCTGCTCTGCTCTTTCATTTAGAGCTTTTCATTTTTCTTTTGAGCTAAGCTTCCCCACCTTTTCTGAAGTCGGCTTGGTACTTGACAATTTTTATGTCTGCAGACAGTTCTTATAAAAATAAACTTTTTAAGCTTTAAAATGTAGAATAAACCTGTTATTCTGCCGGGCTTAAAAATAGACTAAGCTTGAATCCTGCATTGCTTTAGCCGAAATTCAATTTTATTGATGCTTAGTAATAGTCTAAGTCTTTGATCCAGAGTTTCATACCTCGGTGCCATTCTGCCTAGCCCGGCTAGGTCTAAAGAGGTTCATGTACATTGTGACGCTTTACCTCCGCCCCCCTATGTCGGAGGATTTATGAAGCCTGTTCATAGAAGTTTACCCTTTGGCGGGTTTTTGCCTCGGACCTGCCGAGATCTCATGAGTTTACCCTGTAGCGGGCTTTTGCCTCGGACCTGCCGAGGTCTTATAAGTTTACCCTGTAACGGGCTTTTGCCTCGGACCTGCCGAGGTCTTATAAGTTTACCCTGTAACGGGCTTTTGCCTCGGAACTGCCGAGGTCTTATAAGTTTACCCTTTAGCGGGTTTTTGCCTCGGACCTGCCAAGGTCTTATAAGTTTACCCTGTAGCAGGCTTTTGCCTCGGACCTGCCGAGGTCTTATAAGTTTACCATGTAGCGGGCTTTTGCCTCGGACCTGCTGAGGTCTTATAAGTTTACCCTGTAACGGGCTTTTGCCTCGGACCTGCCGAGGTCTTATAAGTTTACCCTATAACGGGCTTTTGCCTCAGACCTGCCGAGGTCTTATAAGTTTACCCTTTAGAGGGCTTTTGACTCGGACCTGCCGAGGTCTTATTAGTTTACCCTGTAGCGGGATTTTGCCTCGGACCTGCTGAGGTCTTATAAGTTTACCCTCTTATAAGTTTACCCTTTAACGTGCTTTTGCCTCGGACCTGCCGAGGTCTTACAGAGAAACCTATCCCATGAAGTGTTCGAGTTCTGCTCGGACACCTTATTGTTATCGGGGTGCTTCGATAGAACTTTCCTCATATATGGGGATTAGACGAGCTGAGCCAGACAGAAGTCTGGATAAGATTGATCTTCGAATAGTATAAGGTCGAGCTGAGCTGGGCCAAAGATCTGAGCAGAATAATTGGGGGTCTTTGTCCCGTTAACCGAGCAGGACACTGGTCAGAATCTGAGTAGCATATTTGTAATAACAAATTTATGACAAATATTAAAAGACGATATATTTTAAACACTGTGCATATATGTACACAAGATGTGGATACAGGCGAGGATGTTAGGACATGGCCCCTTTGAGTTGTATTCCTCATCCTTAGGGTAGCCTAATTTGCTCAGGAACTCGTAGCCTTTGCCCAGCCATATCTAGGTCTTCGTCGTCTGACGACCTGTGCCGATGTCCAGGTCGGCAACTCTCATCAGGAGGAGGCTAGCCAAAGTCCAGCCTATTGTGCAACCTTGACCTCGGATTGTAAAATCGTTGCAGGTGGCCGAGCTCAATTAGTCGCCCAATCTCTTGGCCGAGTTGCCTGCAGTCTTCTGTATCATGACCAATATCATGATGATAAAGGCAATACAGTTGATGGTAACATCTATCCTGCAAAAGAGCTTTGTCTTTTTGCTGATAACTAGACCTTTTTCCTGAACGTCTAGCTTCAGCCATAATTCTCTCTGACGCTTGGGATGATAGTCAGGCCGAGTTGGAGAGTATTCCAAGAATTTTTCTTGTGGAGGAGAATTACTGGGATGGAACGGGCTGGGTCCTGCCACGGGGTCTTTTCCCTTCATCTTTTTCACCACAGCTTGGAATACATCAGAATTTTGAGCCACATATCGAATGGCTCGCAGGTGTTCTTCACGTGAGAAGGCAGCAGGGTCTGAAGATTCAGCCGGTTCTGGGGAACACTGTTCCGGTTGTTGTTGAAGAAGTCGTTGACGTCTTCTGGGAGTCATAGGTTGCTAGGACCTTTTCCAATCTCTTTCATCCATTCTTTCAACAATGGATGGGTAAGCTAACTGCCAAAAAAGCCCTCAAAAGGCTGTTTTTAAGGAAAAAACGAAGGTTCAGGCCCTTCTTCTAGCGCCATTTGACAAGACCAGAATTGCTCATGGATGGATCAGAGATGACCCGAGTTGTATGCCATTAGTCCTCCATCTAAATCTGTCAGTGGGACCTGAGAAGGAAGAGGGACATTAGAGGCCCAGGGGCCCCGGGAAAACCCTCCGACGCTCAAGTCAGTTGTGGGCATTTTAGTGTATAGCTTATGCTGGAATAAAGGCTGTATAAAACCTGTTTTGTGGGTCGGCTAAGGTGTAGGCCAAGCCCAGATGAAGTCTGTCCATCACTTACCGGAGACTTGGTTTTCTACTGTTGATGAAGCCCTTGTTTTATAGTCGTTGAAGCTGAGAGGTGAGTGTCCCTAAAATGGATGTAATGACGACCCCCCACTTCTGGCTTGTATGATAGCCACGTGGCAGCTGGGGGTTGTGGTGCTGGCAACTCTCCCTTGCGTGGTTGACAGATGGAGATATAAGGCTGCGATGTCAGACAGTCTTCGGTTGCATGAAGGCCACGTGACACCCCGTGTCAGACTAAGGTGTCAAGTTTGTTGTGCGGCAAGACTCTGCTTGGGCATATTGTGGCTGAGCTAGGTCTGGCCGAGAAGCACTGTGGCCGGGCTGTGGCTTGGCCGAGATGCACTGCGGCCGGGCTGCGGCCTGGCCAAGATGCACTGTGGCAGGGCTACGGCCTGGCCGAGCTACACTTTGGCAGGGCTGTGGCCTGGCCGACCTGCACTGTGGCAGGGGTGTGGCTTGGCCAACTTGCACTGTGGCAGGGCCGTGGCCTGGCGTTGACCGCTATTGGCTAACTTGAGCCTTGTCTTTTTTCGAACAGGTGGATTTTGGTCTCATCAAAAAGCAAAAGAAGTGAATATCTGTTTGAGCCACAGTATGAAGAAAAATGATTTATGCAACAGGGCTCCAAATCTCCACCACCAAACCTCTACAATTGCTTCATATGGATTTGTATGGGATATTGGTGCGACAAGACTAGGTGGAAAACATTATACCTTTGTGGTGGTAGATGACTTCTCTAGGTACACTTGGGTAATATTTTTAGCTAAAAAGAATGATGCATGCCAAGAGTCTACAAAACTTTGTAGGAGATTAGAAAATCAAAAAGAAGACACAATTAAGGAAATTAAAAGTGATAGAGATGGTGAGTTTGATGGTGAGTTTCAAGAATTTTGTGTATCCGAAGGGTATGAACACAATTTCTCAACTCCAAGAACTCCTCAACAAAATGGTGTTGCGGAAAGGAAAAACAGAACACTTCAAGAAATAAGAAGAGCCATGCTAAATGAATTCACTACCCAAGTAGTTTTAGGCTGAAGCGGTAAACACCGCTTGTCATGTGATTAATAGAGTTTACTTGAGACCATCTCTCAAAAAGACTCCTTATAAGCTTTAGAAAGGTAGAGTACCAAATATTGGTTATTTCAAAGTATTTGGTTGTAAGTGTTTTATACTTAACACCGCAGATAACTTGAATAAACTCAATTTCAAAGTGGATGAAGGAATCTTTATGTGATATGCTCAAAATAGCAAGACATTTAGAGTATATAACAAAAGGAGTATGAAAGTTGAAGAGTCAACTCATGTTAAGTTTAGTGAACTTCTTAAGGATGAACCATGCATAAATAGTGATGATGATGAGGAAATAATTGAAGTCATATAGAAAAATTTGAGAATCCAAAAGGAAATATTATCATTGACCTTAGGATTGACCCACTTGAAAATAAACCCAAGGTTGAAGATGAAGAAGTAAAAGGAGATACTTCAAATTTACCGGATTCATATAAGTATAAGAAAGACCATCCAAGAGAACTAATATTAAGTAAAACAAGTCAAGGCATAATGACTAGGAGGAAATTTAATGAAAATGCTTTCTTTTCACAAGTTGAGCCTAAAAATATAAAAGAGGCTATAAATGATGAAGATTGGGTATTAGCCATGCAAGAAGAACTAAATCAATTTGAAAGAAGTGATTTTTGGGAATTAATGGCTAAACCTAGTGATCACCCTATAATTGGCACTAAACGGGTATTTAGAAATAACATGGATGATAAAGGAAACATCACTAGAAACAAAGCTAGGTTAGTAGCTCAAGGATATAAACAAGAAAAAGGCATAGACTATGATGAGACTTTTGCCCCCGTAACTATATTAGAAGCTATTAGGATGTTTTTGGCATATGCATGCTATAAGGATTTCAAACTATATCAAATAGATGTGAAATCCGCCTTCTTGAATGGAATAATTCAAGAAAAGGTGTATGTAGCTCAACCACCGGGGTTTGAAAATCATGATTATCCAAATCATGTATTTAAACTCAAAAAGACCCTTTATAGACTTAAACAAGCTCCTAGGACATGGTATGAAAGATGAAGTAACTTCCTACTCGAAAATAAGTTTTCAAGAGGAAAAGTCGACACTATTCTTTTTATTAAAGAACAAAGAAATCATAAATTGCTTGTTCAAATTTATATGGATGATATTATATTTGGTGCTACTAATGATTCTCTTTTTGAGCATTTTGCGAAATTGATGGAAGGAGAATTTGAGATGAGCATGATGGGTGAACTCAATTACTTCCTTGGACTTCAAATAAAGCAAACTCAAGATGGAGTATACATATCTCAAACAAAGTACACAAAGGATTTACTCAAGAAATGCAAGTTTGAGGATGGAAGAAGTGTAAGTATATCGATGAGCACAAGTACAAAGGTTGACAAAGATGAAAAAGGAAAGTCGGTTGAGGTAACCAGATATAGGGGCATGATTGGTAGTTTACTTTATTTGACCGCTAGTAGACCGGATATTTTGCATGCTGTGTGTTTATGCGTTAGATTTCAAAGTATGCCTAAGGAATCGCATCTAGTTGCCACTAAATGTATTTTTAGGTATTTGAAAGGTACTTTGAACTGTGGGCTATTTTATCCCAAAAAATGGGTGTTTTGACTTAAGAGGGTATAGTGACTCCGACTACGCCAGAAACCTAGTCGATAGAAAAAGCACATCCGGGACATTTTAGTTCCTTGGAGATTGCTTAATCTCTTGGTTTTCCAAGAAACAAAATAGTGTATCACTTTCAATGGCGTAATCCGAATATGTATCGGCCGCTTCATGTTGTGCCCAACTACTTTGGATGATAAACACCTTAAATGATTACAATATTAAGTTTGACAAAGTCCCAATCCTATGCGATAACACTTCAGCCATAAGTATAGCACAAAACCCAGTACATCATAGTAGGACCAAACATATTGAAGTGAGGCATCATGTTATAAGGGATTGTATTCAAAATGGATTGTTATATGTTGAATTTGTTCCAACCAATGACCAAGTAGCGGATATTTTTACCAAATCCTTTCCTACTGAGACATTTGAATCCATTAGAACAAGATAAGGGATGATAAACAATGTTTAGATGGTCAAAAATTGCTAAAATACAGATATCAGCATACATCGATCGATCTATGTAGCTGATTAAGAGACTGGTGTAAAATCAGACATCGATTGATCGAAGTCCCAGACATCGATCGATCGATGTCATCGGGGCGCAGAAAAAAAAAGCTGTGAAAAACAGAAAAACTTCACTTCATCTTCTTCAAACTCGCAAACTGCAAAACCCTGAAGAATTTTCTCTCAAACTTTCGGTCTCTCCTCACCAAATTTTCGAAATTAACTCCAACTTTTCTTCGATTCAATCAATCCCTACATCAATTACATAATCTTCATCACCATTCCCTACAAATTTCGTGCCCTAATCTTCAAATGGCCCCAAAAACAAAAACTTCTTTCAAAAGGGCAAGAACATCTATGAGGAAGAAAATGCACCTCCAATATCTCATTCCCAAGTCCCAACTGGGTCTAGGACACAAGGATTAAGGAAGAAGACAACCCCCTCTCAAGATAGCATGCTAGCTGTGGTAAGAGGAAGACTTGTGCTTCAAAATTTTCCATGGCTCAAGTCTGGAGAGTATGAGTATGCCTTAAAAGAGCCAACGGGTACGGGTAAATTCGGCTACATCTCACTTAGAGCTCAATTGTTATTTAATGAATGGGAAGACCATAAAAGGTCCACCATTCCATTGAAATTGCTCAAAATTCAAGATATTTTGAGCATTGAAGAATTGAGATCGGTCATCAATTGGTTTGATGATAAAAAATAGAGACCTGTTTGCGAAGTATCAGAAATGAGTTATATGTCCACCCGATGCACACGGATGTTTTATGCTAATATGTGGATAGAGTACCTAAATGGAATGCCCTTTTCGTTAAATTTGGTTATGGAAGGTCACATTGTTTCATTTGATTCGAAAAACTATATATGACCTTCTTGGTGTTCCTGATGAGGGTGTCGATGATTTTGATCCTTGGAAGTGGGATAACTATAAGTACAAAGTGTTTTGAAGATGAAGTTAAAACCTTCCTTGGCTTCCATCTCACCTAAAACACTAATGATATGCCTTTAGTGTATCGAGTTTTGCTTGACATTGTCACATTTTGTGTCAATGGTAAGTCAGTCAAACTCCCAAGTAATTTGGACTTTTATATTGCTTACATATAGCCATTAGGGAGCAATTAAATTTTGGGGAGATTGTGTTTACAAATATGTTGGAGGCGGTAACGAAGAAATCAAAAGCGTGACCCTATGGCAATCTCATTTATAGATTGCTAAGAAAGTGTAACATGGAGTTGAATGAGGAGTATGATGAAAAGATCGCCTCTAGAGACTATTACACAAAAGCCAATATCCAACAAATTCACAAATCTAGAAAAGAAGCCCAAAGGTGGGGAGGTCAAAACAAATCCGAAGAGGAAGAAGCTGAAAACGTCCCTACTGAAGATCCGATACCTCTCATACATCCCACTGAGCCTCCCACTGAACCTAAACCCCAAACACAACCCTAAACGCAACCAAGCCCTACCTCCCGAGTGGATAAAGGAAAAGCTCCGATGGAAGAGGGTAGTGGTTCGGAGTTGCCGTTTAATGCGGAGGATGAGATTAACGATCTACATCGTTATCTAGATCAATGGGGAGAAGATCTAACAAAGGAAGCAATATGGATTGGCGATCTTGAGAAGGAAAATGAAAATCACACGAAGAGGGTCAAGACTCTAGAAATGACGCTCAACACTCAAGTTATGACGCTACAAACGGAACTCAGCGCTCAAAAGACCAAGTATCAAAAGCTCAAATCCAAACTCAAGGTAGCCATATCCGGACTATGTTTCTCCTCTGACGAAGAATAATGTTCCTCATTTCCCCTATTTCCCTTATAGCTATAGGATATGGCTTAGAAGTTGAGTTTTATTATGTATCTCAAACTTCATATTCTATTAATGATATTTTTATTTATTCTTCATTTTCTTGGTTCTTGCTATTTTTTTATGCTTTCAAAAAGGGGGAGAAATGGGTATATAGCATTTGAGCTGGTATGCTTAATTAGCATGAGGTGTGCTTAATTGGCAGGAGTTGCTTGGTATTGACATTGCTCGCTTTATGTGACATTGCATTAGCATGAGTTGCATTTGATATTGGCATGCTTAGATGTTGGCATGTGATTAAAAGATGCTTGCTTGGTAGTGTTAAAAATCATTGGTATTGGTATGAGTACCTTGGTATGCTTGTTGATAGCACACATGTTGAGAAGCTGGTATTTAGGATTACTATTTGGGATTTTGGGATTGATACTGGCATTGCTTTGGGATCACTATTTGGGATCGATAGTGGCATTGCTATTGATGTTATTAACAAAGTTGCTAATGGTTGAAGATGCTAATGACATTGGTATGCACATATTTCGAACGTTGAGTATTGCATGACCTGGTATTGATATGAGGTTATAATATTAGAAATGGTATGAGAATAACTATTTTGGGCATGCTTTCTTGATGAAATACGTAATATGCTTGCTTGATTAAAACTTTGGTGCACATGTTAAAAATTTGAGAATATAGAATTTGATACATGATTTTGTTAAGGAGGAGATTTGATTAAGGGGGAGCATTTTGACATTGTCATCATAATTATTGGTTTTGGGAAAATTGCATGTTGAGGGGGAGGTATGGATATGGTTGCATATGTCATGAGGAATCATGAAATAAAGGGAAGTTTAAAATGTCAAGTTTGAAGTAATTAGCTAGGTCAAATGCAAGTTTTTCAATTAAAAAAGCCTTAAGGGTTTTGGTTTTAAAATCATCAGAAAGGGGGAGATGGTTGAAATATAAAATGTTCTGATGATGTAAAAAGGTGTTTTGAATAAGTTAAAAAGGAATGTCACACTTGGAATTTGAAGCAAAGATGAGAAAAACATATTATGGGGTATAGATCTCTCACATAGATCAATCTATGTGACACCAGTCTCTCAAAAGGAGACTTCGATCGATCTATGTTAAAGTTATTTAAGTTTGAGAAGTTTCTGGAGGACATCGATCTCTCAAACTGAGGACACCAATCGATCGATGTCACTTCAGTCTCTCCAAGAGAGACTTCGATCGATCGATGTCAGGCTAGAAAGTTTCTGTCCAACATCGATCTCGCAGTCCACGGGACATTGATCGATCGATGTCACATCAGTATCTCTAGGAGAGACTTCGATCGATCGATGTCAAGCATGTTCAAAACTGGAAAATCTCTGGAGGACATCGATCTCTCATCCCAGGCACTTCGATCGATCGATGTACCCCAGAATTCAAATTTGTATGAACGTTATAACAAAATCCAAGGGAGATTGATGGTGTTTTCTCTTTCCAATCTTGCTAAAATTTCTTGTGGACTTTACTCCAGCATAATATATGCTTCCTTGACTATTATATCCATGTCCAAGTTATTTTAGGTAGGCTATTGAGGATCAAATCACTCCATGGGGTGGCTAAAGATAAAATGGACATTATCTTGACATTTGATGAAGTTGAAGACATGGTGGAGGTTCAAAAATGTGGTGAACACCTCCAATAAATGGATGAAGCTCACATGAGGCAAATACATACTTTCACTATCATCAAGCTTAATTCTTCATGGTTGTATATTTCTCTCATATGTGTAAAAGTGCTTAAAGTATGTTAAGACTTTATTTGTTCTTCATTGTTGTATACTGAGAGATAGTGAGTCTAACACAAGATGAACCATAAATATTTGATCTCTTGCTTGTGTTTAGATTAGTAAGAAAGTGGGATCCCCACTACTTCCTTCAACCCACTGTGAGAAAGTTCTTGAAGAGAAGTTTGTTGAAGTTGTGAGGTTGCAAGAAGTTGTTCTCGCTTAGAGCTACTGTTGTTGTTGTTGCACAAGGATTTTTTGTGCAAGAAGTTGTTGTTTTTGTTGCTTACACTTAAGTGTTAGTGTAAGTATTGCTGTAGTTGTTCTTATTAGCTTTAATAAGAAGAGTAGTTGTTGAAAATCCACTTTGGCAACAAAGTGATAGTAGAGTAGAATCATTTACGATTTGAACCACTCTATATCTGATGTATTCGTTCATTGTTTCTCATCTCCCATTCTTGCTTTGATTTTGAATTCAATTTGAGTTGACCCACACAAGAAAATTCCGCAAAATTGCCCAACACTCTATTCACCCCCTCTAGAGTGTGTTACGGACCTAACAAAGAATGCACTCAAACATGAGCCTAAATACATTTAACACCTTCCAAAATTTCTCATCAATTCTCTTTTTGTTAGAGCAAAACCATGGCCACCGGGGAGAAAGAAAGAAGGAAGTTTTCTAAGTTGAAGAAGGAAGATAACTTTAAGAATGCCCAAAGATATGATCTTTATTAAGAGTTGATGCTAGAAAACTCTAAGTGTGTTTCTTTTAAGTTGCTCACTTCACCTTTTTCTCGCTCTTTTGGCCATGCCTATCCTCAAGGAACAAGACGGTGAATCTTCAACCTATGATCAAGAAGAAAGATTGTAGGTCATTCATCGAGAAGCAATCATCAAGTATAAACTTGAAGCAATTGAAGTAGGAAAGTGCATCTGTTAGATTCTTCATGTCATTTCCAAAACTACTAAGTAATTTCCATAAGGAAAATGGATCAATCATGAGTATGTTCAAGGCTAAGTTTCTATGGAAGAACAAGTAATGAGACTTACAAGTATGTTGGACTATGTTAAGCACTAAGCATAAGAATATTCAAGCTATGTTCATATGGAAAAATATATGTTTAAACCAAAGTTGTAAATGATGGCTTAATGGACGTTTTGGAGGTTTTATGTGGAAAGATGACCATGACCAAGATTAGATATAAGTATGTTAAGATAAAGAAGAAAGGATCATATGAAAGAAGAAAAATAAAGTCTTGCATGAAAAATGAAGTGTGATGGTATGTATGCATGTATTTCGGCTATATAGGGATCTTAGACAAGATTAATGTATTGTGAAGTATGAAGATGTATATGGATACACAATTTGGCCTTAATAGTGTTTTAAACTAGATAAGTATATAAAGGAGAGACTTGTAATTTTCGATCATACTAAGATAGGTTGTACAAGATTAGGGTATAATGAAGCATGATGATGATACATGTACTTAGTTAAGGTTTAATGATAAGTTTTTTGTAATTACATGATGAGTTTGAAACTTCCCCACACCTCTTGGACCATTCCGCCATGAGCCTTAAAGCACTCTTTGATGGAACATAATTAGTTGGTAATCTTTATGCTTAGTAAAGTGTGGCTTGTGATAGTTAGAAGACTTTTACGGGATTAAATATATTTTATGGGGATGAAAATTTTAAGTCCATTGATTCTCAACATTGCAATATTAGAGACGTTAGAAGCATTATTAGAGAAGATGTGTAATTTTGGCCATATTGTGTTCGATAAATTCAAAGGATATGAATAATGAAGTGCATGGTTTAAAAGTAGTGATATGCATGTGGGTTTATAAATTTTTGGCCATGGGGTATTTTATACTTAAAAGAGGTGAATTATAAGGTATGTTATGTAAAAAGAAGGGTATGCATGTGAGGATATATATTTCGGGCATGGAGCCTATTTCAAGGGGTAATTTAGGTATTTTGCAAGAATGGACCTCAAGGAGGATGTATAAAAATAGTAGGAGGCATATGAGTATTTGGTCAAATTATTTGGATTGGGAGTGATAAATAAATTAAGAGGAAGAATCATGAAAGAGGTTGGACAAAAGTAATATGTATGAAGATATGGAAGTTTCGGTTATAGTGGTTGTTTAGATAAAGATTATGCAGTTGCAAAATGGATCTCAAATATGTATGAAATGGCATATGTTAGAAGAGGACTTCCCCTTACATGTTTCATAGCCTCAGTTTCTTTTAAACCTACTAAGTGTATGGATTTATTTGTATTAAGATTTGGACAATAATTGTAAGTTGTAAATATGTGAAATAGTGTAACTCTCACATTCATGAGTAATTATATTTAAGAATGGAACATAGGGTGTGCATGTTGTAAAATGGATGTGGATTATAGATAGGGGACGAGATTGTAAACATACATAACCGTGTGACTATTATTAAAATTGTATGAGTATATGTATATACACATGAAAACATATATGGATATGTTGGAATATAAAACTTATTTCGAACATATGACAATATGGATACGTACACAGTAGGGTATTTTTGTATAAATTGGAATACATATGTAAAATTTTAATTGAATGGACATAGAGTAGGGATTTGAAATGGATTACATGATATTTGGAACTTATTTTGGAGTAAAATATAATATGGATAATGTATGGATTGGAATATGTATAACCTTATGGAATTTGGTATCGAATGGGTATATTTATATAACTATATGGACATGAGTCATTGTGTGCATCATTTTGTGAAAATTCATTTGTTTTGAACATGGAAAATTTGAACATTGCATTTGGTTGCAAAATCATGCACCCACCGTGGATGGAAGTGGTCATCGACCAAATGGACATGCATTGCATTGTTTTATAGTATCTACATCATTATGACATTATCATGGTATAGATAATATGGATAATTATACACGACATGTTGCGAAAACTCATTGGATTTGGATATGGAAACTTGCATCTTGCATCGTTTCCGAAATCATGATACCCACCGCGGATGCGATATGGATATGGATATGGATATAGACTGGTATTTATCGGATATGGGATATAGACTGGTATTTTACCAGATATGGATATGGATATGGACTGATTTCCGACCAGATATGGATATAGATTGGTCACCCACTAGATATGGATATGGATTGGTCATCGACCAGATATGGATATAGGCATGCATTGCATTGTTTATAACTCTTGCATCATTATTGCATTAGCATTGAATGGATCATGAAATATTATTTGGATATGGAATGGATTGGTATGGAATATTATATTTTACGGATATGGATTATCATGGAATTACATTATGGACATGGACATGGATACATCATGGAAATAAATTATCATGGAAATGCATTATAGACATAGATTGGAATTAGACGTATTATATGGATTACCACGGAACATCTATGTAATGGATTATCATGCATAATTTAATGGGTATGGAATATCGTGGAAAAACTGTTTGAATACGTAGTGAAAAGAAGAAAACATATGGATTTATATTTGAAATGGAAACTATAGGAATATGGATTTGAATTGGAGATATATGGACATTTGTAGACATATACGTGAATTAGAAACTATATGGAATGGGTTAAAATGGATTTGTAATAATTAATTGGAATATCATGTGTATTGATTTAATTATAATGAATGTGTTAAATTTTTTTTATGAAATGGAGATGGATAATTATGTTCTTTATTCTTGTATTATTATTTTAGAACTCTGTCTCCGCATGTTGGATCCCATGAAGGATCTAAGAAGTTTACTTGCTTAGCGATTTTATTTTCGCTCATTCTTGTTTTTTAAATAATTTGTAGAGAACAGGAGGTACAATACATGTTTATAGAGATCAGGCACTGATAGTTTACCCATGATCGAAGAAGTACGCTCAAGAGTTAGCTTTTCGAGGTGTTAGACATTTGATCATTATGTATTTAGTAGATTGCGGGACTTAGCACATTATGATTTGTACAGATTTCTAATGTAATATAAAACATGTCAATTGTAATTTGTTTATGTTTATGTTGTTTCCGCTGTATCAATCCATGTTTATGTCGGCATGCACATGTATGGAATCGACGCCGTGTACTTCTCGTAGCAGAGTATGGCGGATGCACCGTAAACAAGACCCTAGTTTGGGGTGGGGCTACAAAAATAGTTGTGAAGCATAATATTACTCAAAATGAAGAAACTCATAAAGAAAAAATAGAGAAAAAAGAAGTTTCCGTTGTGGGTGAAAATTATAATAAAGAAGAAAAATAATAGAAAGAAAAAGAGAACAAAAATGACTAATCAGGTTCTGTGCATCTTGGCCCTTGCCAACCATATAGAAGTTTGTTCCACTGCTTCACACGAGCAATATGTTGTGGTGGAAGTAGCAACAACTCATATAAAAATCCATTTTTGCAAAAAACAAAAAAAAAGATCAACATGGTATCACTCTCACTTCTTCTGGACTGTGGGATTTCATGTTTCCTTGAGGTGTTGAACACATGTTTAAAACAAACCGATTTTTAAAAGAACTAAAAGAGTTGATGGAGTCTAAAAGTGCAGGGGTGAAGGACAAAAGTGAATTCAACAATTCTTGACGACCAAGGAAAAGGAAAAAATCATTGAGAACGTCTACATGGTGAAAGACAAGAAGATCATTACGCGTATCATCTTATTTTTAGAGATTTATTAATGGAATCATTAAAAGGCAACGACTTGAGAAGGTGCAAGCACTTGATGATTTATGCAACTTTTTGAATATTCATGAGTTTCTTTGGGGTAAATCATAGTTAATGTGAAAACGATGAGAGTGACACAAGAAAATTTATGTGGGGCAAATCATAGACAGTGTGAGGTCTATGAGAGTGGCTCAATACAAACTTAGTGTAAGTTAATTCTTAGGACATTGAGTGGAATATGATTATTCCATTTCATATTAGCTCATTATGATGGCAACCCAATCTTACATTACTAAAGATCCTACAAACAAGGTTCAATGTGGTAAGAACAAGTCATAAAAGAGTTTTAATCAACCTATCAAACTTGTCACTCCCTACCGTGTTGATGTAAGAGATAGTGCTTGCTGTAAGTTTTTGAGGGTAAGATTTTAGGAATCTCTTAATGAAATTCATAGCCATATTTATGATGGTGTGAGTAGTATGGACTTGATGAATTTCACCTATATAAATGTGGAGGTGGTGTCGTTTCCTATGAGTTTGGAATAACTCACTAGAACGTTTATGAAAACTTGAGACTGGATGCATAACCGATTTTGCACAAAACCACAAACTTGTATAAAGTACACAATAACATGTTTTTTGATTGTCTATATAAACAGTAGTGAAGTATGATTCATAATGTTATGTCAAATTATTTTTGTTTATATACTTCCATTTGTAGTAAGTGGCGATTCAAGACGCAAGCCATAGTCTATTATGTGACAGTCTTTATTTAATATCAAGAGTCTAGCTTATAACTGTTCTTACATGTTTTTATATAAATATGGATCGTGTGGGGAATTGTTGCATAAACACATAAAAGTGCTTTAGAAAATGTTCTAAATTACATAAAAACATGTAACAAGGTTGATAGAAGAAAGGAGTGAAACTTGGATTGGATCAGTTTTGACCATACTCTGAATTCTAATTTTGGTCAGTCACCATACCCTGAATTATAAAGTAACCAAATGTTTGGTGACAGAAACCTAATGTTCACTGATGAAATCAGAGTTCAGGTACATGGTTTATTTTGATTTTGAATTTCTTGTTTTTGATAGGATGCTGCATCGTTCTAGAGTTCGGTGATGAGTCTACAGTTGTAAGATTCAAAAATTTTGAATCCTGCGTTCGCTCAAAGTGACCGAGCGTTTGGTCGGTTGTAGATGGCAGGATTTTCTGCTTTTATTTTGATGAAATAAGGCAATTTTTACAACTTGAAACACCTCCTTTCAACCTTGAATGGTCATAAACTAATTTTGGAAGTTAAATTCTGTAAAAAGGTGTCAAATTAACTTCTTTCTTGTGAATTAAAGCCTTTAAATACAAGGTTCAAAAGGTTTTGAAAAGATACCTTTTGTTACACTCCGACACCCACTGCGTGCGTAAATTTGCTTTTATCATGGTACCGCATGAAGTATGTTATATGTATACAACCGAAAACTCCATTTGGCCGCCACCTACGACAAGAAAAAGGAAGAAATTTTCTTACAACTCTCCACTCCAACAAATCTCTTTCCATGCAAGACTTACAACACTATCATTCTTCCTTCTCCCAACTAAAAACATGATGAAAATGTTGGGATATGAAATGTTTTGATGATATTCAAAGATATTTGAATGGGTTAAAAATGGAAATTCACACTTGGAGTTTGAAGCAAAATGAGAAAAACACACTATGAGACAACAATCTCTCACATGGATCGATTGATGAGTACATCAGTCTCTCAATGAGAGACATGGATCGATCCATGTTGATGCTGTTCAAGTTTGGAACTTTCAGCCCAACATCGATCTCTCAGCCTGAAGGACATCGATCGATCGATGTCACATCAGTCTCTCAAGAAGAGACTTCGATCGATCGATGTCAGACATTTTCAAACCAGAAAGTTTCTGGAAGACATCGATCTCTCAGGCCAGGAGACATCGACCGATCGATGTCACATCAGTCTCTCAAAGGAGAGACATTGATCAATCGATGTACTGTAGGTTCAAAACTGCAAACTCTCTAGAGGACATCGACCTCTCAGCCCAGACACATAGATCGATTGATGTCCTCCAGAATTCAAATTTTTATGACCGTTGGAAACAAAATCCAAGGAAGATTTATGGTGTTTTCTCTTTCCAATCCTGCTCAAATTTCTTGTGGACTTTATCATATACATGATTCCTTGACTGTTTTATCTATGTATAAGATTCTCTAGGATGGCTATTGAGGATCAAATCACTTCATAGGGTGGATAAAGACTAATTGGACATTGTCTTCACATTTGATGGAGTTGAAGACATGGTGGAGGCTCCAAAAACGTGGTGAACACCTCCTATAAATGGATGAATTTTAGATGAGGCAAAAACACACTTTCACCATCATCAAGCTTCATTCTTCATTGTTGTATATTTCTCTCATATGTGTAAAAGTGCTTAAAGCTTGTTAAGTGTTTCTTTGTTCTTTATTGTTGTATATTGAGAGATAGTGAGCCTAACACAAGAGGAACCATAAATATTTGATCTCTTGCTTGCGTTTAGACTAGTGAGAAAGTGTGATACCCACTACTTCTTTTAACCCATTGTGAGAAAGTTCTTGAGAGAACTTTGTTTAGGTTGTGAGGTGGCAAGAAGTTGTTCTTGCTTAGAGCTGTAGTTGTTGTAGTTGCACAAATGTATTTTGTACAAGAAGTTGTTGTTGTGATTGCTTACACTAAGGTGTTAGTGTAAGTATTGTTGTGGTTGTTCTCATTAGCTTTAATAAGAAGAATAGTTGTTGAAAATCCACTTTGGCAACAAAGTGGTAGTGGAGTAGAATCATTTATGATTCGAATCACTCTATATCCGGTGTACCCATTCATTGTCTCTCACCTCCCATTATTGCTTTGATTTTGAGTTCCATTTGAGTAGAGCCAAACAAGAAAATTCCGTAAAAATCACTCAATACTCTATTCACCCCTCTCTAGAGTGCGTTACGGACCTAACAATCGGTATTAGAGCCAAACATTGATTGGTTGGCCAATCTTTGCAAGTAGCAAGTTTAATGGTCATGGCAATGACAACCTCTTCATCCTACACCTCAACCTCCAAGCCAACTACAATATTCTCAGGTTCAAACACTAATGCACCTATGTTTGATACCCAAAGTAATTCTTTGTGGAAATTTCAAATGATTAGTCATTTGAAAGGCTGTAGATTTGATATATGGAGAACCGTTGTCAAAGAAATTGAAGTTCCTATGATTACCAACTCAAAAGGAGAACTAATGTTCAAAGATGAGGATGACTACACCGATGAAGAAAAGATAAACTTCGCCATAAATGGCAAAGCATTCGATATTCTTTTAAGCGCTCTTACCACCACTGAGCTCATAAGACTTCAAGGTCTTGAAACATCGTATGGAGCATGGAAAAGGCTGGAAATGATACATGAAGGGACTGAGCAAGTAAAAATGGCTTAAAGGCTAATGCTCATAAAGGAATATGAAATGTTCGGGATAAAGAGTGGTGAAAAGATGGAGGAGACAATCGACCGATTCACTCGAATGGTGAATCAACTTTCCATGGTGGACAAGAAAATCTCAAATGAAGACATTGTCTCAAAACTCCTTAACTCTTTGCCAAGAGAATGGGCATGTAAAGTCACCGTCATCACCGAATCAAAGAGTCTCAATGTTCTTACCCTTGATGAGCTATCCAACAATCTTCTTACTTATGAAATTCTTATTGATGAACAAAATAGGATGAACCCTATCAAGCCCGCACAAGCATCACACAAAGGATTGGTGGTAGAGTCCGATGAATCGGATAAGGAAGTTGTTTTCTAGTAAGAAAGTTTAGAAGAATGGCCACAAGAAACAAGGCCCAATCAAGGAAGTTTTCAAGAGACCACCAAAGGACAAAGAAGCAAGTGAAATTTGCTATAGGTGTGGTCGAGCCGGTCACTTCATTGCATATTGCCACGTCAAAGAGCCGTAAAATCAAGAAAAGAAGGTCTTTCCTCAAAAGAAGAAAGCCCTAAATGCAGAGGTAACCGCATGGGATGATCTCCTTTCTGAATCAGAAGGAGAAGAAAGAGAATAAAATGATGTTGGACTTATTGCAATACTTAAGAACCCAGAAGCACAACATACTTGTCTCATGGAATTTGAGAATGATCTTGAGGTAAACTCTAACTCTTCAAATTTACAAGATGAAATAGGAGATTTGCAAGATGAGTTTAAAAACTGAACTTAAACTATAAACACTTGAAGAAAGAATTTAAAAAGATGCATAGTAGAAAACAAGAGCTTGCATGATAAGAATATTTTGATGTATCAAGATCATGACATCATACTCACCATGCATAAAACCGTAGATCTTGAAAATGTGGAAATTAGAAACGAATGTGAGAGACTAAGATTAGACTTACGAAAACTAACCGATGGTAAAAACAATCCAGACAAATTACTTGGAAATCAAAGGATTGGAAATGATAAATCTAGTTTAGGATTTAATTCATCACATTCTTTCATTAAGCCTAAGTCATTAAAGAAAAAGGCAAATAAGAGAAAAACACAACATGACTCATCATCTTATAAACCAAGACATGTTACCGCTTGTTTTTATTGTAATAAAGTAGGACATGTGAAGAGTGCATGTAGAGCTGGATTTGGTCATATGTATGTTTGGAAGCCTAAGGATCGACAAGCTAACTCTAAATGACCTAACCATCAAAGGGTATTAATGCATAAATCTCTTGGTTTTGTAGGCTCTCAAGATAAATGGAATGGCCAAAGAAGGAGGAACCAAATGGCTCATGAACAGCGGATGTTCAACACACATGACAAGAGACAAAACCTTGTTCACCAAGCTCAAGCTCCAAGATGGTGGAGCGGTGCATTTTGGCAATGGGAGAGCCAAAATCCTTGTACATGGAGAAATTGGTAACTCTTCTTTCGCTATTAATAATGCATTATATGTAGAAGGCCTTAATTATAATTTGATAAGTATTAGCCAACTATGTAATGCTGACTTTCAAGTTGAATTTGTAAAAAGAAAATACGTTGTGAAAAAGAATGATAAAATTGTTTTTGAGGATATAAGGAAAAACGATGTTTATAAATTTAGGCACACATGATTTGATATCACAAAAGGTTTCTTGCCTAGTTGCCAAAAATGATTTGACTCAACTATGCCATAGACAACTTGGACATATTAGTTTCAAAAATTTCAAAGAGATTTGCAAAAATAAAACGGCCCAAGGTCTTCCAAAATCAAATTTTGAAAACCATGGCTTATGTGACACTTGTCAAAAGGCAAAGCTTGTTAAAGCAAGCTTCAAGACCAAAAGTGAAATCTCCACCACCAAACCTCTACAATTGCTTCATATAGATTTGAATGGAGATATTGGTACGACAAGTCTAGGTGGAAAATATTACACCTTTGTGGTGGTAGATGACTTCTCTAGGTACACTTGGGTCATGTTTTAAGCTAAAAAGAATGATGCATGCCAAGAGTTTATAAAACTTTGTAGGAGATTAGAAAATCAAAAGGAAGACACGATTAAGGAAATTAGAAGTGATAGAGGTGGTGAGTTCGACGGTGAGTTTCAAGAATTTTGTGTATCCAAAGGGTATGAACACAATTTCTCAGCTCTAAGAACTCCTCAACAAAATGGTATTGTGGAAAGAAAAAATATAGCACTTTAAGAAATGAGTAGAGCCATGCTAAATGAATTTAAGCTACCCAAGTATTTTTTGGCTGAAGCGGTAAATACCGTTTGTCATGTAATAAATAGATTTTACTTGAGACCATCTCTCAAAAAGGCTCCTTATGATCTTTAGAAAGGTAGAATACCAAATATCGGTTATATCAAGGTATTTAGTTGTAGGTGTTTCATCCTTAACACCAAAGATAACTTGAATAAACTCGACTTCAAAGTGGATGAAGGAATTTTTGTAGTATATGCCCAAAATAGCAAGGCATTTAGAATATATAACAAAAGGAGTATGAAAGTTGAAGAGTCAATTCATGTCAAGTTTATTGAACTCCTTGAGGATGAATCATGTATAAATAATGATGATGAAGAAATAATCAAAGTAAGTCATATAGAAAAATTTGAGAATCCAAAAGGGAATACTGTCATTGGCCTTAGGATTGATCCACTTGAAAATGAACCTAAGGTTGAAGATGACGAAGTGAGACGAGACACTTCAAGTTTACCAGATTCATATAAGTATAAGAAAGACCATCCAAGAGAGTTGATATTAGGAGAAACAAGTCAAGACATATTGATTAGAAGAAAATATAAAAGAGGCTATAGATGATGAAGATTGAGTATTAGATATGCAAGAAAAACTAAATCAATTTGAAAGAAAATGGATGATAAAGGACTAATTGGACAATGTCTTGACATTTGATGGAGTTGAAGACATGGTGGAGGCTCCAAAAACATGGTGAACACCTCCTATAAAATGAAGCTCAGATGAGGCAAAAACACACTTTCACCATCTCAAGCTTCATTCTTCATTGTTGTATATTTCTCTCACATGTGTAGAAGTGCTTAAAGCTTGTTAAGCCTTTCTTTGTTCTTCATTGTTGTATATTGAGATATAGTAAGTCTAACACAAGAAGAACCATAAATATTTGATCTCTTGCTTGTGTTTAGACTAGTGAGAAAGTGTGATCTCCACTGCTTCTTTTAACCCATTATGAGAAAGTTCTTGAGAGAACTTTGTTAAAGTTGTAAGGTGGCTAGAAGTTGTTCTTGCTTAGAGCTGTAGTTGTTATTGTTGCACAAAGGTATTTTGTGCAAGAAGTTGTTGTTGTGATTACTTACACTAAGGTGTTAGTGTAAGTATTGTTGTGGTTGTTCTTATTAGCTTTAATAAGAAGAGCAGTTGTTGAAAATCCACTTTAACAAAAAAAATGGTAGGGAGTAGAATATTTTACGGTTCGAACCACTCTATATCCGGTGTACTCATTCATTGTCTCTCATCTACCATTCTTTCTTCGATTTTGAATTCCATTTGAGTTGAGTCAAACAAGAAAATTCAACAAAAATCGCCCAACACTATATTCACGCCCCCCTCTAGAGTGTGTTACGGACCTAACATGAAATTCTTCCTCCAATTTTATTTCCCAATTTTTGGCAATCTAGGAAGGAAAGAGACAAGAATATTTTTCCAAACACTCCACCTTTACACCTTTCATTTTATGCTTTCTTTTCTAACCAATGAAATTTCATGCACTCTTACACCCATCATCTCATTTCTCTTCCCAACCAAGCCTCATGATGGAGAATCCCTCCCCACTACCCCTTTAAGATTTCGGCCAATTATGGAAGAGGGGAAGAACCATTTCATTTCCACTCCACTCTCCCCGTTTCATCCAATCCTACCAAATAATCATTATCTCCACTCATCAAGCCATAAGAATTCTTCTCTTCTTCACTCAAGCTACCTTCAAAATCTCTCCAACTCTCTCACTCTACATCTCGGCCATACCAATAATAGAGAAGAACACACTCCTCTTTACACCCTCAAACTAAAGAAAATTCTCTCCACCTCAAGACGCTCTCAAGCCTTCTTCTTTCCTTCCAAGAAATCATATTCAAGTCTCTCTCAACCCCTTCAAACTGTGTCGTATCTCCAAGCAAGAAGAAGAAATTCTTCAACTTCAAGTGAAGAAAACAAGCTTCCAATTGTAGAAAATATTGAGGTAAAATCATACCATTCCTCCTAAGCATCTTTCCATCATTCATCTTCCTAAAAGGCTCAATCTTTTCCTCATTTTGGCACCTAGGCTGTGGGGTACATCAAGCAAGAAAAAGAGTTTTCCTAAGTTGAAAAAGTAGAAAACTTGAAGGACTTTAAAAGGTGAATTTTCTTAAGAATTGATCTTAGAAATTTCATGATATTCATGCCTCAAACATGACCCATTTTTATCTCATTTTGGCCATTAGGCTGGGGCTCACCAAGAAGGGGCAAAAGAAAGAATCTTGTTCCATTTAAGTCTAAGTTCAAAGAAAACACAAGTATTCTTCTTGGTTTCTTCATGCATGTTGAAAAATCCATCGTCTATGTTTATTTATAAATATGGATCATGCATGCATTATGTTCAAGAAACTTTCTTTCTATGGATATGTAAAAATTGTTCTTGCATGCTATATATATGAACACTTGTGTGTGATTCTTGAATATATGCCTACTTATGATCTTAATAATATGAAAAGTGCCATGCATGTGAAAATTTAGGACATGTATAAGTCTCATAGGTACATACATGTTTCATTTAGTAGAAAAGAGAGCATGCATGTCTCATTTCATGAAAAGTGTTGGTTGCATGTTACACTTTCTTGAAAAAGTGTAATAAAAACCACACTTTGAATCATATTCTTATATGTTTTCACGATGATCATCATATATGTGTTTCTTGAAGTTTTTTAGTGTTTATGCATGTTGATGGTATTGATTTAGCATGATTGCAGTGCATCATAATTTATGCTATAATGCTTGGCCACAAAAGATTGTTTCTTTGATGATCATCAAGCCATTTTCATACATAAAAATCCATAAGTGGGCTGTTTTTGGGCGCCACTCTATGCATGCATCATCAGCATCATTTTGATGTGTAATCTTGATGATCATAACCTAAGGATGTATGTTTTTCATGGTTTCCATCAGCATATGTATTTGCACGTAAATTTCATCATGAGCATGGCTCTTATTTTCATATTATGATGGAACTAACATGCATGAGTTCCAATATGTTAAATTGAAAAGTGTAGCACATGATCATGAAGATAAGTGTGTAGTTCATGCATGTCCCATGCAATATGTCACTACATAAAGTTGCATGTCCATGATGACAATATGTTAAGTGCTAAAAAAAGTACTTTTACCATACTTGCATGTAAATAGTTAATGAAAAATCATGTGTATGGCCATGGTAAATTTCGACCGAATTGGTGAAAGTGGGTGCCAATGAAGTTGCCTTGAAATTTATTTGGTTATATGTACCTAAAAATATGTGTATGACATATTATTTAATGTGTTAAATAAGGGATGTGTTAGATAAGTAAATTAAGGAAATAGTAATAATTGAATACGCTGAAAATGGGCTGATTTGAGGAACCATAAAATAATATGAGAATTATACAAATGAGATGATGATGTTAGTGGTTTAAGCCCAAAAAGTGGGCTGTTTTTTAGCCTAAATCTCAGAGCCCTCAGAAAGGGCATAAATGGTGTTTTATTTAAGTTTATGATGTGAAACATGAGCTAAGTATGGCATAAACGGTATTTTAGTTAAGTTTATGACATGAAACATGAGCTAAGTATGGAATAAGTGTTGAAATGATATACGATTCAAACTAGCCAAAATCGAGCCCACATGCATACGTAAAAGAGTAAAAGTTTTGAAACAAATTGATTTATCACGCGATATATTTTTACGAAATATTTTTACCACATGATATGTTTTGAAAAAGATTTTATTCGAAACAAACCATACCACGAGACAATTGAATCCAATGACACACGTTGCATTACATGATGAGATGTTAGGTTATGTTTGGAGGCTGCCATGACACTAACTAGAGCGGTGGTGGTCATGGGCATACAATATTTTATCGGTGACCGGAGGCTGACATGGCACTAGAACCTAGGAGATGTTAATGCTTTGGGCATAAATGTACCTCACCTTATTGGACGAGTGTAACACCTTGTCTGGGACAAGGGATATCTGTCTTATCGATGTTATCGATAGTTCCATATACATATAATGTAACACCATGTTTGGGACATGGGATTCATATTGGTTTATGCGACTGCATGGGGAATCAACCGGTCTGACGTGTGTTGTCATTCGTACATGAAAAATATTATAGCCAAATTATGAAAGAGTCTTGATATGAAAGTTATGAAAATGCTACATTTTTAAAATGTTTATGAAAAATGAGTCGTAGTACATCTTCATCATTCATATGACATAATACCCCAAGTCACCTTTTGGACACCTCCTTAGACTTTCGGTATACTTAAGTTGAATAAAAAGATAATGATACATGATATGAACATAACCGATGGGGACTTGGCATAAGACATGGATTAGAAATAGACTGCACAAGTAAGGAACGTTTTAATATGGAAAAGTTATATAAGTTCAGTTGTGTCTTTATTTTCTGCACTTTATACAGTTTTATAATGATTATGTTAATTGGTTTATTTGTCACTTTATTTATAACAGAGACGTGTTATGTTCTTTATTTGTACCGTATTTATTTTACCACTCTGTCTCCCATGCATGATCCACAAGACGAACCCAGGAGGACATACTTACTGGGTGATTCATTATCGCTCATTCTTTATTTTTACCATCTTGTAGAGCCCTGAGAGCAGGATTTGAATTTTATAGACAACGAGCCGAGGGAAGGATACCCGTGAGGAGCTTAGTGGTCCAACTGTTAGATTTTGTACTTATGTTATTCCAGCGATGTACTTTTTATCTTTCTGTACTAATGACATTATGATGTACTCGGATTTAGTTATGATATATATGGCATGTCGCTTATGTTCTGTCTATTTTATGATGCTTCCGCTATTTCGATACATGTTTATATCGACATGCATATAGATGTTATTGACGCATTCTACTTCTTGTAGCAGAGTACGACGACTGCACCATGTCGAGACCCTAGTCCCAGGCGGGGCGCCACATGTGGTATCAGAGCCAAGGCTCTATATCCATAATGGGCAACATAAAGTAAATAGCGTCATGTACTTAAGCTATGATTTTAGAGCCTAAGATATGATTTTAGACTGAGTGTGCCATCCTTAGAATAGATCCCTTAAAATGGTTTAGTAGTAATGACTACAATAACCTTGCCCCTACTTAGTACTCGATAAATTAGTTCGGAATTGTAACACTTAGACTGTTTCCTTCAGATTATGAATAAATCACTTAATTTGAAACTTTATTTATTTATGTTTATATGTGAGCTGATTATGTTGAATGATTGTTTCGATAGGACGGCATCGCGACCTTAGGGTAGACCACAATCCGATACACTCGCACAGTTACCTCTCCCGCTCTAGGTACCACCAGCTGCAGAGCCGGTACTGCCGTCACCAGAGCATGTTCAACCACCGCAGGCATATGCCCCAGGAGGTGTTCCCCAGTCATTTCTTGACGTCGTGATACAGCTTGGTCAGGCAGTCAGAAATGCACAGGCTACACCACCACCCCCACCGATATAACAGTAGATTGGCATCCGATTCCTTTTCGAATAGCTCAAAAGGGCCCGTGTGCCTAGTGTTGAGGGAGGACCTGACCCAGATGAGGCAGAGAAATGGTTGGACGAGGTGGAGAATTGCTTTGATTTGATACAGGTGCCTGACGAGATGAAGGCCAGGTTATCAGGCCGTTTCTGATTGGTGAAACCAATCAGTGGTTGAAGACTAATATCCAGCCACTGACCAAGCCGGTAGCATGGGTGAGATTTTTGAAGGAATTCCGTAAGTTCCGTTAGTGAATATTCAGAAGACCGGGGAGTTCGAGTTATTGAGGTAGGAGGCCTGTGTTTCTGTTTCTGAGTATGCTAATCGTTTCACTACATTGGGCTGCTATGTTCCTTCTATTATGGAAGACAAGAGGCTCAAGATGATTAAGCTTGAGCGTGGCCTTAATTTGAGGATCAGGTTCATGATTGTCAATGCAAATCCAAGTAATTTTGGTGAGCTGCTTGATGCCTGCTATAGAGTGGAGCGGGATATTCTTCGGAGGGATGAGGAGGACAGAGGCAAGAGGCCTCGTGATGTTGTCGATGATCGATCCGGATAGCGGGCCAAGTTTCAGAGGAGGCCAGACGGACAACTCCAGCCGACCCTAGATTCAGCGTCAGCCACAACCACCACGCCAGCAACAAGGTCAGTGCCAGCCGTTTCCCCAGCGCCAGCCTCAGCAGCCACGCCCACATCAGCCTACTATTCTGAGATGTCAGACTTGCCAGTGACAACGCACTGGTGAGTGCCGAATGAGGAACGTCTCATGTTTCAGCTACGGTAAGACTAGGCATATGATGAGAGACTGCCCAGAGCAGAGAGATGGGCCCTAGAGACACGCACAACAGCAGAGAGGGAATCCACGGGCTAACGCCCGAGTGCATGTGATGACCGATGTGGATGTTCAGGATGCCCCAGATGTTGTGACAGGTATGTTTGATTACGTAAGTCTAATTGCGATTGTTGCCTACCTGTTTCAAATGTTAAGTAGCGTTTGTTGTTGTTACCTCCTTTAGAAACACTAAATTGCGTTCCTTATGTGCTTATCTTGGAAACCCTATACTTGAACTGTAATTTGTATCAGGTGCAATTTTAGTAAACAACATACCGGTGAATGTATTGTTTGATACCACTCATTTGTGTCTAAGAGGTTCGCCAGTTTCCTTAGCAGCTGTCCTACCCGGTTGGAGACTCTTTATCGAGTTTAGGCAGTTGGAGACCAAGTCATTATCTCACACCATCCGTATAAAAATTGCAGCATCGAGATGGAGGGGCAACAGTTCGATGCGACTTTGATTCCGATACAGATGGGAGATTTTGATGTGATTCTAGATACGGATTAGTTGTTTCACCATCATGCCTACATCTATTATCGAGGGAAGCGGGTAGTCATCAAGAATCTGGGTCACGAGGAGGTTACCTATCAGGGTAATAGTAAACTGAAGAAGGCTCCACAGAATACTTTTCTGACCCCAACGCAGGCTTTCCGAGCATTGAGGAAAAGAGATGCAGGTTTTCTTACATATGCTCTCGACGCTAAGTCCGAGACACCTTCACTCGACAACATCTGAGTGGTTTGAGAGTTCCCAAACATTTTCCCAGATGATTCGTCAGAGTTGCCACTTGACCGGAATATTGAGTTTTAGATTAATGTGGTACCTGGAGCAGAGCCAATCCCTAAGGCTCCATATTGGATGGCTCCAGCTGAACTAAAGGAGCTAAAAACACAGTTGCAGGAGTTGATTGATAAGAAGTTAATTCGCCACAGCGTTTCATCTTAGGGAGCACCCATATTGTTTGTTAAGAAAAAAGATGGCAGCATGCACTTATGTATAGATTACCGGGAGCTGAACAAGATCACCATTAAGAATAAGTATCCTTTACCTCGGATTGACGATCTCTTCGACCAGCTAAGAGTATGCAACTTACCTTGTTAACGATTTGCTGTTGGTAATGTTATTTCGAATATAAATTGTACACTTAAATGTAGGGAGCCAAGGTGTTCATCAAGATCGATCTTTGTTCTAGTTATCACCAGTTGAAGATCAAGGCAGATGATGTTGTGAAGACTGCCTTTAGGACTTGATATGGTCATTGCGAGTTTCTGGTGATGCCATTCGGGTTGATTAATGCCCCAGCCGCTTTTATGGATCTTTTGAAAACAGAGTTCCATGATGAACTGGACAAGTTCGTAATGGTCTTCATCAACGATATTCTTGTTTATTCGCTAGACGAGGATGCCCACGCCGAGCACTTGTGGGTTGTATTGAGCATATTACGAGAAAAGCACATTTACGCCAAATTCAGCAAGCACGAGCTTTGGTTGATCCTAAGAAGATCGAGGACATGTTGTTTCGAAGTCATGCATATCAGTTGATCTCAAGAAGATTGGGGCTATTACTGAGTGGCCGCGACCGACGAATGTTATTGAGGTCAGGAGTTTTCTTGGATTGGCGGACTATTATCGGAAGTTCGTAGAGGAATTCTCCAGGATAGCAGTCCCACTGACCAAGTTAACGCAGAAGAAGACGAAGTTTGAATGTACTGCTGACTGCTAGAAGAGCTTCACGGAGCTTAAGCAGAAGTTGACCTCAGCCCCAGTTTTAGTGCAACCTGTTTCCGGCCAGAGTTTTATTCTCTACAGCGACGCCTCTAGAAATGGTTAAGGTAAATGAATAAACGACTTTCCTTCGTGAATATGTATTCGATAAATGCGTCAACCTTTCCTTTTAGGTTGTGTTTAGATGCAGAACAATCAATTGATTGCGTACGCTTCTAGACAGATGCAGCCGTACGAGCCATATTACCCGGTGCATGATCTTGAGTTAGCGCTGTAGTATTTGCATTGAAGATTGGGAAACATTATCTGTATGGGGAACGATGCGAGGTATATACTTATCACAAAAGTCTGAAATATCTGTTCACCCAGAAGGAGTTGAATATGAGGCAGCGCAGATGACTCGAGGTGATTAAGGATTATGACCTCAGAATTCACTACCATCCGAGTAAAGCTAATAAGGTGGTGGATGCGTTGAGTAGAAAATCCAATCATGCGAGGCAGACCCTTCTAGAGAGATAGATGACTGAGTTTGGATTAGATATAGTCGAGTCTACAGCTAATGTTCTGGCCGCATTGGTGATTTCTCCTACTTTGATCGACCAAATTAAGGATGCCCAGCAAGGTGATGCAGATTTGTTGAGGATTTTGGAGAAGGTGAGGCAGCCACATATTGATGATTTTCAGATTCAGAGGGACGACAGTCGGTGGTTCAGAGGCATATTATGCATACCCAACGATGATGAGCTTAAGAGAGAGATTCTTAAGGAGGCCCATAGTTTGCAACTATCGATTCTTATATCTAAGTGATCTAGTTAATCCTACGTTTCTGAGGCGGATTTGAAGCCTTGGTTCTGATATCACCTAAAGCGCCCCGCTCCCGAACACTAGCATGGGAAACGGTGCACCTGCTATAGTCTACTATGAGAACTACAAGGCGTTGTTCAAACTTCTTATACGTCAGAAATAACGTGAAAATTTTTTCCGTGGAAACGATAATTAAAAAGTCAAACTCAATTTATAAATACTCCCAATACTAAATAAATGAAACGTTTAGGGCTGACAGAACCCAACACATCAATCGAAATTCTAAAAGTCTGATAAAAATTAGATGAATATAAAATCCATCAAATCTCCGAAATGTCTTGCAAAGCTCACTCGCCCTAGCTCGCGCAGTCTGACTCATCCTCTACGAAGACATAATCGAACTAAGGCTCACCTGTGGAGCCTCTAAGGCAATGGGGTAATGTTTTTGTTGTTGTTGTTGTACATGAAACATGAGCTAAGTATGGATTAATAAGTAATGAAATTTTATACGATTCAAACGAGCCAAAACCGAGCCCATATGCATATGTAAAGGAGTAAGAGTTTTGAAACGAAATGATTTATCACGCAATATATTTCCACGAAATATTTTTACCACATGATATGTTTTCAAAAGGATTTTATACGAAACGAACCATACCACGAGACGATTGACTCTGATGACACACCTTATATTACATGATGATATTTTATGTTATTTTTGGAGGCCTCCATGAAACTGACCAGAGCGGTGGTGGTCATAGGCATAAAATATTTTATCGATGAGGGGAGGCTAATATGGCACTGCAACGTAGGAGATGTTGCTGCCATGGACATAAATGTACCGTACCTTATTGGCCGAGTGTAACGCCTTATCTGAAACAAGGGATCTCCGCCTTATCGATGTTACCGATAGTTTTGTATACGTATGATGTAACACCATGTTTGGAACATAGGATTAATATTGGTTTATGCGACTACATGGAGAATCAACCGGTCTGCCGTGTGTTATCGTTCATACATGAAATGCATTATAGCTAAATTATTAAAGAGTCTTGATACGAAATTTATGAGAATGCTACATTTTTAAAATGTTTACGAAAAATGAGTCTCGTTACATCTTCGTCATTCACATGACATATACCCCGAGTCACCTTTTGGACACCTCCTTAGACTTTTGGTATACTTAAGTTGAATAAATAGATAGTGATACATGACATGAACATAACCAATGTGGACTTGACATAAGACATGGATTAGAAATAGACCACACAAGTAAGGGATGTTTTAATATGGAAAAGTTATATAAGTTCAGTTGTGTCTTTATTTTCCCGCACTTTATACAGTTATATGATGCTTATGTTACTTGCTTTATTTGTCACTTTAGTTATAATGGAGATATGTTATGTTCTTTATTTGTACCGTATTTATTTTACCACACCGTCTCTCATGGATGATCCACATGACGAACCCATACGGACATACTTGCTGGGTGATTCATGATCACTCATTCTTTATTTTTACCATCTTCAGAGCCCCGAGAGCAGAATCTGGATTTTGTAGACAACGAGCCGAGGGTAGGATACTCGTGAGGAGCTTAGTAGTCCAACTGTTAGATTTTGTACTTATGTTATTCCAGCGATGTACTTTTTATCTTTATGTATTGATGACATTGTGATGTACTCGGACTTAGTTACGATATATGTTGCATGTCGTTTATGTTCTACCTATTTTATGATGCTTCCGCTATTTCGATACATGTTTATATCGACATGCATATAGTGGTTATCAACGCCTTGTATTTCTCGTAGCAGAGTACGGTGGGTGCACTGTGCCGAGACCCTAGTTCCAGGTAGGGCGCTACACCTTTGTTATGCCATTTGGAAAGACTTTTTGGAGACACTTATAAAAACTTGCATAGTTTCTTCATCTTCTCTCTTTTTCTTCCTCTGATATTAAACATTTCAAATATACAAGTTCAATCTTCTTCTCGCAGAGCAAACGAAAGAAAAAAGTCTTTATATACTTGGAAGCTTTTTCCGCATAGTCTACCTTGCTCAATAGTGGAGACAAGTTTTCTTAAGAGAGTATCATTTGTTACGCGTCGGCCATTTTTCTTCTTCTTTCATGTCCTTTAAGTGTGGTTATCATATCTTTGTCATTTCTCCTACTATTTTGTGAATTTATAAATGAAATTTAAGAAAACTTGAGATTTATTTATTTGATGTTCTCTTTCAATTTCTATAGACTTTTACTTTGTTTTATTAGTTTCATCAATGATTTATCATCTTTTATATCTTACGAGCCTAAATTTCAAATAGTACATTTAGATATAATTATGTATAGATTCTTTCATATCTTCCAAGCCTAAATGTCAAACACTAAGTTCAAATATAATTACATATGGAGTGAAAATAGTGTTACATCATAAACAACGAAGTTTAAAAGGGTGTTCAGTAGAGAACTGACTATGTTGATCTACTCGTTTTCTACACCACAATTTTGGTTGGATCATGAGATTACTTTATCCATGACCATTTCGAACCAAAGCAGATTTTTGGGAAAGTGGGGGTGAAACTTCAAGAACTGAACGGTTATAGCTTTAACCTGGTTAATTTTAACAGGCGAAGTTGTAAATTTTTCTCTCTTTTTTTCAATCACCTCTTTGCCGAAGTCTTTTCAGTGAATTAAATTTCAGAACAAGGTGTCGATAAATATTTGTAGAAAGTAGATATTTTTAGTAATTTATTTTCGTGAGATTTATGGTAGTAAACTAATTAAAATTGCTCCTTTTTTTCCTTTTTGATTTATAGGTTAAAGATAACCATGTTACTTGGAAGTTATACCCGAGTTCTACCTAATTTTTGTTGGACGAAAATTTTCAGGATCAAACGGGCTTGGTTTAAACAATGTTCTCCCTAATCCAGATTACACTAAATACAAATTTTGTTAATCCGCTTGAAATTAATTATACATACGTAATCATTCTAGTCTGTATTGTTTCCGGAGATACACATGAAGAAGCATATGATTAGGTCAAACTTATTTGTGCAATGAAAAAGTCTTGGGATGGGCTTCACGTGATTGGAAGTCAACGTGCACTAAATGTTCTACTTATCGATCTAATAATGATAAAAAACGCTATTAATAATAATAATAATAATAATAATAATAATAATAATAATAATAATAATAATAATAATAATAATAATAATAATAATAATAATAATAATAATAATAATAATAATAATAATAATAATAATAAAGGCTCCCCTGAGCAAAAGGATTTCCCTCCAATTTGTGAAGCTGTTAGAACTTAGAAAACGTCCCTTTTTTAATCACTTGAAATGTTAGAAAAGTTGGTGTCAATAATATGATGATGTTTCTTCCCCTATAAGATCAACTCTAACTCGAAATTTTCGAATAATACTTTTACTGTGTCTCAAAACATAAGTTCATTTTGATTTTTCAGATGTCAAAGAGAGTACAATTATTCCATAAGAGGTCGGTTTTTTCTTCTAACTATTTTTCTTTGCCCTTTTTGTTTCGTTTCCTTTTAATTTTGTTTTCTTTGTTTTTTTTCTTTTCGTGTAAGATAAAAGAGTTCTTATTCACTAAACAATTAATATTTGTGGATTTCTCGTATCTTGATATTTTATGCCAATTTTCGCAGGTTACATCCGCGTCTCACATGTATCATTATATAGTAGTTTTTAATATACTTGTAATATCTCATAAACTAGTCAAGGCTAAAAACAACTGCAATCCTCCTTAGAATGTCCTTAGGGGGGATACACCAGTTCAAACATACTTGTAGCATCTCATACTTAGAGAATTCTAACCCTATTGTTTTTCATGTACAAAGCTTTTTGTCGCAATTTTGATTTAGTTCACTTAAACTAACGGAAATCTTTGAATAGAAACTTCCTCATACTTTTATATGTTAATGTACCTATAAATACATCGTTTTCTATGGACGAACTAAAATCGTTGGAAAGCTGGATTAATCGATCGTTCTCTTTTTTAGTCCAGCATATTAAAATTACATATGCAACGCAACTTCTTAGATCATAAAAAAAAGAATAATGCAATGACTTATAATTTGGACCTGGCAGCACTGAATGTTATAAGTTTTGAACTTCATCTTGGTTAGTCAAAAAAATCGTCAACTCAAATTGACATTTTTGTACTTAACAAAATAAATATGTATCATGATATTATTTACTTTCTTCTCAAAAAAGGGCCAATCATGTCCTAAAAAGGATTCCAAATGCCCCATGCTTTTGTGGTGTGGATGGGATATGTGTTGAGAATATTATTTCAGATCGGCCAATTCGGAAAAAAATATATGGGTTATATGAGATTGAGATACCACCACCTATTGCTTTAAGGTTTTGAGTGACTATGGACCTTACCTCATGTAAGCCCAAATTTCAACATGGTATCAGAGCCAGTTTAAAATGTAGACCATACCTCACCTGGCCTATGGTTGGCCATTTATTGTCTCTTCTCACCTAAGTCCAGATGTTCATGTCTGGGTTCTGGTTTGTGATTGAGGGCGGGTTCTAAGGCGCGTGTGTATATCAAATCAGATTGGCCAATTTGAGAAAAAATACATGGGTTTATATGAGAATGAGTTACCACCACCTACTGCCTTAAGGTTTTGAGTGGATACGAACCTCACCTCATGTAAACCCAAGTTTCAACAATACGAAAAATCAAGTCAAAATTTTGAAGGAAGAAAAAAAGATAAAGGAGACATAGCAATCAAGGGACACTCATGGGGAAAACTTCAAAATTCAAAGTGTTCTGAAAACTTTGATAAAAAAGGCTGCAAAGTCATTTGGTTGATTTAGCAGAAGTGGGTTTCTTCTTGCACTGTCGTTCTCAACACAACTCATGAAACTGGTCCCAATCCATGACTGAACATTTGGCTAACCATGTCCGTTGTTCACCCTGCATTGATCATGACATATATCTTCCTCTGAGGCATTACTCATTTAAGTTTTCTTGTTTTCATGTATTTATTCTCTTCTGAGCCACGGCATAATTTCCCCTTGGTCCTATTCCCACTTGCACATGGACTTTTGGTGTTACTATGTCTATTATAATTGTTGCATAGTTGATGTTTTGTAGCTGGCTCTTACTGCAAAATTTCACCTGAATAATATGTCTTCATGTGATACCATTTCTACTGACCCTTAATCGGCAGTATTTATTTTCTATGTTTGGGTTAAATCAGTTGGATTTATATGGAGTTTGCTTTTATGGCAAGTAATTTTTACACCAGTGTGTAGCTTGTGAAATTATCTAGTAACACATTTAAAATAATTATCACACACTATAAGCAAATACCTTCAATTTTGAGATGTAAGCGATCGTCAATGCGTATGAAGAGGAGAGCAAATCTCTAAATATCGTAGTAAATTTTTAATATGTATTGTTGGAGAAAATTGGAAGAAATAGGCTAAGCTGTAAACTGTGGTTAGCAACGTACATTGAGCAGAGTTATGATTAGTTTTCATTAATAATGAGTGAAAACTAATGAGTATTTAATTATTTATGTAACCAGTAGATAATTTTAGGCTTTTGAATCACCAATTACAATACTTGGTGAATGAGAAATTAATTCTTAAAGTAAGGGAAAAATTTTGTTCAGCTCGGCAAGTGAGCTCAGGGATGACTGCGGGTCGGACGGGATCATGCTCAGGTTCAGGTTCTGGGCTGCACAGACTGCGGGCTGGCCTGCAGGCTACAGGCCGGATCCAGGAAGCAGCGGGTCGGATCTTATCGGCTGGAGAGAAGTTTGTTTGAGTTTAAACTTCTTCAGGTTGCTGTGATCGGCGAAGGTTAAGTTTTGAAAAGTTGTTGAGCTTTAACCATACCGAGCTGACATGAAGTTGTTATTATTGGAAGGCTCAGATTGAACAGTTATCAAATTCGACGGCTGTGGGCAGACCGGATGTGGTTATCTAGTTCAACGGTTCCGGCCGAGCAGGTATTTGATCCTACGGCTGTGGTTGAATTGGCTTCAACAAACTGAACTCAGGTTTCTCCTATAAATAGAGGCCGAGCTGACCTCTGTGGTCACGAAGAAAAAATCCAAAAGCCTGTCTTCTTCGTCCTCTTTCTCTGCAATCTCCCTCTCTGCATAATCATCCTCCCGCATACACAATACATCGTCTGCATTTCAAGTCATCCAAGAAGTCAGGACATCTTACAGGTTCGTTGAGTTCATACGCTGCAGTGCCGCTCGTCTGAACTGATTCCATTCTATCTTGGGAGAGATTGCTTCCTCTGGTTGGGCATAGTATACCGGAGAAATACGTCTCATAGACAGAGTCTTGGACTCACCTTGGATTCTCTGCTCAGCTAAGCTGCTGAAGTTGTTGCCGAGCTGAGCTCTGCTGTGTGCTGAGCTCGGGTGTTTGGATGAGAGCATTCGTTGTTCTACAGCACTATCATTTTGAGCTCTGCTGGTGTGTTGAGCTTGGCTGAAGCGGCTAGTAGCATCATTGTTGTTCTGTTGTGCTCGGGTGCTGAGGTCGGCCATCTGTCCAAAACGCAAATTCAATTGCGCTCCCTGGACTGATCTGGCCTGACTAATCAATCCGGCCTGAGCTGATCTCGGCAGATTGGCTGTTGCTTTATTTTACAAGCACACACAGTACATAAGTCGATTTTGTTTGACTTGTATTATTCCTGACAAGCTCAAGACGTATTTGTATATTGATTCTGTACTGATTCTCGTTTGTTTCTGACAATCTTACAAAAACTGAAACGGAGAACGCAAGCTCAAGCTTTATTCAAGGCGCTACCGTACAGAGTGTTGTTCCTATGACACCAAATATTGGGGTGCCAATGACCGCTCCTCCTGCACAGGGTCTTGCGGTGCCCAAGTGGAGAAACTGGAAAAGTTCAGTAGAAGCTTCTTCAAGTGATGGCAGCAAAAGATACTGTTCAACCTGACTTCCATGGGACTGGCCAAGATGTTGATAGAGGACCCACCTGTGGTGGATCCTGTGGAGGACCAAACGCAGAATATGCAGAACACACTGTTTGTTGAAGCATGGAACTTCAATAATTATGTGTGCTTGAGTCATATTCTAAGTTGTTTGAACAACTCCTTATATGGTTTACAGTGCATGTGCAAAACTGCAAAGTCGTTGTGGCAGGATTTGGAAAAGAAATACCGTACAGAAGATGTCAGCACTAAGGAATTTATCATCGACAAATTTTTGGATTTCAAAATCTGAGATTCTCGCACTGTTGTTTCTCAAGTTGAGGAACTTCAGACGTTGGTAGCGAGATGGAAGAGGAGGGCATATCGTTCAGTGAATCTTTGGTGGTTGCTGCGGTGATTGAGAAGCTACCTCTTTTGTGGAGAGAATTCAGAAGTATCTCAAGCACAAGAGAAAGCAGATGACATTAGAAGATCTAATTGTCCGACTCCGCATAGAGGGTGATAATCAAAGATCTAAAGGAAAGTCACATGTCAGTTCTGGTCAGGCCAAGGCCCATATAGCAGAGGCCAAGAAGAAGAAAGGTCATCTTGGGGTGAACAACAAAGACAAGCAAATAGCCATGACGTTCACCGGGAAATGCTACGACTGTGGCATTTAGGGACATGTCAACAGTGAATGCCGCAAGCCCAGAAAGAAGAAAACCAAGGCAAAGGCAAACCTCGTTGATGCTATGGATGATCTGAACCTCTACGAGGTGATCTCAGAGTGTAACGTTATGGGAACATGCGCGAATGGTGGCTAGATACTATCACCACGAGACATGTCTGCTCCATCAGAGAGATGTTCACCGAGTACCAACCTGAGAACAATGAACAAATTTACATGGAAAACTCTACCTCATCGAGGATCAAAGGCAAGGGCAAAGTTGTTCTGAAGCTGACTTCGGAGAAGCATCTGACTCTGCAGAATGTGTTGCACGTCCCCGACATTCAGAAGAATTTGTTTTGTGGAGCTCTTTGAGTCATGCATGGATTTAGACTAGTTTTAGAGTCCAATAAAGTTATTCTTTCAAAAAATGGCATGTGTTTGAGGAAGGGGTACTTGCTGAATATGATGTTTAAATTGAATTTCATCACTATTGTACCCAAGATAAATTTGCCCGCAGAGGCTAATAATAATTCTTCCTCTTCTGCTTACATACTTGAGTCTTCTTGTTTATGATATTTTCGTTTTAGACATGTTAATTATAAGTCAATACAACGAATGGTTAATCTTGACTTATTACCCGAATTAAATTTTGACAAAGAAAAATGCCAAATATGTGTTGAAGCGAGGATGACAAAGGCCCATTTCCTTCAATACAAAGGAACAGTGAACTTTTGGATTTAATTCATATAGATGTTTGTGATTTAAAGTTTGTGCAAACGAGAGGTGGGAAAAAGTATTTTGTAACTTTTATCGACGATTGCACATGATACTGTTATGTCTAGCAAATATGATGCCATTGACTCTTTCAAAGACTATAAAAATGAAGTTGAGAATCAACTTAGCAAACGAATTAAAATAATTCATAGTGATAGAGGTGGCGAATATGATACACCGTTTAATGAATTCTGTTCAGAACATGACATTATTCATCAAATGACTGTATCATATTCACCTCAATCGAATGGTATTGCTAAACACAAAAACCAAACTCTAAAAGAGATGATGAATGCTATGTTAATAAGTTCGGGCTGACTTCAAAACTTGTGGGAGGAAGCCGTTCTCTCAAGTAACGTTATTTTGAATAGAATTCTACCTAAAAAGATGGATAAAACCTCATACGAGCTTTGGAAGGGCCATAAGCCTAGCTAAAATACTTGAAAGTGTGGGGTGTCTGGCAAAGGTTGCTGTACCTAAACCAAGAGAAGTAAAAATTAGGCATAAAATGATTGGCTGAATATTCTTACGATATGCGACTAACAGTGATGCATATCAATTCTTGGTGCACAAATCAGACATTCCTGATGTTACGACCCGAGATTCCGGGCTAGTGGAAATGAAATAAAATGATGGAAAATAGAACACAAATGCGATGTCCATAAATTTTTGATGGAATTTAAAATTTTATTTAGAATTAATAAAGACATCGATGTTAAATATCAAGGTTAGAAACACTCGGAGAAATAACTGAAAGATAAGTTAACGGATATAATGATACTGGATGGGACTAGCTAATGAATATATCAGACATACAATGTAATTAAATAACTTAGTCGATAGAAACATAAGTCGGTAGATATAAACCAAACCAAATTAAAATACCCGATACAGTAACTATAATACACACTAGTAACACATTTTCTTCCACTTTATCCCATATGCCAACAAAAGACAAAACCTCCCCCGTCCCTCCACCCATGACCGCCCCTACCCCCTTACAAGTCACTATCCACTTTTTCTTACACACTTTTCTTACACACCTCACCTATCACCATCATCCACTATTTTTATTCCACTTTATTCATTTCTCTTTCTTCCATCTCCCTCACCCACGTTATTCCCCATCCTTTTTCCCACTGTATTTTTTTTAATACAAAACCCATTCTTACACTATTTTCTCACACAATAATTCAAACACCATCATTTCTCTACCTTTTTCCAACCCACTTTTCACTTTCCTCTCTCCTCTCCATGATAAACAACCGTAAACCCCAAGAAGTAGAAGCCATATTTTCTTCCTTACACTACACAATTTATTATTACACTCCAACTCAACTTCTTCAACCTTCTCTCCTCATTACACAACAAAACAATTCCCCTTCTCCTTCTACATTTTCGGCTGCTACTCACCCAAGACAAAGAGAAGATTTATTCTTCATCTCAACCCACATAACAACTCCTACATCAAGTTTTAAACAACACTCCATCAACTAAGAAAGATTCAAGAAGGTTGTAGCATGTAGAATCAAAAGCAAGTAAGGTAAGAATTTTATGAAGTTTAAGTTTGATTCTTCCATATAATTAGTTTCATAAGTTGTACACTAACTCTCCTTTTTGGGCATCATAACCGTATACACCAAGGAGAAGGAGGAGAAACGTGTTCTTCAAATCCACGTGAAGGAATCACCATCTAAGAGTAAGAAAGTAAATCAAGGCAAGTATTCTTCCTAGATCCTACATGGTTTTACAAATACGAAGTAGTTATGTTCATATCAAAGTTTGGATCATCATGTAGTATTTTCTAAGTTTTGGAAGATCTATGTTTAAGCTATATGTGTATATATATACACGCTATATATATATATAAACGCATATATGGAATGGTCTTGAAGAATATATATGAAACTATATTAGGCCTATACAATTGAAATAAATTGTTTTAGAATAAGTTATATAAGCATATATGTATATGTATATGAATATATGTATAAGTATGAAATAGTATTAGGTTGACATATTTATATATGTATATACATACACGCCATATCCGTATATACACATATGGTTATACACATATACGGATTATACATATATACGGTTATATATATATAAAATGTTTAAAGTAGGTATATACATATATACATACATACGGGTATATACATACATTTTAACAAATGTTGGTTTTATTAAAGAATATAAACACATATGAATAATGTAAATAAATCTAGTCATGTATATTTATATGAAATGTCTAAAGTAGATATATACACACACACATACGGTTATACACATACATTTTAACAAATATTGGTTTTATTAAAGAATATGGACATATAGATAAATAATGTAAATAAATATAGTCATGTATATTATTAATATATATAAGATGACCAAATAGCTACATTAAATCATATGGAAAGAAATTGTATAAAGATAATTACACATATCAAATTTACAGTTATAAAATATTTGAGGTGAATGTGATTTTTGAAATATTTATATACACATATATATGTTAAGATATGAATATGAATAAGTTTTGAATACTATATAATATATATATTCTAAAATGATTATATATGTGTATACACATTACAATTTCGGCCATATGGCCTATTATAATAAAATGATTTACTTATATTATATATATATGTATATGTGTATAATACATATGATACAAATATGAAAATGACAAGTTTTAGAAATAATATAACATATTATGAGAGAAATAGATATATATGTACATATATTTAGTATGTAATATACGGTCAAGAATCTTTTGAGACTAAAAAGGGCTTTCATATACATTATGTACACATACAATTATAATATATACGTTAAAGGCATAAAAATGAATAAGTTTTGGATATATTATCTATTATATTATAAAACAAATTTATTTATGTATATAAAAAGAATATTGATTTCGGCCATTAAGTCTTGGATGATAGAATGGTATTATTATGTTGTTACATTTGTACACATAAGTATATTATATATGTTAAGATATGTAAATGAATAAGTTTAAGATGTTTTGTTAAGGTTACATAAGACAAATTATTTATGTATGCATGGTATATATATGTATTCGGCCATAGGCCAAATAAGGTAAAATGATTTATTTATTTATTATGCAGTATATATATTATATATATGAAGATATGAAAATAAATAAGTTTTGAACATTGCATATTATATTATAAAATGATTTTATATATGTATAAACCATATATATATTTTGACCACTAGGCCTAGTATGACAAAATGATTTTATTTTATGCTTGTATACATAAGTATAATATATATGTTAAGAGTATGATAAGAATGACCTTATTATGATTTATGTATCTATTTATGAAATATGATAATATATATTTTATTGTGTCTATACACACTTAAAGAACAATCATATGTACTAAAGTATATATTGTATATATATGGAATCATATGCATGTTGAATATGATGTTATGACAAATGATTTTATTTCATGTTAATTGTATTCTATGTGTTAGATATGAATATGTGTAAGTTAAGATATATGTTATGAAATCCCTAGATGATATGTTGACGGAAATAGGAAGTTTATGCCTTAAGTACTTAAGTTATGATTTATGAAGTCTATGTGTGGACTTGATATTATGGAAGGAGGGTTATGGTATTTCTTTAAGTTATGATAATTAGACTTTAAGTATGTAAGTAATGCTACTAGTGATAGTATGATAAGATACCCTTATTTGATCGAGTCTCACGTTGCATGAAAACAAGACTTGCAAAGTTATGTTGTCACATCTCATGTTTTGAAAATTCATACGCATGTGAATAATAAATGCGAGACGATTTATTCCATCGACACACGATATGTTATATTATGTTATGTTCATGATTACGATCATGTTATGTTTGCCAGTGTGACATTGGTACCGGGGTGGTAGATGTCAGGGGCATATGATTACATATGTGGCTGAGTGTAACACCGGGTCTGGGACACGGGATCTCTGTCATAGCGCGTCACCGTTGGTACATGTACATATGTTATGATGTTTATGTCATACATGTATTATATGGGGAATCAATTGGTATGTCGTGTGTTATTATTCTTATGAAAAGTGCTATAGCCAATAATGAAAATGTTATGTCTTCATGTTATGAAAATGTCAAGTCATGCAAGTTATGAATATGTCATTTTACGCAAGTTATGGAAATCATGTCAAGTTATGAAATGTCACGTTTATGAAAAGTCATGATTACGAAAAAGTCATGTTTACGAAATATCATGTTTATGAAAAGTCATGTTTTATGCATCACGTCATGACCATGTTACCTTAGAGTCATGATTAAGAATTCTTTGAGTATATGACAGCACTACAGTGGACAATGAGTATGAAAATGTAGTACATGTAAGGTAGGCAAAGATGGTATAAGTATGGATTAGGAGTTAAGTATGGATGTAGTATGATGTTATGGATGAAGCAGAATGAGATGCTGTTATGCTATGTACGTTTGAAATCTTCCTTATTTACCTCTTTTTACAGATATGTTATGATACTTGTTAAAAAGGAGACGTGCTTATTATATTCAAAATTTATGGTTATTATGATTTGTCACCCCGTCTTCCCATGTATGATCCACATGTCGTATCTGGTAAGACTACTTGCTGAGTGATTAAAATTCGGTGGCTATCGCTCATACTTGCCTCATTTATCATTTTCCAGATAACAGGTATCACTATACAGACTTGTTGATGACAGGCTAGATAGATCATTGATAACGAAGAAACCTGCTGAGAGATTCGTTTGAAGACATTAAGCTTGATTTATGATGTATTTCAGAAGATTTCAGTATTCTGTATATGATGACTTGTACAGATTATGATGTAGTACATTGCATGTCGATTATGATTTGTTTATGTTATGTTGCTCCCGCTTATCGATTCATTATTCATGTCGACATGTACATGTATAGTATCAACGCTTTGAACTCTATGGAGTAGAGTGCGGTGGGTGCACTGAGCCGGAACCCTGGTTTCGGGCGGGGGGCTACAGTTGGTATCAGAGCAGTGGCTCTAGATCCACTGCGGTCACATAAGTAAACAACGACATGAACTTAAGCAATGATCTTAGAATTTAAGAAACGACCATAGACATAAGAAACGATCTTAGATGAAAGCGACAGCCTTAGTATAAGAGAAATAGAACGGTATTAGATAGATACGAGAAACCAGAAAGTAGAAGTAGGTCGTTTAGGCTTCCCGACATTGTACAGGTCAAGTCATTAGAATACCCAATGCTATTTTTAGTTAGTAACATAGTAGTCATAAACTGTAATTTGCATAATTTCAGGTTTAGCTCTAATTGGGATAATATTTGGAGATAGTAATAGAATTTCGTAGGCCGATTAAGGTATGATATGTAGTAGAAGTATAAGCAGTGATTTATAAGAATTATGATGATTAGAGTTTGACAAATATATTGCACAAATAGTATGCGTATGAATAAGACGATGAAATTAGAAATTTTCAGAATTGGTCAAAGATGTTAGTCGCATTAAGAATGTAAATTCATAGTGATAAGAGTACGATTATATAAATAGATATAAGGATATAATGAGTCAGGCCACATAGGGAGCTAAATTATGAATTTCGGAAGTCGTCGGATTATCTCATTGGAATTAGTATGCGTAAGTTGAATCAAAGCAAGCATGACTAGATTTAAGTTGATATGATTTACCGGATTAGTGTTAGTGGCTGAAATTGGTAGGTATAAAAGTTACTGTAACATGCAGAAATATGAGGTTGTAGAATACCTAAGCAGATTAATAGGAGGTATACGGAAAGAGTAAACTAAGAGAAATTTTATCATAAGTCGGTGAATACTAAGTTGAATTATAGACGATTAAGAAATGACGCTAGAAATTAAGTGCTTAAATCTTTAAGTGTAAAATCGATATAACCTTAAGTTTCAAGGACGAAACTTTTTATAAGGGGGGAAGAATGTTACGACCGAGATTCCGGGCTAGTGGAAATGAAATAAAATGATGGAAAATAGAACACAAATGCGATGTCCATAAATTTTTGATGGAATTTAAAATTTTATTTAGAATTAATAAAGACATCGATGTTAAATATCAAGGTTAGAAACACTCGGAGAAATAACTGAAAGATAAGTTAACGGATATAATGATACTGGATGGGACTAGCTAATGAATATATCAGACATACAATGTAATTAAATAACTTAGTCGATAGAAACATAAGTCGGTAGATATAAACCAAACCAAATTAAAATACCCGATACAGTAACTATAATACACACTAGTAACACATTTTCTTCCACTTTATCCCATATGCCAACAAAAGACAAAACCTCCCCCGTCCCTCCACCCATGACCGCCCCTACCCCCTTACAAGTCACTATCCACTTCTTCTTACACACTTTTCTTACACACCTCACCTATCACCATCATCCACTATTTTTATTCCACTTTATTCATTTCTCTTTCTTCCATCCCCCTCACCCACGTTATTCCCCATCCTTTTTCCCACTCTATTTTTTAATACAAAACCCATTCTTACACTATCTTCTCACACAATAATTCAAACCCCATCATTTCTCTACCTTTTTCCAACCCACTCCACCCACTTTTCACTTTCCTCTCTCCTCTCCATGATAAACAACCGTAAACCCCAAGAAGTAGAAGCCATATTTTCTTCCTTACACTACACAATTTATTATTACACTCCAACTCAACTTCTTCAACCTCCTCTCCTTATTACACAACAAAACAATTCCCCTTCTCCTTCTACATTTTCGGCTGCTACTCACCCAAGACAAAGAGAAGATTTATTCTTCATCTCAACCCACATAACAACTCCTACATCAAGTTTTAAACAACACTCCATCAACTAAGAAAGATTCAAGAAGGTTGTAGCATGTAGAATCAAAAGCAAGTAAGGTAAGAATTTTATGAAGTTTAAGTTTGATTCTTCCATATAATTAGTTTCATAAGTTGTACACTAACTCTCCTTTTTGGGCATCATAACCGTATACACCAAGGAGAAGGAGGAGAAATGTGTTCTTCAAATCCAAGTGAAGGAATCACCATCTAAGAGTAAGAAAGTAAATCAAAGCAAGTATTCTTCCTAGATCCTACATGGTTTTACAAATACTAAGTACTTATGTTCATATCAAAGTTTTGATCATCATGTAGTATTTTCTTAGTTTTGGAAGATCTATGTTTAAGCTATATGTGTGTATATATATACACGCTATATATATATAAACGCATATATGGAATGTTATTGAAAAATATATATGAAACTATATTAGGCCTATACAATTGAAATAAATTGTTTTATAATAAGTTATATAAGCATATATGTATATGTATATGAATATATGTATAAGTATGAAATAGTATTAGGTTGACATATTTATATATGTATATACATACACGCCATATCCGTATATACACATATGGTTATACACATATACGGATTATACATATATACGGTTATATATATATATAATGTTTAAAGTAGGTATATACATATATACATACATACGGGTATACACATACATTTTAACAAATGTTGGTTTTATTAAAGAATATAAACACATAGGAATAATGTAAATAAATCTAGTCATGTATATTTATATGAAATGTCTAAAGTAGATATATACACACACACATACGGTTATACACATACATTTTAACAAATATTGGTTTTATTAAAGACTATGGACATATAGATAAATAATGTAAATAAATATAGTCATGTATATTATTAATATATAAGATGACCAAATAGCTACATTAAATCATATGGAAAGAAATTGTATAAAGATAATTACACATATCAAATTTACAGTTATAAAATATTTGAGGTGAATGTGATTTTTGAAATATTTATATACACGTATATATGTTAAGATATGAATATGAATAAGTTTTGAATACTATATAATATATATATTCTAAAATGATTATATATGTGTATACACATTACAATTTCGGCCATATGGCCTATTATAATAAAATGATTTACTTATATTGTATATATATGCATATGTGTATAATACATATGATAAAAATATGAAAATGACAAGTTTTAGAAATAATATAACATATTATGAGAGAAATAGATATATATGTACATATATTTAGTATGTAATTTACGCTCAAGAATCTTTTGAGACTAAAAAGGGCTTTCATATACATTATGTACACATACAATTATAATATATACGTTAAAGACATAAAAATGAATAAGTTTTGGATATATTATCTATTATATTTTAAAACAAATTTATTTATGTATATAAAAAGAATATTGATTTCGGCCATTAAGTCTTGGATGATAGAATGGTATTATTATGTTGTTACATATGTACACATAAGTATATTATATATGTTAAGATATGTAAATGAATAAGTTTAAGATGTTTTGTTAAGGTTACATAAGACAAATTATTTATGTATGCATGGTATATATATGTATTCGGCCATAGGCCAAATAAGGTAAAATGATTTATTTATTTATTATGCAGTATATATATTATATATATGAAGATATGAAAATAAATAAGTTTTGAACATTGCATATTATATTATAAAATGATTTTATATATGTATAAACCATATATATATTTTGACCACTAGGCCTAGTATGATAAAATGATTTTATTTTATGCTTGTATACATAAGTATAATATATATGTTAGGAGTATGATAAGAATGACCTTATTATGATTTATGTATCTATTTATGAAATATGATAATATATATTTTATTGTGTCTATACACACTTAAAGAACAATCATATGTACTAAAGTATATATTGTATATATATGGAATCATATGCATGTTGAATATGATGTTATGACAAATGATTTTATTTCATGTTAATTGTATTCTATGTGTTAGATATGAATATGTGTAAGTTAAGATATAGGTTATGAAATCCCTAGATGATATGTTGACGGAAATAGGAAGTTTATGCCCTAAGTACTTAAGTTATGATTTATGAAGTCTATGTGTGGACTTGATATTATGGAAGGAGGGTTATGGTATTTCTTTAAGTTATGATAATTAGACTGTAAGTATGTAAGTAATGTTACTAGTGGTAGTATGATAAGATACTCTTATTTGATCGAGTCTCACGTTGCATGAAAACAAGACTTGCAAAGTTATGTTGTCACATCTCATGTTTTGAAAATTCATACGCATGTGAATAATAAACGCGAGACGATTGATTCCATCGACACACGATATGTTATGTTCATGATTACGATCATGTTATGTTCGCCAAAAGTGACATTGGTACCGGGGTGGTAGATGTCAGGGGCATATGATTACGTATGTGGCTGAGTGTAACACCGGGTCTGGGACACGGGATCTCTGTCATAGCGCATCACCGTTGGTACATGTACATATGTTATGATGTTTATGTCGTACATGTATTATATGGGGAATCAATCGGTATGTCGTGTGTTATTATTCTTATGAAAAGTGTTATAGCCAATGATGAAAATGTTATGTCTTCATGTTATGAAAATGTCATGTCATGCAAGTTATGAATATGTCATTTTACGCAAGTTATGGAAATCAGGTCAAGTTATGAAATGTCACGTTTATGAAAAGTCATGATTACGAAAAAGTCATGTTTACGAAATGTCATGTTTATGAAAAGTCATGTTTTATGCATCACGTCATGACCATGTTACCTTAGAGTTATGATTAAGAATTCTTTGAGTATATGACATCACTACAGTGGACAAGGTAGGGTTGAGTATGAAAATGTAGTACATGTAAGGTAGGCAAAGATGGTATAAGTATGGATTAGGAGTTAAGTATGGATGTAGTATGATGTTATGGATGAAGCAGAATGAGATGCTGTTATGCTATGTATGTTTGAAATCTTCCTTATTTACCTCATTTTACAGATATGTTATGATACTTGTTAAAAAGGAGACGTGCTTATTATATTCAAAATTTATGGTTATTATGATTTGTCACCCCGTCTTCCCATGTATGATCCACATGTCGTATCTGGTAAGACTACTTGCTGAGCGATTAAAAGTCGGTGGATATCGCTCATACTTGCCTCATTTATCATTTTCCAGATAACATGTATCACTATACAGACTTGTTGATGACATGCTAGATAGATCATTGATAACGAAGAAACCTGCTGAGAGATTCGTTTGAAGACATTAAGCTTGATTTATGATGTATTTCAGAAGATTTCAGTATTCTGTATATGATGACTTGTACAGATTATGATGTAGTACATTGCATGTCGATTATGATTTGTTTATGTTATGTTGCTTCCGCTTATCGATTCATTATTCATGTCGACATGTACATGTATAGTATCGACGCTTTGTACTCTATGGAGTAGAGTACGGCGGGTGCACTGAGCCGGAACCCTGGTTTCGGGCGGGGCGCTACACCTGACATATATGAAAACGTTCTCATGGAGTCAAGGAATGCAGTGTTCTTTGAAGATGTCTTTCTGAAGAAAGACAAAAATAGAGAAGAGACAGTACTGGTAAGTGAATGCGTGAGACTACCCCTCAAGGAACTGAGAAACTTCGTCAAAGTAAGCGAGCCAAAATAACAACTTCGTTTGGACTGGATTTTTAATCTATATGGCAGAAAATGAGCCAAGGACATTTTCCGATACGATGTCAACTCCAGAAGCTCCTTTTTGAAAAGAGGCAATTAACAATGAAATAGACTCGATCCTTCTGAATCATATTTGGGAGTTGGTTGACCTTCCATCGGTAAGTAAACCACTCGGGTGCAAGTGGATTTTCAAGAATAAATTGAAAGAGGATGGGTCTATGAAAAAGTACAAAGCACAGTTGGTAGCTAATGCTATCGACAAAAGAAAGGCTTTGACTTTTTTGACACCTACTCACAAGTAACTAGAATCACTTCTATAAGAGTGTTAGTTGCTATTGTAGTAGTCTATAATTTGGAAAATCCATCAAATGGATGTAAAGATTGCTTTTCTGAATGGTGAATTAGAAGAAGAAATTTATATGGAACAACCCAAAAGGTTTGTGGTTTCAGGACAAGAATCGAAAGTCTATAGACTTGTTAAGTCGCTGTACGGACTTGAGCAAGCGCATAAACAGTGGCACTTGAAATTTGATCAAGCGATGATAGCTAACGGTTTCAAGATCAATGAGCGTGACAAGTGTGTTTACATTAAGAACACATGGAATGCAAATGTGATAGTATGCCTTTATGTAAATGACATGCTAATCATTGGCAGTACTCGTGATATCATCTTAAATACAAAGAAGATGTTGACGAGAAACTTTGATATGAAGGAAATGGGAGTTGCCAAAATTATTCTAAGAATGAAAATTTCTAGGATAGCCGATGGACTCGTGTTGTCACAAACTCACTATATTGAACCTGTTCTGAAGCGCTTCAACATGATTGATGTGAAACGAGTGAAAACTCTACTAGACTTAAGTATACACTTAAGGAAGAACCAAGGCGAGTAAGTGCTCAACTGGAGTACTCGCAAGTAATTGGAAGTCTGATGTACATAACAAATTGTATAAGGCCAGACTTAGCATGTTCAGTAAACAAACTGAGCAGGTTTACCAGTATTCCAAACGATGATCATTGGAAAGCTCTGAATAGAGTGACGAGATACTTGAAGTATATAATGAACCTTGAATTACATTACACGAGATATCCAGTAGTATTGGAAAGCTATTCTAATACCAACTGGATATCTGATAGTAAAGATTCTAAGTCTACCGATGAATACTAATTCACAATTGGTAGTGGTTCTGTGTCGTAGAAATCGACAAAGCAAACGTGCATAGCTCGTTCCACTATGAAAGTGGAGTTTATAGCACTAGTTAACGCCGGGAAAGAGGCTGAATGGCTTCAGAATTTCCTGAAAGATGTACCATGTTGGCCTAAGCCAATTGATCCTATCAGCATACACTGTGATAGTCAGTCAGCTATAGGACGAGTTCAAAACAACATCTATAATGGTAAGTCTCGACGCATACGTCGGAGACGCAACACTGTTGAGAAATATGTTTGGATAATTTTCAAAGTCATGATTTTAAGTGGTGAATGCATAAAAATGTCAAACATGGTGTTATATGTGATTAAAAGTTGAAAAAGTTGAGAAAAATGACATCAATCTCTCAGGTTGTTGCACTTCGATTGATCGATGTACTTCGATCCCTCACATCGATTGATCGATGTAAGACAGAGAAAGTTCAAGACCTTACTGTGAGACATCGATCTTTAAACCTGAGACACATCGATCGATTCATGTATACATTGAATCCTCACTTCGATCGATCCATGTAGGCCAGAGACAAACTCTGATACTCACTGTGAGACATCGATCTCTGAAGCTGAGGCATTTCGATCGATCGATGTCTAAAGTTTTTAGAAATATTTGTCTAAAATATGATAAAGTGGTTTTTTTCATTTATACATGTTTTATATATGTTCATTATGTGATTATTCTGTGATTTTGAAAAATATAAATGTCTTGTGACTAATGTGCCCTGGAAGTTTCTACAACATACAAAAAAGGGCAAAATTAGTATTTTGAGTTTTGTAGGAACATGATATGGTGGAAATACTTCAAGGACTTATTCTTATCATATTTATCATGACAAAGATGTTATTATATTCATTTCTGACCATCGGGGTCATTTCTGAAGTTTCTCTCACCAGGGACATTTTGGTCATTTTATCCCTGAGGGCGTTTTTGGTATTTTCAATCAAGAAACCTATTCATTATATTCTTATCTTCATTATGGAGTTGAGTTATGATTACCTTGAAGATTATATGGTGGTTTTATATTATTTTTCTCAAATGATGATATTATCGACAGTAGCGGGATATGTAACGGGTTGTGATGTCACATTCTATTCCTTTCTTGAAGATCTTCTTCTACATGTTATTGGAGTATATTTATTGTCATTTTACAGAGAAGTTAATGGTGTTAAAGTTGTGGAAATGATCACAACATACAAGAAGAAATATTGGAAATTTTGGTGTTACATGCTGACATAGTCTTGTCAACTGTTATTTGTTGATTTCTTCTTCAAAAATCTGAGTTGATATACATATATATGTGTTCAAAAAACGTGCTTTACAGTTGGATATGATGTGTCATTTATTTTATGGCTTGGTGACAAATGGACCAACCAAAAAGAAGCTAGTTGGCAAAAAATTACCAACTAGGAAAATTCAAAAAGGTAGCCAACGGCTACAAGCTATTTTCAGCAGATGTTTTGAGTCAAATTCAGCCTTTACATGCCCTATTCTTGTGCAACGATTTGAGGGAATCTTGGTGGTATTATCCCTTAGAATTATCTTCATTTCTCAAGCAAATTCCAAGTCATTTTTGGTGATAAAATTCGGCCAACATAAGTGTTCCAAGGTGGACCAATCATTTTGATTGATGTTTCCATGTGTACAAGGTGATTAGGTAGCCAACCAATGATGTGAAGACACTTATGGATTGATGATGAATATGGTGAGGCATTGGAGCTCTTATTTCCAAGGTTCATCCTATAAATAGGAGGCAAAGGATGAATAAGAAGAACACACTTGAAGCTCACTTGAAAGCAATAGTTGATTTGCCTAGCTATCTTCTTCTTGTCATTCTTGTTGCATTCATTGTAGCCAAGGTGTTCTTGTTATATTTGTTGGAGAGATACAAGCCTCTTGAGCTTCATTTGTAAGATTGATTAGCCAATTCTATAAGGCTACATCAATAGGTGATAGAGATGTTGCAACTAAGTGTGGCATATAAGGTGTTCATCCAAGTCTTGAATATGGTTGGTGTTTAACCCAAGGATCAAGCTTGGTACTTTTTGTAATTTGGTTCATACCATAGTGAAATCCAAGGAAAGGTGTTCCTTGGGGTAGGTCACATTGACCGAACCAAGATAAATTCTTGGTGTTCTTATCTTGTTTCTACATTCCCGCATTCTGCACGTTTTTCACTGCAGTTTTCACACAATTTTACATATTCTGAAACAATATCTAAACACTTTCAAAATTCATGATTTTTGGTAGAGTAATGTTTCAGACTGTTAGAATTCATTTGCAACAAGAATCACTTGATTTGGGCAAGGAAAAGTTAGTCTTTCAATCTTTGCAATATAACTTCTCCAATCTGGCTACAATCTGACCAGTTTTGAGAAAACTTGAATTACGTTTTAACAAATAGTTAATTAAAGTCAGGTCTTTTGGGAACATAAACTAGACATCCTAAGGAGTGTTTCGACATAAAGATCAACATTTTTGGTTAAGTATTCAAAGAGAAACACATTTTTTGATTTTAGCAACATTCTGTCCAATTCTGTCCAGATTGACCATCTGAATCTTTTTATTTGTTTGAAGGGCCAACAATCTTATTTTTGTCTAATATTTGGACAGAGTCTTGTCAGCACATTGAAGTTAAGTTCTGGAACTTTTCATAATTTTTGGAGTTGTGTATAAGGAGTTTTGAATTTTTCAAAAACGGGTTCTGAATCTGAGGTAGTCTCAGATTCTGTTTTCAAAGGGGATTTTTATCAAGTGTAGTAGTGTAATTTCCGCTAACCACTATTCACCCCCCCTCTAGTGGTGTTTATTGTAGGTGTACGGTCCAACAATAACCATTAAGAAGTTGATCTCTAATGGCGTGATTTCCATTGATTACATAAATTCAAAGGAGAATCTTGCGGATCCGCTTACAAAAGGCTTGCATAGAGATCAGATGTAAATTTTGACAAACAGAATAGGACTAAAGACTATAATCCAAGAACCTTTGTAACAAAAATCCAACTTGCTGACTGGAGATCTCAGAATCTTGGCTCAATGGGACAACTAAGTCATGAAGTTTCAGTGAGCACTTACTCATTCTGTAAAATAAAAGTGTTGTCTACATAAAAAGTGAGGGTAAGCTGAGGCTTTTTGTGGTTTTTATATCTTGATATATCAAGTGGGATATGGCAGAATACTCTTGATAGGAAACGCCTATGTAAATGTGAAGTGAGGCCGCTTCTATGAGAGTTATATAAGGCAAGAATACTCTAAAACACTTTCTGAAACCAGGTGGTTAATGGCAAAAACGAACATAATCATAAGAACCAAAAAGGTGTTAAAGGAAGTGTTGTGTGAGTACTGTTGTCTAGGTTCACAATAAGGGCCGGTTAGTTCAAGACATCAAGTCAATAATTAGCCGAGTGGATCCGATAGTATCACTAAGAAAGGTTCAAAGCTAGAGGCTACCTCTTCTGATGCAACATTTCCTTGTCTGACTCCTCGATAGAGTCTGCATTTGCATTTACATTAATTTCCATTCATGTGGGAGATTGTTGGAGAAAATTGGAAGAGATGGGCTAAGTTGCAAACTGTGGTTGACAACGTACTTTGAGCTGAGTTATGATTAGTTTTCATTAATGATGAGTGAAAACTAATCAGTTCTTAATTATCTACATAACGAGTAAATAATTTTAGGCTTTTGAATCATCAATTATGATACCGGGTGAATGAGAAATTAATGCTCAAAGTAGGGAAAAAATTCAGTTCAGCTCGGCAAGTGAGCCCAGGGACAACTGCGGGCGTGATGGGCTCATTCTCAGGCTTGGTTTTGGGCTGCACAGACTGCGGACTGACCTGCAAGCTACAGACTGGATCCAGGAAGCAGCGGGTTGAATCTTATCGGTTGGGGAGAAGTTTGTTGAGTTTAAACTTCTCCAGGTTGTTAGGATCGGCTAAGGTTAAGTTTTGGAAAGTTGAGCTTTAACCGTGCAGAGCTGACCTGAAGTTGTTATGATCTGAAGGCTCAGATTGAACAGTTATCGAATCCGATGGCTGTGGGCAGACCTGATGCTATTATCTGGTCCAAAGGTTCAAGCTGAGCAGGTATCTAATCCCACGGCTATGGATGAATTGGTTGCAACAAGCTGAACTCAGGTTTCCCCTATAAATAGAGATCGAGCTGACCTCTGTGTTCACTCAAAAAAAATCCAGAAGTCAGTCTTCTTCTTTTTCTTTCTCTGAAATCTCCCTCTCTGCATAATCATACTCCCGTATACACAAAACAACCTCTGCATTTCAAGTCATCTGAGAAGTTGTGGGACATGTATAGCACCACTAGAAAGGGGGGTTGAATAGTGAGTGCAAAAAAATTGGGTTTTAAAACATTTTCTGACCAATTACTCACTTCTGAAAACAGATTGTGTTTTCAGATCTTGTTTTGGATTAGCTAAATGATCAGGTTATAGACCTCCAAAAATCGTGCAATTTGGTGACAATATACTCTCAGATGTTATGTATGTGTTATAAAATTTTAGATTAAAGTGTAAGGCCTTACAAAAACGTTTTTAGTCAGACTTTTTCAATATGTCAGAAACTGTTCCTTAAAATAAAAAATTAATTCTTATTTAATGACATCTCTAAATGCTCTAAGAATTTTTGAATTGACCCTTAAGATGTATATTTTATAGGGTTGAAACAGTTTTCCAAAATTCCCTCGGTAAGTATATCAACCACGTTGATGTTCTCAACGTTTGCAGATCTTAAAATCAGATTGCACTAGTCTCACAACTATGAATGTTTGGATAACTTATCCAAATTCAATGAAACTTGCCTCAAATGAAACCTAAGATCTTTGGCTATGTTTTTGCAAAGTTTGATGATTTTGAAAAACTTTTGCTATTTTTACTGTGGCTATAAAAACGATGCAGAAAACAGGAACTGAAAGTTAAAGTGCTGAAAAGTAAGAATACCAAGATTTTTATACTGGTTTGGTCAAATCGGCCTACTCCAGTCTTCGAGGACACCTTTCTCGGTATTCACTAAACACGAAAAACACCTTAAGACAAGGTTGGTTGGAGTTATACACCAAATCCTTCAGTATCCATCCTTTTTACATTGAACAAACACAAAAGGCCACACCGCAGTAATGAAGGTTTGATCATACCTTGATCAATCTTGTACAAGATTGGGATGTGTCTGGATGGTAAAAGCAAATCCTGTACAGAATATGAAATGTAAGTATAATAGGCTTAAGGCTATGTGCAAGAGAAGAAGATAGGAGAAGAAGAGAAGTCTTGCTTTGCACTTACTTGAATATGAGAATGTGTCTTGATTTGTCTTGAACATCTTGCTCCCTTTTATAGGTGTATGGCATGCCCCATGTGCTAATTTCTTCCTTGATAATTATCTTGAACACCTAGGAAGATGCCTTGTATAGCTTTGTGATACACCTTTACTTACTTGGCAAAATGTGATTGGACAAACGATTCGTCTTCACCTTGTTGCCACTCTATGATATGACTTTCATTTTCCACCTTGGGACACATAATATGACCTGGATTTTAATCATAAAAAAAAGTCTGAAAACATGTCAAATTTAAAATGTATTAATTGCCAATCAATCATAATGTGATTGCTCCTCAATTTTGTAATGATTTTGAAGATCGACCATGTGCAAAAATCGGCCAACATAGACATGTGCTGAAAATTTCAGTATGTGTTTTGAATTTGAATCCTTTTCTTGTGTGTCTAGGTCTTCTTCAATGTCACCAATCATTTGTCGATCATCCTCCACCAATCAAAGTTCCAAACAAGCTCCACCTAAGCTCCACATAGGCTCCAATTGGAGTGCCTAGCTCAGCTCCCATCTGTTGAAATTCTCTTTTGAAATTTTACAAATAATGGTGCAATATCTTCACATATATGGTAGATTTCAATCATCCCTTAAATTGTTTTTCTAGAATACACTAATATGTCTTAGATGTGTCAAATGTGTCTAGATACATGTCACACAAAAGGATTAAAAACGTCCTATGTAAGTGTGTAGGAAAACAAATTTTCGACTTCTGTCGGTTACGTGATTTTTCTCCAATTAGTTTCAAACGTCTTAGACATGTAAAATATGTTATGTAACATATAATATACATAATATAAAGTGTAACTTCATCTCTAACAGCTGAAGACAATTCGGCCATGTGTGATTTAGAATTTGAATTTCCAACAAATCAAGGCAAATTGTAGGTAATTGATATGTTTAAACATGGTATGACTTTAGGGCTGAAATGGACATGTGGTGCACAAAAGTTTTGAGCATTTGAAGTGCATAAAGGCTGGCCATCTTTTTATGGTAAGTATGTGGCATGCCGGTGACTGTTCGGTAGTCATCCGATGTGGCAATTTTCGATTTATGGACTTGTGACATGGTATAATTTTGGTAACTTGATGACATATAAAGTATGACATAGAACCTGTGTAAACTCAAAAATATGATGTGCATATGGTAGCTTCACGTTGACGTATATTTTGATGTGTCGATGAAACGTCGGGATAAAAATATACAGCCCGCCATTATAAGAATATATATATATATATATATATATATATATATATATATATATGGATAAACTTTTCTCTTTCGGCATGAGGGCTACCAGGCGATCGCTGCCGGCGACATGACGCCGCCGCCGCTACTCCACTACAGTCATCCCCCTCTCTCCGTGTCTAATTTTCTGCTGATTCTTTTTCAATCTCTACTGGTATTCCAATGGCTACCACCCTGCCGCCGTCTTCTACTACAATTCCTGTGGTTTCAACAGTACCTACGACAGCACCAACGGTTTCAGGTACAAAATCTTTTGCCTTATTGTTTCGTTCTTCTGGCCCTGACATTTCTTCGAAACCGATACAAAAGTATAAGGGCAATCCCATGATCACCTTCATGGATGAAGAAATCATTGCATTAGCCGAGCCCTATCGTTTTTCTTTGGTTGGTACATTTTGGTATGGTCGTCCTCCAATGGCCACTATCAACTCATCGATTGATCGAATTGGATTTGTTGGTTTGGTACGTATTGGCCTACTTGACTCAACACGTGTTTTGATTCATTTTGCACAAGAGCAAGATTACCTGCATTAATTTGCACGACAAAGCGGACTATAGCAGGCAAATATATGCAGGTCACCAAATGGACGCCTGATTATGATCCAAAAGTGGATGTTCCTATTGTTCCGGTTTGGGTGTCATTAGCAGGCTTACCCATGCATTTTCATCATCGATTGTCGCTATTTCAAATTGGTAGAATGCTAGGTACACCAATGAAGCTAGACACGGCTACCACTGAGGTCTTACGTCCTTTCGTAGCTTGTTTATGTATTGAACTGGATGTCTCAAAAGAGTTTCCTTCTCGTGTTTATATCCAGGTATCGTCTTGGTGTATTTTTACAACCTATTGTTTATGAAGATCTACCGCTATATTGCATTCGTGTTCTCGGTTGGGTCATAATTTGGATAAATATGGGAAAACCGATGTCATAGTTGATTCTCAATCTAATGATCCACCGGTGTCCAATGCCAAATGTCCCGATAATTCAATTAAGCCTCCACATCAACGTTGGACACCCAAAAAGAATGTGCCAGAATCACACGCTTCGTCATCGCTTTCTCATATTTTGCCTGCCCTGCTAGTGTCTGCACCGGCCCAACGTCCTTCATCTATTTTATCTCTGGATATTATTTGTTATTCTTTGGTGTCTTATGCACAAGATATTTCAAGGATAAAAAGGATTGATGATACCAGGCTGCATGATATATCTACTTTTTCCAAGTTAGATTCTTCCTCAGATGGCGAGGTTGAACTATCTAAGCAACAGAATCAGTTAGTAGCCGAAGTCTCTGATGATCAACTTATGACGTTTCTCACTAATCAAATATAAGATGTCCTGTTGGATAAGCCACAGGATGAGCTTCCGCCACCGTCACCTGTTACTGGTAGAGATCAATTCCGGGTACCACTGAAGTTACTCCGCTGGCATCATAAGGGCCTCCCGGTTACTTCACCTAGATTTACTCGTTCGCGGGCAACTCAGCTCTCAAATTCTTTTGATGTTTTATCCCAATGAAGATTATGTTATGGAATGTTCGAGGTCTTCGAACATCTACAGATCGCATTTTGTACCGTTATCATTTGTCGATTTTGGTTGTTATTGAGCCCAAGTCACGGCCTTCATCACTATTATCGTATCATCTAAAATTTGGTGTTTCTAGATCACTCTCAGTATGTGAGGACAATATTTGGATATTTTTTTTTGGAGAGACTCTATGCTTTAGTTACAAGATGAACAAAGCAGTGTTCAGAATTATTCTTTGCATTTTCAGTGGCTTTCTTCAGGTGATACATTTTGGTGCACTTTTGTTTATGGACTTTACTCTGTGGTGGCTCGTCGGCCTTTATGGGCTGACATTGTTGGATTTATTAGTGCGTTGAATGATCCTTGGCTTGTTGAAGAATATTTTAATACTTTTTTATCTCTTGATGAACATAAGGGCCGTTCCACACCGTCTCTTCGATCTTTGCAGGATTTTAATGACTGGGTTTTGCATGTTCTCTTCAGTCGATACCTTATCAGGGCTCTCCTTATACTTGGTGTGATGGTCGTGGCTTAGTGAGAGTTCGGTGTCGTTTGGCTAGATTCCTATGTCTCACTCTTTCTTTGATTTATTTTCCTCGGTATCTTACCAGCATCTCAATCGTGCCACCTCTGATCATTCTCCTCTTTACTTGAACTCTACCTCTGAGATCTCTACCACGGTTAGCTCTTTCCGCTATTTGGAAGTTTGGACCATACATCTTGACTTTGACAGCTTTGTGCATCATCATTGACTTTTATTTCCCACAGTGAGCGGCATGCGGGGGCCATATGATAAGCTACGAAAACTTAAGAGTCTCCTATGCCGTTGGAATAAGAATGTTTTCAGCAATATATTTGATGTGGTAGCTGCCGCAGATACGGAGGCTACGCACTGTGAGAGGGCATATGATGCGGCTCCATCCGAGGTAACCAGATTTGAATATTCTCGGAGTATGGCGCTATTGCGATGTGCTCAATCCCGCGCTTTGCTTTTCTGGAAACAAAAAGCAAACGCCAAATGGTTAAAAGAGGGGGATGCTAATACAAAGTTCTATCATCAGATGGTAAAAGATTGGAGACGACGCCAAAGTATCTATCGTATCCTTCACAAGGATGGAGTCGAATGTACAAATTTATCTGACATTGAAGGAGAGGAAATTCGATATTATCAGTCTTTATTTGCGCAGGGCTCCTCCTCCAAACATGATGATATTTTGTAGTATATTCCTCACTTGCTAACATTGGAGGACAATCGTTCTTTGTTGGCTATCCCATCTTTACAGGAGGTTCGCCAAGCAGTTTGGGATCTCAGTCCTACTAGTGTGGCTGGCCTAGATGGTTTTCTGGGCTCGTTTTATAGGCATTTTTGGCAAGTTGTTCATATAGATGTGCTTAAAGCTGTGCAGGAATTTTTCCTTGGTATTTTTCCTCCGCAATTAGTCGCTTCGTCCCTAATCACTCTTTTACCAAAGGTGGCAAATCCACAATCTTTTGTTGATTATCGTCCAATATGTTTGACTAATTTTTTGTGAAAGGTGATCACTCGGCTCTTCGCTACGCGTTTCTCTACTCTTCTTCAACGATTAATTTCTCCAGAACAAGCAGGTTTTATGAAAGGTCGTGGTGTTACTGAGCAGATTCTTCTAGTTCAGGAGATGGTACATATATTGGATAGACCGGTGCGAGGCAGACATGTCATTGTTAAACTTGATGTGACAAAGGCTTTTGATCGTGTTTTTTGGGCTTATTTGGATAAAGTTTTGCGTCGGTTAAGCATTGATTCCTGATTAGTTTGACTCTTATTGAATAATCATGCAGCCACACGATGTTCGGTGTTGATTAATGGAAAACCGGTAGGATATTTCCCAGTCGGACGTGGTATAAAGCAGGGAGATCCTATATCTCCTTTGTTGTTTATTTTGGCCTCGGAAGGATTTTCTCGCAGACTCAAGGCACTTACGCACACTGGCTACATTCACGGCATCCAAGCTGGCAGGGTGCCACAGATTTAACATCTGGCATTTGCGGACAATTTGGTTGTTTTTCAGAATGGTTCAGTACAAAATTTACAGCGTTTTCAATTGTTCTTCGAATTATATCAGTAAGCTTCAGGTCAGTTAGTCAATTACAATAAAAGTAAAGTGGTAGTCAGAGTAGGAGTCTCTGGTTCGCGTGTATCGCAAGCCCTAGATATGCGCGTGACCTCTTTACCCATCAAATACCTTGGTTCATTTCTTTATAAGGGCATAAATCGTGCGCCTTATTGTGTATCCTTGCTTAATCATTTTGACGCAAAGTTGAATGCTTGGTCAACAAAGCTTCTTTCTGCAGCTGGCCGCCTTGTCCTTATTTGGCACGTTTTATGCTCTATGCCTTCCCATCTCACAGATAGTTCGAAACTGCCAAAGTGCGTCCTTAATTCATTACATTGAAGATGGCAAATTTTCTATGGAATGATCGTCATCATTGGATCTCATGGGAACAAATTTGTCGACCCATTGAGGCTGGTGGGCTTGGTATCCGACATTTAGCGACGGTCCAACAGGCATATGATTGCTACTTATGGTGGAAATATCATCAATCAGCCTCACTTTGGGCTAACAATTGTCGAGAAAAATATGGTCGCGACATGAGGTATATTCACATATTTAAGATTCGGCAATTTGGAGGAGGCTATGTAGCATTCATGTGTATATGAGTTAGAGGGTCGAAATCGTTCAGGATAGCTTTAACTGGCTCTCGGATTTATCAGGTCAGTTTATGTTCAAAAATCTACATACACATTGCTATCCTCCTCCAGAGTTTCATTTGATAATGCTCGATATATTTGGTGTCGGGATCACATCCGGGTTGTTGTATCTTTCTTTGGCAGTTATGGACACGGTCTATTCCGGTGGTGGAAAATTTATGTTCATTGTTGTCAGTGTTTCCCTCTCAGTGTGCCTTTTGACGACAACATTCTGATACCCAGGATCATATTCTCCTGCATTGTCCTCCTATAAAATCTCTTTGGAAGGCATAGGAGTTCATGGAGGCAGAGGATTAAGGTTAAAGAGGGGTAGACAGGATATATGGCACCCTAGAGCATACTTAGAGGATTAGATACTATTTGCACTTTAGTTTCACTGTGCATATTTTGTTTTGATCTTTTTCTGTCAATTATTTGTGCATGTGCACTATTATGAATATTTAATAGCGGAAGACTTTTATATATGTTTAAGTTGGCTTTGCACTTGTTTGTTTATGTTTTGCCGTTGTTTATATTATATGTACATATACGCGTTAGGAGTATTTTAATATCAGCAGCCTTCTCTTTGTATTTCTTCAATTACCTCACTAACACACTGCACATCATATTCGTATTATTGTGCCGTTTATGCAGGTACATATAGAGCCGGGGGTCTCACTGGAAGCAAACTCTCTATCCTTTGGGATAGAGGTATTGTTTGCCTGCCATTTACCCTCTCCAGACCCTAGCGATGGCTTTTGCTGTCGTTGGGAAATACTGGGTTTGATTGATTGATTGATTAAAAAATCTCTTTGGAAGAAAATATCCATTCTTTTTCATGGGCCGATGCTGAGGCAATCGTCTATTTATCACAGTTGATTCGTTGGTGGCGGGTTGCCTCATCTACTTCTATGATCAGACAATTGATGGTTATTGTCCCTTCCACGGTTACTTGGGTTGTTTGGAAAGAGTATGCGGCCATTCGATTTGAGACTGAACATTTTTCTTATAGACGATTATTTGAGCATGTTCGCACACACATATTCACTTGGTGTGCATCGACAAATGGCTGTAAATTCACGTAGTCGATACCTCAGTTGATAGCTATGCATTTCTCTCCTCCAATTTGGTGTCGGCGTATTAGGGTAATACGATAAGAGCTTCCGCCATCAGGCAGGTTCAAGTTACACGTGGATGCTTCTGCCGGCCGATCACAAGCGGCTGCTGGAGCAATTTTGAGGAATTTGGAAGGAAGTTTTGTTTCGGCTATCTGTTTTACGATGCCGGTTATTTCACCTTTACAGGCAGAGCTCATCGCGATGACATTTGCCGTACCGTTTTATGCGAGGGACTATGATGGAATCATCATCGAAACATATTGTCGTCTATTGCTTTATCATCTCAATAACCCAGATCAGTTTACGGGTTTCCTTTACGATGATCTATGACGTGCCATATCTTTTTTGCGTTTATATTCTTCCTTGTTGCAGTATTGTCATTGTGAAGAAAATACTGCAGCTCACAGTTTATCGCGCCATGGCTACGACTCGGCAGGTGTATCCATCTATACATCTTTCTCTAAGCTGCCATTTGAAGTTCGTGGGGCACTTCAGCTTGATGTTTCTGTCCAAATTTGAGGTTGTATGGTTCGAGGTCTCCCATTGGGTTGGCCCACTCTTTTCGCAGTTGCCTTCGTCAAAATTGGCGCGGGCAACGTCGGTATGTCTTTATTCTTTGTAATTTAGAATATATGCTCGGATTTATAGCTATTCTCATTAAATTGTTGCCTGTATTTCATCTAAATACAGGTGACGTTGGTATGTTTATGGCTTACATTTTGTAGCTTTCGTCTTTTATATATTATACATATTTAACCTTTGCTTTTGTTTGGCATATATGTGCGAGATTCTTTACGAGACAATATCCATATTTCCACTTTGTTGATGATCCTTTCACAAGTGATGGTTTGGCACATTTCGAAAGCGAAGTTTTACGTCAACCGAGATATTGGGTGGATTTTTGCCTTCAGCCAATCGCAATTAACGACCTCAACACAGTACGACGTCTTTTGGGGGCATTTCTGGCCATCGCTAGTTTTCCTTTTCACAACTGTTTTACACTGAGCTTTGTATTCTATCCATACTCCAATTGTATAAATATGTACGCTTTTTCCTTCGTCAAGGTTTTATCCACAAGGGTGGTTTTACTTGACAAGGTTTCAATGCAGCATATCATATATGATTGGAGATTGGCCATCATTAGTTATTTACATTCACTTTTTTCATATGACGATCATTCATGTATTATGTACTACGGTATTCCTCCGCCATATGTGAGACATCTTTTTAATAAAATTCCATTTGCCAAAAAAAATATATGTATGGCCGTGTGTGTATAGTGTGGAGAGAAACTTTCTATTCCTTATTTGTTGCCAAGTAGGTATCTTCAAATATATCTCCTTAAGTACTTTATTTAATGAACTAGTTTAATTCATCTCCTTAAACAATTCATTAAATGAACTAGTTTAGTTCATTTAACATGGCACCTGAAAGTAGTATAAACACAACAAATGTTTGCCATATGATGTAAGCCTTAACGCTTCATGGCATGTTAGTATGACAACAATATATATAAACATATAAAGCATATTATCACGTATGCATATCATGTAACGCTTCAATCATGCATTTCAAGGACACGTAACATTCAAATCATGCATTTTCAAATCACTCAAACCCCGATTTCTCAACAAAAGTCAGGACATCTTACAGGTTCGTTGAGTTCATACACTACATTATCGCTCGTCTGAACTGATTTCGTTGTATCCTTGGAGACGATTGCTTTCACTGGTTGCGCACAGTATACCGAAGCAATACTTCTTAAGGACAGTCATAGACTCACCTCGGATTCTCTGCTCAGCTGAGCTGCTGAAGTTGATGTCGAGCTGAGCTCTGCTGTGTGCTGAGCTCAGTTGATCGAGTGATAGTGCAGCACTGTTATTGTGCAGTGTTGCCGAGCTGAGCTCTGTTGTGTGCTGAGCTCGGGTGTTTGGCGGAGAGCATCTATTGTTCTGTAGCACTGTCTTGTTGAGCTTTGCTAGTGTGCTAAGCTCAGATGAAGCGGCTGGTAGCACAACTGTTGTTCTATTATGCTGAGGTGCTGAGGTCGACATCTGTCCAGAACGCAAATTCAATTGTGCTGCCTGGACTGATCTGACTTGACTGATCAATCCGACCTGAGCTGAGCTTGGCAGGCTATTGCTTTATTTTACAAGCACACAGAGTACAGAAGTCAATTTTGCCTGACTTGAATTATTCCCAACAAGTGTTTTGCTAAAATTGTATAGGTTGCTTTACGTGCTGAGCGAGTAGATTTTACTATCTATTTTGTGAAATTTGCAAACGTTATATATTTGTCTTTTGAAGAAATGCTCTTTCAAAGAGACTAAAGAGTTAACGCAAATTTTAATACGTGTTGGACTACCTTGATTAGGTGAAATTACATTATTTGATAAATTACATAATGTGAGAAGAGACATGCGAAAGTTAGAATTTTAATCTTTCCAGAACCATAAAAATATTGAAGAGTAGGATTAAAAAAGTCTACTTCATCTACATCAAGATACGTATGTTTAAGAACTACTGAATCAAATGAAAGATATTTAGATAGTTTAGCTTAATCTACTTCATCAACTTCAATCAAAGTAGAGCGGGTTAGATGAGAATTAGGAAAAGATATTTCAACTTATTCAATCTTAGTAGAGTAAGCTATATAAAAAAAATATAAGTAGAAAAGATATTGAATCAACCGAAAGATACATTCATTGTTGTTAGTCCATTTGTTCACCTAAGTTTATTTTGCATCAGCTGGATGCTTCGTTTTTTTTAGTACCCTTTCTGAGCCCTAGGCCTACAAGAGATTCACAAGCTTAGGTAATTTGTTTCACTCTTCTTTATATTTTTAAATAAATGTCCTACTTCCTTTTTCCCTTTTTTGTCAATAAAAATTTAGAGATTCAAAATAAATGTGGGAATTCTTTCTTTCACCAATAACCCCAGAATGTATAGCTGAATCTAAATACAATTTTCTCGTTTGATACTATACCACTTATTATTTCCGTTATGTCAACCTATTATCATTCACGAAGGTTTGTCTAAACTTCACGCAGATTTCTATCAAATATTTCTATCAAATTAAATCCTAAACTAAAAGTCAAACTAAGATATATCAAAGTAGGGAGACGATTAGATAGTCCAACTTCGGTCACATCTTCTAATCCATCCAATGAGATCATGCCACGTGTATTCAGTTTTTCGAAACTTAAATCTTATTGAATGGACTAGAAGATATGACATGAGATGAATTGCGCAATCTTTTCGTATCAAATGGGAGAAGATCATCTAGTCCAACTTCTGTCACATCTCTAGTCCATCTAATAAGATCATGCCATGTACATTCAGTTTTTTTTAATTTAATATATGTGGTAAAATCTCATTGGATGTACTAGAAGATGCGAAAAAATATGGATCGTGTGATTTTTTCCATTAAATTGGAGAAGTTCTATTAGTTCAACTTCTGTCACATCTTTTAGTTCATTTAATGAGATCATGTCACATGCATTCAGTTTTTTCAAATTTAATACATGTGGCAGAATCTAATTTAGTAAGCTAGAATATTTTACAAGAGATGGATTAGGTGATCTTTCCCATCAAAAGGAGTGAAGATCACCTAATCCAACTTCTTCCACATCTTCTAGTCCATCCAATGCGATCATGTACATCTTCTAGTCTATCCAATGAGATCATGTATGTATATTCAATTTTTCCAAATTTAATATATGTGGCATAATATTATTGGATAGACTAGCAGATTTGACAGGAGATGGATCATCCTTTGAAAACTATAGATCACTTCGAGGATAGTGTTAGATGAGCTCACCACAAGAGACGGTGATAGATCCACCGCATAACATGTGGCAGTAGATGAATAGTGAAACTGGATAGTTTATGAGCCACAAGAGAAGCATAAAGACCGTACGGAGTTGGGTCTCACTCACCTGCAGATAAGCGGATCCCATGCCATCATGCATACCACCTTGCGAGAAGCTGACATCAATGTATAATGAGATACAGGAGGGATACTAATTACCATACCTTATTTTTTCATGTACTTTTTTTTGGGCCACTGATGTTGCATTACACCCTAGAAATTAGATATGTATATCTAGCTACCATACTCCAGTGTGCGTTTGCTTTTCTCTTCTTGTCACTATCGCGCACGTGCATGCTTATTCCAAAAAAGAAAAAAACCTATAAGAAACATGATTTTTCAAAAATAAATATAAATACACAAATTTGTTTAATAAACACATATTTTTGTTATATTTTTAACATTAATTTTATTTAATTGTGTATTCTTGACCGTTGATCAAACAAAAACATGTATAAACATTATATTTATCTTTGGCCATTTGCAGATAATATTTTGTGGAGTGGCCAAAGATGCATTATTTTTCAATTTTATAATACTAAATCTCCCCGTTAATAGTGATATAAATAAATAAATAAATAAATAAATAAGAAAAAGATGAATTTTAGCCATATTGTCCTTCTAAGTGAAATACTGCTATCCCTTTAGTTTTTCTTTTTCATTTTTTAATTCAAGTAAAATTGACATATGACACTATTAAAACTTCGAACTTTTCATAAACTGCTAGGCATGCTTTATCCTTTAATGCCTGTACGCCATTCTATATACAAGTGAAACATCTAACTGAAATATCACAAAACATATATATATATATATATATATATATAGACACACATATATATACATATATATATACACACACACATATATATACACATATATCTATATATATACATATACACATATATACATATATATATAGATGCAGCTCTTGTTGGAATGCTCATCTCTGGCTGTGACATGGTGATTGATGGATTCATGGAAATGTGGAGACTTTGATATATTTTCTCTAAATTATGGGAGACAGTATATATGAAATGAAACTTGTTGCTTTTCCTTTTCTAAGACAAAGTCGTTCGATATTAGTTCATTTGTACGCTCCTAAGATTGGCCACAATATAGACCTCAAATAACACACACACACACATATATAGGCACACACACAAAAACACAAAAACACACACACACACACAAAAACACACACACACACATATATATATATATTCCGTGTACTAGATTATTATTTTTTGATTGTTCACTTGATCATCAAATTCATATATCCATCTCGTAAATCGTAGGCCATCAATGTCTCAAATTCTGTTACTTTAGGAGAGCAGATATACATTCTGTTCGTCGAAATTAATTGTGACTGCTAGGCAAGATGGAACTTGGTTTTGGGGGAAAGTTTGAACTATTGGAGGAAATTTTGAAAATTTGGAAATGGGTTTGTCCAAAGTTGGTGAGTAACATAGTTTGAGCTTAATTATGATTAGTGTCCGTTAATTAAAAACGAAAACTACTTACTCTTAAATTATCTACGTAATGAGTAGATGATTTTAGGCTTTTGAATCACTCAATTACAATACCCGATGAATGAGAAATTAATGCTCAAAGTAGGAGTAAAAATGGTTGAAAAATGGAAAAATGTTGATGTGGCTTCATAAGAATTGAACACATTACCATTTTGTAACTATACCACATTTGCCATTTGAGTAAAAGTTGCCACCATATATATAATTAGGAGAGGCACTTTAGATGTGTCCTATGGACACGAGAATTTTTGACCGGAGGAACGACGCAGATGGCTGCCATACGCATGCGCCGCTGCCCGTCCGGCCGGCTCGTGGCTCACCGGCTCGGTTTTTTTCTTTTTGGACAACTTTTCTTTAAATTTTTCTACAAAATAATTTACCTGGTCCTACGGTTATGATTTAATCCTATGATATAACGGTCTAGATTAAACTGAACCAGTCTCTGATCGTGTGGGGTTTACTGGGGGGGTTACTGGCACTGACCGTGGATGGTGGGTTACTGGCGGAGATCGAGGGTTACTGGCGATCGTGTAACCTCTCCTCAGTTCCCTATATAAACAGAGGTAGAGCATTGCCTCTGCACAGAGAAAAATTTTTCTTCCCTCCTGCTGCATACAAAATTTTCTTCTGCATTCCACTCTTCCTACTGCATACTGCCTGCTACTGCATTCCTGCATACGCATAATCATTCGGTCATTACGAGAAGTCCGAACACTTGACAGGTTTGTAGAGCTCTTACATTGTTGTGCCGCTCGTCTAAACTGATATCCATTGTATCCTGACAGACGTTTGCTACATTCGTTGTTGGTACAATATACCGGAGCAATTCGTCTTAAGGACAGTGTCATGGACTCGCCTCGGTGCTCTTCCTTTGTGTGAGCTCTAATCTGTGTGCTGAGCTCTGCTCTTCCTTGTGCTGTGCTGGGCTCTGCTCTTCCTTGTACTGAGCCATGCTCTATCTTGTACTGGGCTCTGTTCTTCCTGTGCTGGGCTCTGCTCTTCCTTGTGCTGAGCTCTGCTTTGTGCTGAACCCTACTGTTTGGCTGAGGACATTCATTGTTCTGCAGCTCTACCGTTCTCGGCTGAAACGGCTTACGCAAACACGCATACTGCACTGTACAGAATGTCAGTTTCGTTCTTTAATCTGTACAGAGTATGAGTTGAGGTGACTAACACTTGGTCCATTTGGGCACTCAAAAGAGAAAAAAAATAAAAAAGGTAAAAGAAGCTGAACAATGAAGTAAAGTGAGTTGAACTGAATTGGAATATAAATTTTAAGTCCAACATAAATAGATGCAAGTCTAGTTTGGACTCCGCTAAGATCAACCTTCTTAAAGCTATCACCAAATGCTTCTACATATGTAACGTATTTATGAAATATATTTCTTCAAAATAATCATATATTTAATATCTAAGACATTGTACAAGTCAAACTAAACATATTAAAGTAATTACTTTCTTCTCTTAAGCCTTTGTTGTTTTTTCCTGAAAAATATGATACTTTGTAAGCAAGTTAAACTTTTGGACATATTTCAATTAATAAAAAAATTTATATATGCTTTCCATGGAAATCATATTTTAGTTGTAATCAACCATTATTAGATTGGGCCAACTCGCACAACAAGTCGAATTTGAGTTTCATGTTTGTGAACTTTTCTAGTCTAAGAAATGTTTTTATGAGATGATATTAGAATCACCTAAGTTCGGTTCACAAAGTTTGATTGACATTCTTAAAGCCGGGCCATGCAAACAAGCACCCTTAGCCAATGATTTAGTTACTAATTTTGATGTCGATTCAGTAGATTCGGTTAAAACTCCTCGTTAGTTCTTTCAAAACTAACAAGTTAGCGAGCAAAAGTGAAAAAGAAGTTTTAAGCAAAACTACTGAATCAACTTTAAGATTATAACCACTAGAATGTCAAATGCACAAAGAAAAAAAATCACATTTTGTGTTGTAAACAATATGTAGGGTGTCAAAATTACAATGTAACTATTTAATTATCACTGTACATCTTAAAGTTGTTAAATTTGTTGCAATTTTACCCCAGTTAATATTTTCGATTACATACTTAGAAAACTATCGCCACCACCACCAACCATCTCCACTTTCAACCCCCTACCAACAGCCTCCACCCCCCGCCGTTGTCAAAATAGGTGAGTCAAGTTATGCACCAGCCACACCATATGGAGGCCGTCATGAGAATAATTCGACACTTGAAAGGTACAGTCAGAAATAGACTTATGTTTAAAAGGAACGAACATCTCGACATCGAGGCATATACCGATGCGGACTGAACTTGCAACCTGAATGATCGACGGTCAACTTCAAGATATTTTGCACTATTAAGAGAAAATCTTGTGATGTGGAAAAATAAAAAGCAAAAGGTAGTAGCATTGTCCAGTGCTAAACCAGAGTTCACGAGTATTGCCAAGGGCATAGCTGAAGTTTTATGGTTAAGAAAAGTGTTAACTGAAATTAGCCTACCACCAAGTCTTCTGAACCAACTAAAGTGTGACAAAAAAAGTGGCGATAATTATTTTTAAAAATCATGTTCAACATGATCGCATCAAACATGTGTAAGTAGATCGGTTCTTCATCAAATAGAATAGTGAGGATGGAACTGTTGAACTACCCTTCGTAAGTTCTAAAGATCAACTGGCAGATATCCTTATTAAGGTTGTGGCAGGAAGGATTTTTACCGAAATATTGAGCAAGTTAAGTATTAGAGATCTCATTACTCAACTTGAGAGCGAATGTTGAAAGATACATGGAAGAAGGAAACAAATCAGCATGTACATAATGATGGAAAGAAATCAGAGTCAAAGATTTCCTTATTTAGAGAATCAATCAAGATCGGTTATAGTCAAATCAAATCAAATTAGGCCATATAATTATACCGTGTAATTATGTAGTTTCCTTAATTTGTGATTTACTTTGTAGTATAAGAGAAAGACCTTGTAACCATTTTTGATTAATGAAAACAATTCATTCAACTTAACATGGTATCAGAGCGGTGGTGATCCTTGGAGGACTTAGAAATTCAAGTTCATCATCGTCCAAAACACACCTGACAGGTACATTCCAGTCAGGCCTTGAAAACAAAACCAACCAAAACAAAAAAAATGGCCATCATACAAAATAATATATTCTTTCCAATTGTTTGGAACTCAGAATACAATCATCACAGTTCCTTAAATACCTTTCTCTTCCCTTGGCAAGACCAGGCAGCCTCCGACCTGTAAAAACACAAACCCAAATGTTAGGAAGTGGAGACATGATGCAAGAAAACAGTGAATTAGCCATCCAACTGGTTAATTTGCTAAAAAGTGGACTGAATTTATAAATCCCATCGGCGAATCCGGATAATCTGTCAATAGGAATCAAGCTGAACAGTGATAATTATCAACTCTGGGCCACGTTAATAAGAAAAGCTGTCGGAGGGAGAGGCCGGAGTTAGCACCTGACAGGTGTTCTTCCTCCTCCTCCGGCCATAGATCCCGAATACTCCTAATGGGAGACAAATGACGAGTGTGTATTCACATGGCTTATACAGAATATTGAATTCAATTTGGTGAACAATTGTGGGATAGCCTAGCGATTACATACGGAGTAGGAACGGACTCACTGCAAGTCTTTGACTTGCACAAACGGGCAAACTTGGTCAAGCAAGGGAGTCACAGTTTGGAAGATCTATGAAACAAATTATACAGCATCTGGATGGAAATCGATAGGAGAGATCCGAATCACATGAGGGATCCCGCAGATCGCAGTCTATAACACCAAAATTCAGGAACAAAGACTTTGTCAACTCTTGATGGCAATAGATGAGAGATTTGAAGCCATCAAATGGGACATTCTCATGAAAGATCAACTGCCCTCCCTAGAGGCACCCTACGCAGCCATCAGGAGGGAAGAAGCGCGGATGCAGATCATTCGAGGAGCTCCCTCAGAGATTGAAAACTCATCACATGGAGACTTAGGAGCGGGACTGCGCACAAGGGGCAAGGAGGGCCAAAAAACAGAAACCTTTCCCCCAAATTCAAAAACATCATCACGTGGGGGAGAAGACAAAAGCAAACTTGTATGTACTCACTGTGGAAAGAGAAAACATATAAAAAAAACTGCTTTGAAATAGTAGGATATCCAGATTGGTGGACCAAACCAAGGGAGGAGAAGAATACGGACGGTGTGGGCAAGGGAGCCCTTGTGGTAGGTGCCAACAGTGGATGTGCTTCTTGCTCCAGTACCAGCAAAATTGAAGAACCTGAGCCTCGCATAGAAAAACAGAGAGAGGGAGTGGAGGAGGAGAACAGCGGCGGCCATGGAAGGAGCTCTCCTCAGATTGTTGCGCCAACAGGTACGGTTGAGGTTTTAACTATCAACCCTTCTTTTATTTTGCCAGTTTTAACCCCGCCCCCCAAATTCCCTCAAACTATGCCTAAACTACCCTTATACTCCCTTAATCCCCACATCACCCGACATTCCCAACATACCCCAGCGGCCAGCAACGCCCAAGCCCACCATACCCATGGAAATTTCGAAATTACCCACAGCCATCACAAAAGATTCGACCTGCCCAACCACACTTCTTGGATCCTCGACTGCAGCGCCACCGACAGCATGACATTTGACCCACAGGATTTCACCCACTTTAATACCACTAAACCCTACAAAACACGCATTGAAACCACCAGCAGAGAGCTGCTTCCGGTCCAAGGCAATGGCACCATTACCATTTCCCTAACTTTGCACCTCCATAATTGTCTTTACATTCCTGACCTATCTTCTAAGTTATTATCCTTAAGTCATATCACCCAACAATTAAATTGTGTGGCCCTGATATATCCTGATTTCTGTCTCTTGCAGGATATTCATACGAGGGAGATTATTGGGCGTGGCACTGAGCATGACGACCTTTACTACGTGGAGGAGGTTGCTCAAATAGGTCGGTTCATGCTTGCCCTTTGGACGACTGATAGACAATTGTGGTTGTGGCATCATCGACTGGGTCACCCTTCATTTGGGTATCTTCGTACTTTATTTCCCTCATTGTTTACTCAATCCCCCGAACAAATTATCTGCGATACTTGTATCCTAGCAAAACATCATAAGGGCGCATTTCGCCCCAATAATACTAGTGTTGACAGTTTTTTTACCCTAATACATTCTGATGTGTGGGGACCTGCTCCATTTCCCACTCCTCCGGGATTTCGGTCTTTTGTGATGTTTGTTGACGACTACTCTCGTATGACTTGGGTATATTTTTCGAACCGTAAATCTGATGTCTCGACCAAATTCATAAATTTCTTCCATAAGGTCGATAACCAATATCAGAAAAAAATCCTGATTCTATGTTCCGACAATGGAGGTTAATACATGCCCCACCAGTTACAGTCTATTTTACATAACTAACAGCGTCGTTCATCAGCCCATCTATCCAAATACTCCAAAACAGAATGGAGTCGCCGAAAGGAAAAATCGTCTTTTACTAGAAATGGCCTGGGCCATGATGATAGAAGCTTGTGTCCCCAAAAGCTTTTTGCCTGAAGCCATTGCCACATACAGACACTAGGCTTATAAACTCCCATACAGACACTAGGCTTATAAGCCAGTATACCATCCATCATGACCCTTCCACCTAAAATTTTCAGGTGTACTGTCTACACTCATGTCCCTAAACACGAACATACTAAACTCGACCCCTGTGCCACCAAATGTGTTTTCGTAGAGTATGCTACACACCAAAAAGGCTATCGCTATCACGACCCTCTTACCCGGCGTATTCACATCTCTCTTGACTGTGTCTTTGTTGAAACCGAATATTACTTTGCCACCAGTACTGAGGTTCAGGGAGAGACTCAAAGTGAGCCTTTCGACTGGTTACACAACCTCATGATATCCGAGGCTGACCAACAAAGACAAGCAGGTGGCACCACCGAGCATGCCCAGTCCGTGGCAGAAAGGCCCAAACCTCATGTACCATTGTCCGGGGAGCCTTCATCGATGAACAGTCTGCATGAGGTAAGTGAATCTATATCCCCTGACTTACATACCAGTACCACTCCTGATTTTACTTTCGGTATTATATCTACTGACCTTCACGAGTCCCCAGAACCTTCTGAACCATAAAATGAGCCGCAGGTACAGGGTCTGCCTCCACGGAAAAACTGAGTTGTTCTGCCTCAACGATATTCACCAGAACGGAGAACGCGAAGTAGATATCCAGTTAATGTGGCCATAGCTGACAAGGGCAAAGCATTGTTCACTTCACTATGTGCAGAAAAGATACCTCGAGATGTTGAGGAGGCACTTCAACAAAAGGAATGGAGAGAAGCAATGGAAATTGAAATGGAGGCACTCCGAAAGAACAATACATGGGAAAGGCGTGAGCTGCATAGAGGAAAGAGACCTGTTGGATGCAGATGTGTGTTTACCATAAAATATAAAGCCGATGGCACAATTGAGCGGTACAAGGCCAGATTGGTTGCTAAAGGATACACCCAGATGTACGGGATTGACTACTCTTAGACCTTCTCTCCAGTCGCCAAGATTGACTCTATCCGGGTACTGTTCTCTATTGCTGTCAATAAAGAATGGCCGTTATACCAGTTTGATGTCAAAAATACCTTTCTACATGGAGATCTAAGCGAGGAGGTTTACATGGAAGCACCGCCTGGGTTTGTACAAGACTTTGGAGAAAACAAAGTGTGCAAACTCAAACGATCCCTGTAAGGCCTAAAGCAGTCCTCAAGAGCATGGTTCGGGAGATTTACATTTGTCATGAAAAAGAATGGGTATCGGCAAAGTAGCGTGGACCACACGTTGTTCATAAAGCGGAGAGGTAAATTGGTCACATGTCTTATAATCTATGTAGATGACATGGTTCTTACAGGTGATGACAGGGAAGAAATGGAACAGCTCAAAACAAATCTGTTTACTGAGTTCGAAATAAAAGACTTGGGAGAGCTAAAATACTTCCTTGGGATTGAGGTATTGCGGACAGAAAAAGGGTTGTTCATATCCCAGAGAAAGTATACCTTGGATCTTTTGACTGAGACAGGGATGCTGGACTGCCGATCGAGTGAAACACCTGTTTTAGTAAATCAAAGGCTCCAAATAAAGGAAGGGGTGCCCACAGTAAATAAAGAACAATATCAGAGGTTAGTCGGAAAGTTGATATATTTGTCCCACACACGACCAGACATAGCCTATGCAATCGTAGTGGTCAGTCAGTTTATGCATCAACCACAGGAAGAACATATGGGAGCAGTAATGCAGATCTTAAGGTATTTAAAGAAAACACCCGAGACAGGAATATGGTTTAAAAATCGTGGACATCTGGAGGTGGAGGTCTTCACTGATGCTGACTGGACAGGTAATTTAACCGACAGGAGATCAACGTCTGGGTATTTCTCACTAGTAGGAGGGAATCTCGTCACCTGGCGAAGTAAAAAAAAGGTGGTAGCGATGTCTAGTGCCAAAGCGGAGTTCAGAGGGATCTCCAAAGGAATTGTGGCAGTCTTGTGGATCGATAAGTTGCTAAAGGAGTTAGGTTTTCCGGTTTGGCAACCGATCAAGTTGTGATAATCAGGCAGCGATCAAAATCTTAGAAAACCCAGTACAGCATGACAGAACCAAGCATATAGAGATTGACAGACACTTCAATAAAGAAAAGTTAAGACTCTTGGGTGGTTGAAATTCCCTTTGTATGGTCAGAGGACCAACTGGAAGATATTCTCACTAAAGCAGTTAGTGGACACGTGTTTGAAGCTTCATTATGCAAATTGAGCATCGGAAATCCCGCCAATCAATTTGAGCGGAGTGATGAAAAGAAATCAGAGTCAAAGATTTCCTTATTTAGAGAATCAATCAAGATCTGTTATAGTCAAATCAAATCAAATTAGGCCATGTAATTATACCGTGTAATTATGTAGTTTCCTTAATTTTACTTTGTATTATAAGAGAAAGGCCTTGTAACCATTTTTGATAGAACAATTCATTCAACTTAACACATAAAAGAGAAATATCGGCAATCAAGAGGATTTTTAGCAATTGTAATTATTTGTAATTATCATGTAATTATTGTTGTTTCTGTAAATAGCATGATACGTAGGCTATATTAGAGACAATGTATACACTTGATCAATTGAATGACAAAGATTATTTTTCCTTACATTTAAACACATTATCTATCTGAGTATATTTCATCTGGTAACCCAAAGCTTCAAGATCTTCATCCATCCCCGCACCTAGTTTTTGTTGTTCTTCACAAGGCCACATCTTTGATTTGTTTGGAACTTAATGATATGAAGATGGAGCAGCTTCTCCAGTCATGAAGAAGAATCTTCCTGTTCTTGATCACGAATTCTCTTCGTTTTCCACCCTTTTTTAGCCAGCATCGATTCTCTCCCACGATTTCACATTCATTCCCTCCAATCTCCTCCATCAAATCCAACCCAAACGCTTCACCTCTTTCACTGCCCACTACGACAGTACCAACTCTCCCTCAGTGTTCACCTTCATCCTCTCCAACCTCCTCCACCGTCACCTCATCTATCAAACTCATTCCAAATGCTTCACCTCCTTCACTCTCCACCACACTGGTATCCATTCTTTCTCACGGTTTCACCTCTTCCACCGCCATCTCCTCCGTCAAACCACCCTAAATCCTTTACCTCCTTCATTCTCTAGCACACCGGCACAAATTTTCCCTCACAGTTTTATCTCCATCCCCTCCTACCTACTTTGTGCGATCTCTCCCATCAATCCGACCATACATTTATTGTCAAAAGACACAACATCATATTCAGTATGGTCATTCAATCATCTTCTATCATTTGTTGAGCTTCTCGATTATCTTTGACTAAACAATTTATAAGCTTAACATTTGGATAGATAAGAGGAGAGAGGGTTTCAATGGTTGTAAAGAGGTGAGTGACATGAGAGGCGGGGTGATGTTGGATAAAGACGATTACACGAGGAAAGGAATGGGTGAGGTGAAAGAGGGGGCTAGGGAAGAGGGACGGGGATAAAGGTGACGGAGAGGAGCCGCTGATGGAAAAAGGCAGCCCTGAGTGAAACGGTGGCTATGGAGGCAACGGATTGCTAGAGGGGGCTAAGGGTGGAAGCAGGGGCTGCCAAAAAAGATTGGGTTAAGGAGAGAAGAGAGAGACAACCAGCAACCACAGGTAAACTACATGTAACTTGGTTTTGCGAGTATTTCATTGAAGTTTCGGATAAAACTTATAACAAAAATAGCTTTGAATCTTTAAAAAAACTAATAAACATTGGTTGTAAAATGTGATTTCATGTTCAAAGAAATGCAGATAACTGGAATGGAAATGCAAATAAAACTTTCATTTGCAAATTAATTTTTATTTAGAGACACTACACATGAACTTCTTCTTATTAACAACAACAACAACAACAACAACAACAATAACAACAATAATAACAACAACAACAATTTAGAGATACATGAGTGCTACCCTAGTTAAAGTAAAATCATTAGCTCTGGTTCACTGATGTTTGCAAGTGACATCAACTTAAGTCCTAACACTAGAAGAACCATCGTGGGCTTATTAAATTTTACACAGTATCAAATTTATTCAAAATAGATATGCTCCTATGTTCCTCTCCAACTATCTTTACAAAAAAAGGTTATGTACAAATTACCGTAACACATACAATAGATAGCTTTTTCACCAGTCATCACGGTCGTAGACCATTCACCGTGATTGCTCTCTCTTTTTTCACATCATAATTTTCTTAAGTTAGTTTACGAAAAAGAAATAACTTTAGAACTTGTTATAGCTAAAGCGACATAATGTTGTAAGGCTAAAATATATAGCGGAAACATAAAAGTTACATCCAGTCATTATCGTTTAGTCGTTATCTTCCAACCGGAAGCCTGCTGCAAAGAAGAATTTCTGTTGAAAATGGAGTCTTCTAGTCTTGCGTATCTGAATGCCGTATTGCTTGGATTGGTGGAACATCACAAGTCCTTTATTTATAGGCTAGGCCAGGGCCCCCTTTCCTTATTTAACGGACAATTAATTCATTCCATCAAGGAATTATATTGATTGTCAGTCAATCAGAATCAGATCCTATCATTAATGCAGTCAATAATTGCAACATATCTAGCCAATAAAACGTACGGATAAGTTTACACATGTGATCCACATTAGTGACTTATAAATAAATCACGAGATTCTTATAATTAATTATAATTCTTATAATTGATTCTTACATTCTCCCACTTGGATCACATGTCGGCTGCTAGATAACACAAGATAAGTGACAAAACAATATGGCCATAATTTTATGATCACTTGGATCTATTGACTACCAAACATAGATTGAAAATACAACACATGAATCAAGGCGGTCATGCTTTGATGTCAAGCACTGCCTTCTAAGAATTATAGTATATCATACACTTAATCAAACAAAATGAATGATCTACTATAAATCATCTCAAATGGGTCCACGTCTATGGATCAAATAGATCCTAACAACTTTAAATGCGCATATTCAAATTCAACAAATGTCTAGACAGAATAAGATCAAAGTACAACAAATCAATGAGAACTAAGAACCCCCACATCAGCAGCATAATCCCTAAAAACTTTACCCAGTAATTCGTTAGTCATAGGATCTGCAACCATTGACTCTATACTAATGTGTTCAATTTTTACTTCTCCTTGTTTAACATGATCTCTGACCTTCAAGTACTTTATGTCGATATGTTTGCTGCGACTCCCACTTTTATTATTTTTTAAAATAAGAACACAGCAGCTGAATTATCGCAGAAAATCTTTATGGGTCTATCAATAGAATTAACAACTTTTAGACCACTGGTGAAATTTCTCATCCATAAGGCCTGTGAATTAGCTTCTAGCATGTAATGAACTCAGTCTCCATTGTGGATGAAGCAATAATGGATTGCTTCTTACTCCTCTAAGATACAGCTCCTCCAGCAAGAAGAAAAATGTTCCAGAAGTAGATTTACTTCGTATCCACACAACCAGAGTAATCAGGATCAGAATATCTAATAACTTCTAAATTCTCTGATCATCTGTATGTGAGCTTATAATTTTCGGTTCCTTGTAAATATCTCAACACCCTCTTAGCTGTTTTCCAATGAGCCATACCAGGGTTGCTTTGATATCTACCAAGAACTCCGACTGTAAATGCAATATCAGGTTTAGTACATACCAATGCATACATAAGGCCCCCAATGAGCGAGGCATATGCAATGCTTTTCATTTGACCCTGCTCCAATGCATTTTTAGGGCACTGGTCCAAACTGAACTTTTCTCCTTTGATAATAGGTCACGCAATGGACGCACAATTCTGCATAGGAAATTTCTCGAGTACTTTGATGATGTAGGCCTTCTGAGAAAGACCAAGTATTTTACTTGTTCTACCTATGTGAATCTCTATGCCAAATGTTAGGAAATCAACCGAGATCACTGCAAAAACGCGCAGCGGAAAACAAAACTTGATCTCTGATTTCCTACCAAGGATCCATGTTGTTCGTTTAATTCGACAAAAGAAATCAAAAAGTACCTCCGTAGATTCGAAATCTGCAGATGGAAGAGGTGCGAAAATACGATCACCCTCTGTCGGTATCCACACGAATGCTTTCGTCCGGAGTGCTAGCTCTTCAAACGGCGCGGCTGAAGAATTCGGTTTTCACAAAAACGATTCTTGCCCTTTCGTTTTTCTACTGGTTGCGTGGTGTACGAGATACACCATGCTCCGTACATATATATAGATATCAAAATCCGATTCCTGATCGGATTGGTTAATACCTATCATAATCCGCATCAAATACGGATTCTGTTAGGATTAGATAACACCAATCAAAATCCATATCAGATATGGATTCTCTGTTATTACCCGATGATATAAATATATACAAAAACGAAATTAATAATAATAATAATAATAATTAATATCCAATATTAATATTATTAATATTAAAACGATAATGATAATAATAATAATTAATATCCAATATTAATATTATTAATATTATTAATCTCAGCCATACGCATTCTTGTGTGTGACCCGATAGGCCCATATTAATTGGCAGTTGATTAAATCTCTATTAAACCAACAAGTCGTAATTGGCCTCTAGCAAGGCATTACAACTACCCAATTAATACGAGTAAAGTCCAACTAGCCTAATAATAGTACATGCATTAATCCCTTTGTCACACGATATCTAATTTGAACATAAGTCATGGTCAGCGTCATACTTATATAGTTCAAACATATGATTACTCGATCTCTAAGTAGACTGATAAAACAAATGATATTGATCACACTATCAATTCATTTGAGCACGGCCATGCATTTCACAGTCTCACTAATCGAGGGGCCCAAAGATATCTCTCTCAAAAGAGAGGGACAAATTCTATCTTGATTGTTCAATATCCTCTACATAATTTCTATCACATTCAATCATGACCTTTATTATTATCCAGTTACGGATAACGTTTGATCATGTCAAAATATAATAGTCCTTATGTTGGAAACTATGACAATCTCAAGTCAAAGGATTAAAACATGACTATCATGAGATTTACTTATGACGCTAATCCATGTAGCAATCTCATGATGGGTCTATCCAATACACTGTTCTCTAACAAGTATCTATGAGATTGATTCGTATCACCATACACATAATCATCTCATGATTATCAAATCAATACTCATACTGATTATAAATTATTTTATCTCCATAACAATAATGAATCAGGGACATATATCAAAATTGTGTAACATACTAACCAACAATAATGATAATAAAACCTCTTTTATTAATGATAAATGCATAACATAAATATCCAAATTCCAAATCATGGCCTAGGGTACATACACTAACACCAAGGACATAAGAAGCTTCACTCCTATCCTTCATTGTAGGACCTGTATAGCACCACCAAAAGGGAAGTTGAATAGTAGGTGCGGAAAATTTGGTTTTTAAAAATTTTTTAAGTGAAAACCTCACTTCTGAAAACCGTCTCTGTTTTCATACCCTGATTTGAAATAATTAAATGACCTAGTTACAGACCTTCAAAAGTTATGAAATTCAGTGTGAATGAACAATCAGATGTTATAAGTATCTCACAATAATTTCATAATAAAACTCCACTCCTAACCCCTTGAAAATACGTTCTTGGTCAGATTGCGCGAACCTATCAAAAATCGTGCTCCTACTTGAAAATTTTAGTCCGATTAATTGGAGACTCCAAATGGTCTGAAAATTTAATCACAAGACCCTTCAGATGTTTATTATAATGGGTTAAAACAGTTTTTGAAAATTCTTTTGGAAAGCAAGTCAACTACGTTGATGTTCTCAACCTTTGCAAATCTAAAAAACAGATTGCACTAGTCTCAGAACTATTCACGTTTGAATGACTTATACTTATCCAAATGAGTTGAAACTTGCACCAAATGAAAGCTAGGATATGTGGCTATGTTTATGGAAAGTTTTGTAATTTTTGAAAAATGTTCACTATTTTTTTTCAGTCACAACAAAATTGATGCAAAATACTGGAAACTGAAAGTAAAGTGCTAAAAGTAAAGACACCAAGGATTTTATACTGGTTCGGTTAAATCAACCTACTCCAGTCTTCAAGGACACCTTCCTTGGTTATCACTAAACACCAAAAACATCTTACCACAAGGATTGCTGGAGTTACACTGCAACTCCATCCTTTTACAAATGATACAATCAAGTACACCGGATCACGAGCACCACCACCGAACGAGTGAAGGTTTGATCACACCTTGATTAACCTTTTACAACAAATGAGACGTGTATGGTAGTATAATCAAAGCCTATACAATATTTTGAATATATGAATAATAGGCTTGAGAGAGGAAGAAGAAGAAAGAAATGTAGAAGAAGAGAGTAGAGGATCCTTTTGCACTTGAGAGATAATGAGAGTTGTCTTGTCTTCACTTTGCACTAGTTCTCTTCCTTTTATCTTAATGTGGCCACCCCTTTTAGGTCTTCTACCATCTTGAGAATTCTCTTTAATGCCATTGGTAGATTGCATTGTGTAGATATGACACCATCTTACCCACTTGGCACATTTGATTGGATTGATGACTTGGCTTTGCTTACTTGGATGATTGGTCCAACTTGTCATCATTTAGTTTGCTGTAAAATCTGATAATAAATTGCAAAACATGTGCCAAAAAAAGTTCAAAATATTGCCAAATAATCATCATTTAATCCCTTCAATTTTGGGATGCCAATTAGCCACCATCAAGACCATAAAATTGGCCACCATTTAGTGGCACATGCTGAATTTTCAGCATGTGTTACATTTGCAAAATTTTTGAATTGTTACCTTGTGTAGCTCCCTCTTTTATGTCACTAACCTTGTGTGGCATATTCTATACCAATTAAGATGCCAACTAAGCTCCACGTAGGCTCCACCAAGGCTGAACATGGCGAGTAAGAAGTCTTGCACATGTGCTGAATTTCATTTTGGTAAACTTTGTAAAATAATGCACAATAATTACACACATATGGTAAATTCCAATCAGCCCTAATTTGAATTTTCTAGAACACTTTAACATGTCTTGAATATATTAAAAGTTTCAAGATACATGTTACAAGTCATGCCAAAAACGTTTCATGTGTTATGTTCGTAGAAAACCGAATTTTTCGACTTTCGTCGATTACGCGATTTTTCTCCGATTAAATTCTTTCGTTTTGCTCAAGTTATATATATTATGTCACACATAATAATCATAAAATAAATTAGATATTCAGCTCATAAGGATGAAGTAAGTGGCGCCCCATGTGCTTTAAACTTCGAATTTGAAATCTCCACAATTTAGCCTAAATTGTGGGTGATTTGTGTGTCCCAACATGAAATGATTTCATGGCTGATTTGAACATGTGAGCCATGAAAGTTTTGGATATTTTTAAAGTATATGGGCTGGCCATCTTTATATGGCAAGTATGTGACACGTTGGCAAAGTTTCGGTAGTCACCCGATACGACAATTTTAGGGTTAATAACCTTGTAACGTGTCGTTATAATTTTGTCATCACCATGACTTATATCATATTATATAAGACCTGAATATACTCATAAATATGAGGTGTATATAGTGGTGTGACGTTGACGTACGTTTGTAATATATGTAACATGTCGGTAGTACGTCGGAATATATGTGTATTGTGCCTTTTTTAAAAAAAATCTGAATATAATATATATATATATATATAGGCATGTATATCTAAATGTGGAGGAGGCTTTCCTTTTCCAAATTTGTTGCCATCAAGCTTTGTCCAACTATATCTCCATTTAATGAGCTAGTTAGTTCATTAAACTAAGTACTTCACTTAATGAACTAGTTTAGCTCATTAATTATGGCACCTGAAAATAGTTCAAAGAAAACAAATGTTTGCCATATGATGTAAGCTTTAATGCTTCATTGCTTGTTAGTACGGCAATAATATATATAAAATACATGAGGCATGTGTATCACAAAAACGTGTCAAATAATAAATTTGTCATGTATTTCGTAAACTAGTACTATTTAAATCATGTATTTGTAAATCACTCAAACTCTTTTGCTCAACATTCATATCAAAGTTCAAAGTGAGAAATCGCTTAATCTCATGCAATAACCTAAGATCACTGCTTGCCAGTAGAATATCATCCACATATAGGACTAAGAAAATGTATTTTTTTCCCGGGAAAATGGAACTTTTTATTCATAAAGAAAATCACAGAATACGTCATCAATCCTTATCTACCACATTAGCTATTTACATCATCCCTATCTACAGAAAGACTGTAACAGTTGGCAGCTAACAATCTACTTGTATGACTAATCGCCTCGTCTCGTACACGCCACGGAGGAGGGAGCCGAGATATATGTCCATGCACCATTTGGTTTCGCCAATACCATATAGTAGTAACAAGCTCCCGAAAAATATATCGCCATTCAAACCTGTAAGCCTCCGATAATCTTGAATAATCCAAATTCATCATAATCCACTGATGTGGAGCCCTTGAACTGCGGAACCAATCCATATGTTCCCGACGTATAACCAATGCCCAAATTTGCTTAACCCATGCATAGTCTCTCAAAACATGTAACACATCCTCCTTCACATCCCCACATAGCTTACATATGCCCGAAACTTGAAGATGATGTGCCTGTAGCACATCCCCAACCGGTAATGCATTATGGCAAATTTGCCATAGTAGAAAATTTGATCTCGTCGGTCCTTTCATTGCTCAAATACTGTCCCGCTGTAATGATGATTGGGTATCGGTAGCAGTAGCTAAATCATATGCACTTGCGACGGAAAATTTACCTGACGCATTGGCCTTCCATCGGATCAGTGTTTGTTGATTTGCATCCACTGTGTTGTACGATTCTAAGCCGGCTCTTAATAAGGGGATGGTGCTTCGAATGTGTCACCATAAAGAAGAAACATTAGATTTGGTACGGATTGCTAACAATTCTCCGTATTTGCATCTTAGCACCTTGACCCATAAAAGATCCGGGCTGGTCAAGAATTTCCATCCCAGCTTTGCAAGCATAGCCTTATTCATTCCCTCAAGTTTCTTAATGCCCAACCCGCCTTTGGCTCTATCCTGACAAATTTTCTCCCAAGAGATCCAATGCATTTTCCTGTGATTCGGCGTCTCTCCCCAAAAGAATTGCCTTGTTATTTTTTCAATGTCTTCAACAAGTCCCTTAGGGGACTTACCGTTTGCATTGCGTACATCGGCATCAAAGAAAGCACACTACGGATTAATATATACCTGGCCGCCTGAGATAGAACTTTAGCTTTCCACCCTCCCAATTTGGCGCAGACCTTGTCGATGATATAATTATAAAGCCTGCGACTACAGTGGCCATGAATCAGAGGCATACCCAAGTAAGTGCCAAAATCCACCGTGCATGTCAATCCCATCCTTATCAAAGGTTCAGGCATAAAATTTAATCCCATGTTTCGTGAAATCAGAACTTGCGATTTTGAGACACTTACAGTTTGGCCAGACAGCTTGCAAAAGTCACGCACAATGGACTCAATCACAGAAGCTTGTCGTGTCGTTGCCTCTCCAAAAAGTAACAAGTCATCCGCAAAGAATAAGTGAGAGATGCAAGGTCCGTTGGCTGAAGTCCGAATAGGTCTCCATATTTTATCCTCTTCGTCTTTTTGTATATGATGCGATAATACCTCCATACATAGCAAGAAGAGATAAGGGGCGAGAGGGTCACCTTGTCGAATTCCTCTTTGCGGTTGGAATGGTTCCAGATACTGACCATTCTAAAGGATAGTTAAGGAAGAAGAGGTGATAGTATACATGATGAGATTTGTTAGCTCCTTGCTAAAACCAACCTTATGTAGGATATCCCTAAAAAAAGTCCAGTTGACTTTATCGTAGGGCTTTTCCAAATCTAATTTCACTTCCATATAACCCAAGTGGCCTTTCTTTGTTCGCATGGTGTGCATGTGTTCGTGAGCTATAATAATATTGTCCGATGCTTATCTTCCCGGAATGAAAGCACATTGAGTAGGCGATATGATTTTCCCTATAACAGCTTTGAGGCGATTGGCGATAATTTTTGTAATGATCTTAACTATCACATTCATCAATCCAATGGGACGAAAATGAGATGGACCTTCTAGTTCCTCCTTCTTTGGAATAAGTGTGATGAGAGTAGAATTCAGTTCTTTCGTATATGATTGATGCTGGAAGGCATTAAACACAAACTCAATTACATATTGTCCAACAACATTCCAGTTACGTTGATAGAAGAACGATGATAGTCCATCCGCGCCAGGAGCTTTATAAGCTCCCATTTGGAAAACCGCCGATTCAATCTCCATGGCACTTACTGGTCGATTAAGCCATCGCCTATACGAATGATTTAACGTGGGAATAGAGTAAGCTGCATCAACCGAGGGTGTGATGTCAGTGAGGGAGAAGAGTTGTTTATAGTAATCCAGGATGCTGCCACGTATGAGTACTTCATCATCTGTACAATTGCCATTATTGTCATTCAATCGCAGAATCTTATTCTTCTTGCGTTTTGTTGACATTGAGAGGTGGAAATACCGGCTTTTTCTCTCGCCATCAATCAACCACTGTATATTACTCTTTTGTTGCCAATATGTGTCTTCTTGAGTTAAGATGTCATTATATTCATCACAAAGCTCCTTCTCTAATTCGCCCAAAAAATTAGATGGTTGCCATGCTAAAGATCTTTGTATACCCTCAAGTCTAGCAAGACATCTGTGCCTGTGCTGTTTAAGATTACCAAAGGTTTCTCTTCTCCAAACCTCCATCTTTGCTTTGAATTCAGATAATGTGCGACAAAAATCACCTTTGCAAGATTTCCAAGCCATTTGCATAAACGGATAGAATTGCTTGTGATCCATCCAACATGCTTGGAAATTGAACATGCGCTCCTGGTGTGTTATGGATTCAACATTTTCAAACGTTAGCAAAAGTGGGTTGTGGTCAGAATGTGTCCGGTGGAGATGTAGGAGGGTAGCCGTGTGATACTTCAGGTGCCACTGGTGATTAGACCAAGCTTGATCAAGACGTTGCTCAATCCGACGATGTCCCTGCTGTCCGTTGGACCATGTGAAACGCGGTCCATAATGTTCAACTTCCATTAAGTCACATTCATCAACCATCCATTGCATACGGACAACACCTCGCCCACTTACAGCTCTTCCCCCTCTCTTATCCTCTTGCTTAATAACCTGGTTAAAATCACCGAAAAGCACCCAAGGTGTAGTAATAAGGCCGGCCATTTGCTCAACATAAGTATACAAGGTTTCTCTTAAATCATCTGACGCAGAAGCATATATAAGAGAAACTATAAATAACATCCGGCCATCCTTCAAAATAGCGAAATTAATCATCTGGGAGGTGTATGACAGAATGCGGATATTAATGGAGGATTGGTCCCATAAACACCACAGTCCGCCTTCAAAACCACGAGATTCCACTGCTGCTAAGTGCGTGAAATGTGATCTCCGAATAATATAGTGTGCTTGTACACTCGAGACTCTCGTTTCCATGAGGAAAAATACGTTAGGCTTATGATCCCGTATCAACCTTACAATTGCACGAAGTGTATCGGGTGAACCAGCACCCCTACAATTCCATGATATCAGTTTCATTAGAAAACGGAGTTTGTAGTTATATTACCTGTCCTTGTCCAGGCTCAAACTGAGAAATATCATCAGTCACCATTATGGCTTGAACGTGTGCATCTTCCTCCCCAACATCAATAACCATATCAACCCTTTTATCCGTATCAGGGTGGTGCTGCTTTATTAGCTCTCCAATAGGCATCCCAGGTGGTTGAATACTATTGGAATTGTTAGCTTGTGTTGTACCACCATTAGTTTTAGGCAGTTTATCTTCCATCCTATGAACATTAGTAATGTCAGACAGTGGCCGTTGCAGTATAGTTGCTGGCTCATGCAATGTCGGATTTCGGCTGCTCGATGCCATTGCTGTTGATCGACGTGTATTGTTTCCGGACATTGTACTAACTACAACCCGCTAGATTTGTACCCGTATCCGTGATCGATCCTTCATTGGTACTCCTTTTGTTTTGCGTTCTTTGGGTTTCACAATATGTGATTTCGAGATCGTCCAGAATGTAGGGACTGGTCCTAGATCGGGAATCCGCTCAAGATTGGAAACAAGAGTCGCCAGCAGTACATTATTAGCATCATCTTCAATCTCCTCAGTGAAGATAGAAAAACGCAATCCTCTTCCATTTTGCGCCTGTATCCCTAAATCCGAAGGATCATGGTTAGTCCCAGTTGTATGTGGCAGTATACTCTCATGTCGTTTGTCTTCCACATTCACCCCATGCGGCATTGCACCTTGTCTGCGATTATTATTTCGCACGATCATCCAAGGACCAAATGGGTCAGGTGGAATAGCAGGGACAGCTGGTACTTCCAAAGGGATATTAGCCACATCTTCTCCTTTAGCATTCACAGTCGAACGTGCCTCCAAACGATGGCCATATCTTCAACACTTAAAACATATTTGATGAAGATTTTCGTATTCAACTTTCAACTGATATCCATTAAGGATAACCGTAGAGATAAGAGGTTTCTGTAGATCCACCTCAACACATACACGAGCATATTTCCCTCCGGTGACTTATGTAGTGTTATTATCAATTTTTATAGCAGTCCTTAATTCATCTCCAATACTCATAAGAACAGACTCATGAAAAAACTCTAGCAGTAGTCGTGGGATTCGGATCCATACTAGTGTGGAAGACACTTTTCCCTCTGAAGGTAGAAAGCCTGGACGAAATTTTGCAACTGTCAAGTAGTGCCCTTGTATTATCCATGGCCCCTTCTCAAGCACATGAAGGTAATCATCTTTAGAATAGAACGGGACTACATAGAACCCATCCTCCGTATCAATAATGTCAATACGATGGCTCAACGCCCACATGTCTATCAACCGTTGTGATAGAACGCGATATGAAAAATTTCGGCCTTGTGGTTTCACGATCAAAGCACGTCGCCATGGCCGCCATAGCCTCTTACATTCCTCAGCAGGAACCTCTACCACAACCTGTCCTGGCCCCGGTACCACTGCTGAAATATCCCCGTACTCCTTCATTGCTATTTCGGTTCCTTCCACAGTATCATCCTCATCATCATCACCCACAGATAGATCGCCATCAGGGAGCATTAATGTTTGCTGCGGTTGCTTCAACAAATCAGCCCAAACCTTCGACGGTTTCTAAAGAGCATGGTCCGCAGTAGGTGGATCTTCAATGGCAGGCCTCTTATATTTCTTTACGCTTCGAACAATTTGATCAGTCTCCTCAATACTTCTCTCAGGTTGGATGTCATCCATGTCGGAAAGGGTTGCAGAGCCGGCGGGATTCCGGCGAAAACGGTTACAGAACTGTAACGTCTGTGTTATGGCGGGAATTGCGGAGAAGTTTTTCAGCGGTTACGACATTTACGGAAGAAAATGTATTTGCTCCCACTCATCTTGAGGTATATAAATTGATCAACAATGTTCTCTACGAAACCGAATGAAGGGATTACCTCATGAAACCTAATGTTCCGTTGATGTGAAGCCTGTTTAAGCCCATATATGGAATTATTCAATTTCCAAACCAATTGATCATTTTCAAAATTGACAAATCCTTCAGGTTGACGCATGTATACCTCTGTATTAAGCACCCCATTCAAAAATGCAGTTTTCACATCCATTTGATGTAGCTCGAGATAAAATGAGCTACTAATGCCATGATTATCCTAAATGAATCCTTCTTTGAGACTGGAGAGAAGGTTTCATGGTAATCAATGCCTTCTTTCTGAGTGAAACATGTTAGGAAATCGCCAAGATCACTGCTAAAAACACACAGCGGAAAAATAAAACTTGATCTCTGATTTCCTACCAAGGATCTATGTTGTTCGTTTAATTCGATGAAAGAAACTCAAACATTATCTCTGTAGATTTGAAATTCGCAGATGAAGGAGGTGCGATGACATAAACACCCTCTGTCGGTATCCACACGAATGCTTCCGTCCAGAGTGCTGGCTCTTAAAATGGCAAGGCTGAGAAATTTGCTTTTTTCCAAAAACGATTTCGTTTTTTTCTTTGATAATTGCGTGTAATCTCTATACGAGATGCACTATCATATAATTATATGTAGACATCAAATCCGAGTCTAAATTGGAATAGTTAAACCAATCAGAATCCATATCAGATATGGATTCTATCAGGATATTCAAAATCCATATCAAATATGGATTCTCTTGTTATTATCCGATAATACATATATATATATATATATATATAATCATAAAAAACAAAAATAGTAATAATAGTAATAATAATTAATATCTAATATTAATATTATTAATATCATTAATATAAGCCCATAGCATTCTTGTGTGTGGCCCGATAGGCCCTTATTAACTGGCAGCCGGTTAAATCTGCATCAAACCAACAAGTCGTAATTGGTCTCTAGCAAGACATTACGACTACCTAATTAATACGTGTAAAGTCAAACTAGCCTAATAATAGTACATGCATTAATTCCTTTGTCACGCGATATCTAGTTTGAACATAAGTCATGGTCAGCATCATACTTATATTGTTCAAACATATGATTACTCGATCTCTAAGTAGACTGATAAAACAAATGACATTGATCACACTAACAATTCATTTAAGCACGGCCATGCATTTCACAGTCTCACTAATCGAGGGGCCCAAAGATATCTCTCTCAAAAGAGAGGGACAAATTCTATCTTGATTATTCAATATCCTCTACATTATTTCTATAATATCAATCATGACCTTTATTATTATCCAGTTACGGATAACATTTGATCATGTCAAAATATAATAGTCCTTATGTTGGAAACTATGACAATCTCAAGTTTAAGGATTAAAACATGAATATCATCTGATTTACTTATGACGTTAACCTATGTAGTAATCTCATGATGGGTCTATCCAATACATTGTTCTCTAACAAGTATCTATAAGATTGATTTATATCACCATACACATAATCATCTCATGATTATCAAATCAATACTCATACTGGTTATAAATTATTTTGTCTCTATAACAATAATGAACCAGGGACATATATCATAATTGTGTAACATACTAACCAACAATAATGAAAATAAAACCTCTTTATTAATAATAAATGTATAACATAAACATTCAAATCATGGCCTAGGACACATGCACTAACAATCTCTCACTTGCATTAGGCCTACATATATCTGAGACCCATTGATCTAGTGTGTTGATCATGCTTGACCCGTGAGAGAGGCTTAGTCAATGGATCTGCTATGTTATCGTTTGTGTGAACTTTGCATATCTTGACATATCCTCTATCGATGATGTCTCGAATGAGATGGTAGCGCCTAAATATATGTTTAGATCTTTGATGAGACCTAGGCTCTTTTGCTTGTGCTATGGCACCATTGTTGTCACAATAAATGTCCACAGGATTTGCAATGCTAGGTACCACTCCTAGCTCATTGATGAACTTCTTCAACCAAACTGCTTCTTTAGCTACATCTGATGCTGCTATATACTCAGCCTCTGTTGTAGAATAGCCACAGTGCTTTGTTTTGAACTCTTCCAACTAACAGCTCCACCATTCAATGTAAATACAAAACCGGACTACGATCTGAAATCATCTATGTCGGTTTGAAAACTAGCATCTGTGTAACCATTTACAACTAACTCGTCATCCAAATCTCCATAAACCAAGAATACATCTTTAGTCCTTCTGAGGTACTTAAGTATATTCTTGACAGCTGTCCAGTGACCTTCACCGGGGTCAGCTTGATATCTACTTGTTGTGCTCAATGGATATGAGACATCTAGTCTAGTACATAACATCGCATACATGATCGACCCTATAGCAGAAGCATAAGGAATTTTATTCATTCGATCTTGCTCATCAGATGTCCGAGGACATTGATTCTTGCTAAGATGAATGCCATGAGACACAAGCAGGAATCCTTGGACTCTTGCATGTTGAACCTCTTCAACATTTTATCTATGTATGTACTTTGACTCAAGCATATTATCCTTTTAGATCTATCTCTATAGACCTTAATACCAAGGATATAGGCAGCCTTACCTAAGTCTTTCATTGAGAAAGAACTCCCTAACCAAGCCTTAACCTTTTGCAAGGTATGGATATCATTCCCAATAAGCAATATGTCATCCACATATAAAACCAAAAACTCTAATGCACTCCCACTAACCATCTTGTAAACACAAGGTTCATCTTCATTATTGATGAAACCTAAGTTCTTAACTGTTTCATCAAAACGAAGATTTCAGCTTCGAGATGCTTGCTTCAGTCCATAAATAGATCTTTGAAGCTTGCAAACCTTCTTTGAATTCTCAGGATTTACAAAGCCCTTAGGTTGTGTCATGTACACATCCTTAAGTAAATTTCCATTAAGGAAAGCAGTTTTGACATCTATTTGCCATATCTCATAATCATAGTATGCTACAATGGCAAGGAGAATTCTAATATACTTAAGCATAGCAACTGGTGAAAAGGTTTCATCATAGTCTATACTATGAGTTTGCTTGAAACCTTTAGCAACAAGCCTTGCTTTGTAGGTTTGCACATTCTCATTCATGTTAGTTTACTTCTTGAAAACTCATTTGCAACCAATAGTCTTAATGCCCTCTGGAGGATTAATTAAAGACCAAACTTGGTTATCAAACATGGATTACATCTCAGAATTCATGGATCCATGCTATTTATCCGAATCTGGACCTGACACAGCTTCCTGATAGGTAGTAGGCTCATCTTGATATATGAGCATAACTTCACTATCATCAATCACAAGAAACCCATATCTCTCTGGCTGACGATGTATCCTATCAGATCTGCGTTGCACTTGTGTTATATTTTCAGGCTCCACAACTGTTTGTGGTTCTGAAATTGTCTCTAAAGACAGTTCAATGATATTTTGTGGAACTTGAGTTTCCTCAAGTTGTGCTATACTCCCACTAGTTCTCTTAGAGAGAAACTCCTTTTCTAAAAAGATTCCATTTTGAGCAACAAACACTTTGTTCTCTGAGGGAATATAGAAATAGTACCCTTTAGTTACCTTAGGATACCCCACAAAAATACATTTGATAGATTTTGGAGCTAGCTTATCTGACACTAATCTTTTCACATAAGCTTCACAGCCTAAATCTTAAGAAAAGACAAACGGGGTGTCTTACCAGTCCATATCTCATATGGTGTCTTTACAACCGCTTTAGATGGTACACGGTTCAAAATGAATGCAGCTATATCCAAAGCATAACCCCAAAAAGATAAAGGAAGATCTACTTGACCCATCATAGATCGAACTATATTTAATAAAGTTCGATTTCTCCTTTCAGAAACACCAGTCCATTGTGGGGTTCCTTGAGGAGTCAACTGTGAAACGATTCCACAGTTTCTTAGATGTTGATCAAATTCTTGGCTCAAATGTTCACCACCTCGATCTGATCGAAGCGTTTTAATTGTCTTACCAATTTGATATTGTACTTCATTTTGAAAAGTTCTAAACATTTCAAAAGACTCATGCTTATGTTTCATTAGGTAGACATAGTCATACCTACTGAAATTATCAGTAAAAGTTATGAAATACTGAAATCCTCTTCTGACACTAATGTTGATTGGGCCGCATACATCCGTATGTACCAAGCCCAATAAGTCGTTAGCCCTTTCACTATGTCCAGTAAAAGGGGCTTTTGTCATTTTTCCAAGTACACAAGACTCGCAATTTTCAAATGATTTAAAATCAGATGAATATAAAAATCCATCTTGATGGAGTTTAGATGCACGCTTCTCATTTATATGGCTAAGGCGACCATGCCACAAATATGTAGGGTTTAATTCATTTGGATTAGTTCTCTTTGAAGATATGTTATAAATATTAGTGTCATTGGAATCATCAAGGTTAAGGGCATAAATGCCATTATAACTACTTGCAATACCATAAAGCAAGTCATTTTTATCAAAAATAGAAAACTTCTTATTTTTAACTAAAAATGAATAACCTTTATCATCCAAAACAGATACTGAAATAAGATTCCTAATCGTAGTAGGAACATAAAAGCAATTGTTTAAAACTAACAAAAGCCCATTGGACAAGACAAGCTCATAAGTCCCTACAGCTATAGCAGCAACTCTTGCTTTATTGCCAACACGTAGGTCCACTCGCCCTTCTTCAGCATCCTACTCCTTTTGAGCCCCTACATATTTGTACAAATATGGGATCCATATCCAGTATCTAATACCCAGGAAGAAGAGGTAGATAAATTAATTTCTATAACATAAATACCTGAAGATGTAGTCGCACTATTCTTCAGCTTTTTCAACTCATCCAAATAAATGTCACAATTTCTTTTCCAATGCCCGGGCTTGTTGCATTGGAAACAAGTCCCTTCCTTAGGAACCTTTGCCTTGGGTTCAGGTTTCGGTTTAGTTTGCCCCTTTAACTACTTTGCAACTTTTGCAACTTTGGCACCTTTTGCCTTACTCTTGCCTTTACTTTTCCTTTTAATTTGTTTAATATTGACACTCAATACTTGGGTAGGATTTTTGATATTCTCCTCAGCAGTTTTGAGCATAACATGTAGCTCAAGAATGAACCTTTCCATATTATTCATATTGTAGTTCATGACAAAGTGAGAGAAAATTGCTAGGTAAAAAGTGTAGGATCAAATCCGTGGTGAGTTCCAAACTCAGGGGAGATCTGAGTCTTGCAAGGTGATCTATATAGCCTTTCATCTTCAAAACATGACCGCTAAAAGACTCACCTTCAGACATCTAACAGTCAAATAAACTAACAACGGTGTCAAACCTATCCTGCCTAGCCTGTTTTTGGAATGCTTGTTTGAGATGCACACTCATCTCATAAGTCTCTAAGTGTTCCAGGTCCTTCTGAAGTCCTGGACACATAGTTGCCAACATAAGACATCCTATGTCATTGGAATCTTCCACATGCTCCTTATGCTTACATTAAGCAGCAACAGAAGCATCAGCAGGAGGGGGTTCAGGGACAGGGTCATCGAGCACGTAGGACTTTTTTTCTTTCTTGAGAACGATTCTCAAGTTTCGAAACCAGTCAACAAAATTAGTCTCACATTCTTTCAGTTTTTCCTTCTTAAGGATAGATCGCAGTGATAAGATGGAATTGTTATTAGCAGCCATTTTTTATCTACAAAACATGCAACGTAACACTTTATTAATAACAAGGTTAAAATTTATAAAACTCCCACTAAAACATAACCCTCTAAAGAAATATTTTGGTGAGCTAAGATCCATATTTGACTTAATTCTAAACTCAGCTTTGGCATGACGCTTAAAATTAAGTTATTTAGGTAGGTAATTTCTTTACCAATCACATCTCTGTAGGACCTGCAAGGCACCACTAGAAGGGGGTTGAATAGTTGGTGCGGAAAATGTGGTTTTTAAAATAGTTTTAAACCAAGAACTCAACTTCTGAAAACAGTTTCTGTTTTCAAGACCAGTTTTAAAACGTTTTGAAAATTGGGTTGCAGGTCTTCAAAAATTCTGAAATTTGGAGAGAACTTAGCCTCAGATGTTCTGAATACCTCCTAAACATTTAAGATTAAAATTCAACCTCTAACCCTTTGAAAAATTGTTGGTGGTCAGATTGCACAAATCTGCCAGAAATGGTAGTCTGATTTGAAAAATTAATGTCTATTTGTACGTAACTCCAAATGCTCTGAAAATTTAAAGCTAACCCATTTTTCGTTGTATTTAAATGGGTTGAAACATTTTTAAAAAATTCTTTTGATAAGTTAGTCAAATACGATCAAAGTCTCAACCTTTGTAAGCCTGAAAATCAGACTACACTAGTCTCAAAACTTTGGACGTTTGAATGACTTATACTTGTCCAAAAAGGTTGAAACTTGCGCCAAAAGAACCTTGAGATGTATGGCTATGATTCTGGAAGGTTTTGTAATTTTTGAAATTCGTTTACTATTTTTACGAGCGTGATTCAAAATGATAAATAGTGCTGAAATGGAAAGTAAGTGTTGAAAGTAAATGACACCAGGAATTTTATACTAGTTCGGTTATAAACAACCTACTCCAGTCTTTGAGGACACCTTCCTCGGTTAGCACTAATCACATAACACAAAGAACACCTTGCCACAGGGTTGATGGATTTACACACCAACTCCAACCCTTTACAAACCTTGTACGGGAACACAATTGTCACGAACACCACCACCTTGCAAGTGCAAGATTGATCACACCTTGATCAATCTTTTACAATGATAAAGAATATGTGGTGGACTATATGAAGCCTATTCAAGTATATGAATGTGAGTACAATAGGCTTTTAGAGAGAAGAAAGAAAGAGAGTGTAGAAGAGAGGGCTAGAACACGTTTTGATCTTTGAAATTGCAAGGCTTGTTCTTGTTTTTGTTTTGCTCTCTTCCTTCCTTTTTAACAATGTTGGCCGCCCCCTTGAGCATCCTCCTCCTCTTGAAAATTATCTTCTAAGTCCTTGTAAGAGTGTATGCATCATTGTGACATGTCTTTGCTTACTTGGCATCTCCTCATTGGATGATAATTAAACTTTTGCTTACTTGGCACTCATTGATTGGTTGAAGGTTGTCATCATTTGATGACTAGATAAATCTTAGAATAACACTTAAAACATGTGCCAAAAAAATCATAAAAAAATTGCCATAAGTCACAAGATTATCCCACAAAATTAGCTAGACAAATTGTCACATTAATCATCAAAAAATCGGCCATCAAGTCTCTTGCACATGCTGAATTTCAGCATGTGTAACATTCACCTTTTATTCAAAAATATTGCCAATTTTACATTTATCTAATCCTTGAAATTAAAGAATAATTCAATCACCATTTAGTACACAATATTTTCATCAATTTTGGTATAAAATTTTGCAGCCTAGAATTTGGCCATATACATTCCCACACATGCTGAAATTTTCAGCATGTGTGATATTCAAATATATCACCATTTTAATTTCATAAATTATTCAAAATACTTCCATACTATCTCCCAATTAATTCACTTAATTCAAGAAGTAAAATATGCCTCATAATGATGACAAAATCGGCCAGCCTATATGCACATGCTGAAATTTTCAGCATGTGATACAAATATGACATAAGTTTGAAATGTTACCTTGTGTAGCTCCTTCCTTTATGTCATCAACATTGTATGCTTCATTCTTGACCAATCAATATGCCAACAATGCTCCACATATGCTCCAACATGGCTGTTATAGGCGTTTGAAATGACTTGTGCATGTGCTGAATTTTATTTTTGCAAACTTTGTAAAATAGTGCACATTTAATTATACACACATGGTATATTCCAATCAGCCCTTAATTGAATTTTATAGAACACTTTGAGATGTATGAAATATGTAAAAAGTGTCTAGATACATGTTATATGCCATGCCAAAATGTTCCATGTGTCGTGTACGTAGAAAACTGAATTTTCGACGTTTATCGATTACCCGATTTTTCTCTAATTATATTCCAAGTTTTTGCACATGTTATATATATTATGTTACACATAATATACATAAATTAAACTTTAATATTCAGCACTTAGCTGATCTTAAAGTGGTGCCTAAACCATGTGACAAATTGAAATTGGAATCTCCACAATTTGGCCTTAATGTGGGGTGATTTGTGTGTGCCAACAAGGAATGATTTTATGGATGTAAATATCATGTAAGCCACGAAATTTGTGGTCATTTTTGAAGTGTAAGGGCTGGCCATCTATTTATGGCAAGTACATGACACGTTGACGAAGTTTCGGTATTCGCCCGATACGACAATTTTCGGTTTAGAACCTTTTAACGTGTCGTATTAAATTTTTCGTCACCTTGACTTATATCATATGATATAAGACCTGAATATACTCATAAATATGAGTTAAGTATAGTGGTGTGACGTTAACGTACGTACGTAAAATATATAACGTGTCGGTAGTACGTTGGAATAAATGTGTATGTGCCCTTTTCACAAAATCTGAAAATATATATATATATATATATATGTGGAGAGGAGTCATGTCTTCCTCATGGATTGGCGTATTCTACTTTTAACTGCCCGTATCGCCACAGTTACGGGCAGGTGCGGTACGATTTCTCTCCCATTAATCTGCTGTTATGCTTTGCTCATTAGTGGCACTTATACTTGGTTATTGTACTTCACACGCTTTGCTTGGTGGATACATTCAACGGCATCTCTGGGTTGCTGCCATCATGTCTACTCGGCACAAGCCTTCCATCCGGATTGGCGATATTTTATGTTCTCTGCCTGTGCTCGGTTGAGTACAGGCAGACTCGGTATGATTTTCTTTCTTTTATCCAGCTGCATACTAGAATATGCTCTCATGCATTCACACATTTCTGTTTCTTGGACATGCGGTTTCTGCCATCACGTGGATGTCACATTCGGGCCCATGAATATACTCGTTATACTACCTTCTGAGCTTACTGGAGCGGTTCTTTTGCTACCATGCGGGACTACATTTGCCACACTATTACAGGGCTGTGCGTTTCTTGCATTTGCTGCCGGCGCATTCATTTGTGCTAGCAGACACGGTATGATCCTCCTCCGTTTCTTTTACAGCGTTCCATTCACTACACTATCCCTGCTTTACTCAGCGCATCATTTATTTTCTACATGGTTGCAACATCGACTGGATTCGGAGGCAACACTTGCTTGTTGGATAGCGTCCCAGGTATGGCACCCCCTGGATAAGAACAACTCACACAAGGACTTCTGTGGATTCAACCGGCGACGGAATCATGTATCTCTAACTACAGCAACAAAACATTTGTACTCTAGCTTAGACTACATACACATCAATGAAGGCCGTATAAATATGTACGCTTTTTCCTTCGTCAGGGTTTTATCCACAAGGGTGGTTTTTCCTGGCAAGGTTTTAATGCGGCATATTATATACGACTGGAGATATGTTAACATTACCTCCTTAATTTATTCATTCGCATACTTTGATGATTGTAATAAGGTCTTCCTCCACCATAAGTGAGGATTTATTCTCATTAATAAAATATCTGTTTTCAAAAAAAAATGGAGAGGAGAGGGAGAACTTTCCTTTCTTCAACTTGTTTCCTTTGTGCCTTTTCCAAATATTGCTTCCTTTAATGAACTACTTAGTTTAATTAACTAAGTACTTCACTTAATGAACTAGTTTAGTTCATTAATGGTAGCACCTGAAAATAGTTCAAACACAACAAATGTTTGCCATTTGATGTAAGCTTTAAAGCTTCATGGCTCGTCAGTACGACAACATTATATATGAACTATATAAGGCAAGTTTTATGCAAGAGCGTGTCATATCATAAAATATGTCATGCATTTCTTTGTAACACGTTTAAATCATGTACTTTGAAATCACTCAAACCCATTTTTCTCTACAATCTCCCCCTTTTGATGATTTTCAAAATAACCTACATTCATGATTTAAATCTTATCGCTCCCCCTTCAATCATGCATAAATTCAAAATTTGAATTTCAAACTTCAAATCCGCTCCCCCTTGATTTATGCAATCAGTTTGTCTCTCTCCCTTAAATCATGCATTCTCTCCCCCTTTATTTTGGAAAGTCAATCAAAAATTCATGTAAATATGGAAAGACAATCAAATCGAATCAGCAGAAATCATGCCTAATTTAGAACGAAGATTTTCGTAGGTAGCTTGATTTAATGCCTTAGTAAAGATATCCGCTACTTGTGCCTCTGTGCGTACGTGATCTATGACAATATCGCCATTATTTACGTGATCACGAAGAAAATGATAGCGTACTTCTATATGCTTGGCCTTAGAATGTAGCACGGGGTTCTTAGATAGGTTAATTGCACTCATGCTATCACAATATATAAGAATTTTATTGACGGTAATTCCAAATTCAGAAAGTTGTTGTTTTATCCATAGTAATTGTGTGCAACAAAGACTAAGTGCCATGTACTCAGCTTCAGTAGTGGATAAAGCTGCACTTGCTTGCTTTTTGGAGAACCATGAAATAAGTGAATTTCCTATAAATTGACAAGTGTCACTCGTGCTTTTTCTATCTATCTTACATCCACCATAATCAGCGTCAGTGTAGGCATACAAATTAAAGTCACAATCTTTATCATACCAAATGCCTAAAGTGGGTGTGTGCTTAATATATCGGAATATTCTTTTTACCGCATTATAGTGAGACACCTTAGATTGACTTTGAAAACGCGCACACATACATGCACTGAACATGATATCAGACCTACTAGTAGTAAGATATAGTAACGAACCAATCATAGATCTATATAAAGCATTATCAAAATCCTTACCATGTTCATCTTTATCCAATTTAGTAGTGACACTCATAGGGATGGGGGATGGTTTTAAATTTTTAAAATTGAACTTTTTAATCATATCATTTACATATTTAGCTTGGCTTATGTGAATGCCTTTACTCGTTTGTTTAATCTGCAAGCCAAGAAAGCAGTTCAATTCGCCAACCATAGACATTTCAATTCGGATTTCATGCAATTTTCAAAATCTTCAACAAGTTTATGAGAAATGGAGCCAAAAATGATGTCATCAACGTAAATGTGAATAATAAGTAAATCCGATTTTTCTTGTTTCAAAAATAATGTACTATCTATAGTACCTCTTTTAAAACCATTTTCTAAAAGGAAAGTAGCAAAACGATCATACCATGCTCTAGGTGCTTGCTTTAGTCCGTATAGTTCCTTCTTTAGTCTGTACACGTGATCAGGATGTTTCAAATCTTCAAAACTGGGTGGTTGTTTTACGTATACCTCTTCTTGTATAAATCCATTTAAGAATGCACTTTTCACGTCCATTTGATAAAGTTTAAAATCTTTCATGTAAGAAATGGCAAGTAAACGTCGTATAGCTTCTAAACGTGCTACAGGTGCAAATGTTTCATCATAATCAATTCTTTCTTCTTGATTATAGCCTTGTGCTACAAGTCTAGCTTTATTTCTAACAACTTTTCCTTCTACATTCATTTTATTTCTAAATACACACTTTTTGCCTATTATGGTCTTATCTTGTGGTCGTGGCACTAAATCCCATACGTCATTTCTAACAAATTGATTAAGTTCGTCATGCATAGCATCAATCCAAGAAGAATCACTCAAAGCATCATGCACATTTTTAGGTTCAATTTTAGAAATCATAGCATAAAATTGATTTATTTCATCCGGATTTATTCTTCTACGTGGTCGCATACCGTGAGTGATATTGCCTATAATGAGATCATGTGGGTGATCTCTCTGCCATCTTGGTTGATTATTTTCTACGTTAAGTGATCATGCATTTCTAGTGTATAATGTATATCATGCATATCAAACGTGCCATCATCATCATTCAACACGGGTTTCAATTCAAAATCATCATCATATTCTTTATCTTTATCAATCTCACCAAATTCATTAAACTTCACATGAATAGATTCTATAATTTGTCTAGTGAGAGGATCATAACATCTAATGCTTTTGAATTTACAGAATATCCAACAAAGATGCATTCAATTGATTTAGATTCAAATTTATCTAAATTGTCTTTTGTATTTAAAACAAAACATTTACATCCAAACACACGAAAATAGTCAATTTTAGGCATGCGATCATTTAATATCTCATAAGGCGTCTTATTTATTTTCTTTCTAATGGATAAGCAATTTACTATGTAGCATGCATAGTTTACGGCTTCAGCCCACAAAAATCTAGGCAATTTATTTTCGCATAACATAGTTCTAGCAATTTCTTGTAATGTCCTATTCTTTCTTTCTACTACTCCATTTAATTGTGGAGTTCTAGGTGGCGAAAACTCGTGCTTAATTCCTTTTTCTTCGCAAAATGAAATCATGTCCTTATTTTTAAATTCACCACCTCTATCGCTTCTTATCTTTTTCACATTACCGCCATATTGATTTTCAAGTTGTTTTATCAGTTTAGCAATTTCAATAGCACTATCATCCTTATGTGCAAGAAACAAAGTCCAAGTATAACGAGAAAAATCATCAACAATCACGCAAGCATAATGATGCCCGCCAAGACTCGTAGTAAGACTAGGACCAAACAAATCAATGTGTAATAATTATAAGACTCTAGTCATGCTTATTTCATTCTTAGGTATAAGTGACTCGCGTGTTTGTTTGCCTTTTATGCAAGATTCACACAACTGAAAGTTGTCTAAATCAAGTGTAGGCAATCCACGTATTAGGTTCTTTCGTTGGAGTTTTTCTAGTGTAGAAATGCCAATATGTCCTAAACGTCTATGCCACAAGTTTACATTAGGCTCATTTGACATGAAGCACTTAACCTTAGCGTCTAACGTATCATCCATAGAAAGCGTGAAGATGCTTCCTTCACGTTTTCCTTTTAACACTACTTCTCCATTTTTATTTATGATATTTCAATAGGGATGAGTAAAGCACACATCGAAGCCATTATCAATAAATTGTGAAATGCTAAGAAGATTATAAGATAAGTTGCTTACCAAAAATACGTTGGAAATTTGAAGGGTGCTTGGGTTTCCAATTGTATCTTTTCTGATGATCTTGCCTTCATTGTTGTCTACAAAGGTCACGGATCCGCTTTTTGTGACCTTCTTCAATTTCGTGAATAGGCTAGGGTCACCCGTCATGTGCCTCGAGCAACCACTGTCAAGGAACCACTTGATAGATGTATCTTTTGATGTGTGGGTTCCCTGCAATGTGCAAAAATGATTTAGGTACCCTTTTCATTTTGGGTCCTTACGAGTTATTTATTCACCTCTTAGTAAAAGTACCTTTCGGTACCCATACTTGGGTGATCCTTCTCGGTCTAGCAAATAGCAAGAATGTAGATGAAGGTGCAATATAGTAGACATGTGGTGAATGCACTTTTGGCCTTTGGCCAAGAACTCCTTTATATGCATTATATGTAGGACGTTTTTGATATGTCCTTGTGTTAGTGTGCGTAGTGCGTGATCTAGATGGATGAAATGAATGTTGTGTATGCATCACTTGTTTCTTCTCATATCTATATGGCACAAAATTATATTTCGCATGATATGAAGAAGAAGTATTACGAGATGAGGGGAGAGGGGATCTTTGCGTCATCTTAGACTCGTATGTGCTTTTGGAGTGTCTACTTTCTTAGACAATACAAACTTGGTTGGTTTAATGGATACGTCATCTGTCTCAATGTATCCTAATCCCGTTTTATCACTATCATGCTTTTGAGATAAGATAATACGATCTAGCATGTTAGATCTCGTATCAAACTGTTTCATTATTTTCTCTAAGTCTGTATTCCTTGATTTCAAATTTGAAATCTCGGAATTCATTTCATTATTTTGTGTGGTCAATGATGATATCTCTGTCTTTAATGCATTAATGATGCATGACGACTCTTCTTTTGAATCGTTTAATTGAGCGACAAGATTTTCGTTAGAAGATTCTAACAGCTTCTTGTCTTCAATTAACCGCTTCTTTTCTTTCGCAAGAGTCTTAGTGAATTTATGCAATTCTAATTACTGACTAAAAAGATCATCATAAGAAGGCTCAGAGTCAGAATCAGAGTCAGATGATACCTCGTTTGATGCTTTGGACACAAAGCATACTTGTGCAGTCTCCTCTTCTGTTTCAGTCTCGGAATCCGATGTATCACTCCAAGTGGAGGCTTTGAGAGCTCGTTTCCTTTGCTTAGGTTCTGAGACGAGTCTATTCTTGTTCCATCCTTGTGAGGGTATTTGTTTGTTTGTTTTTCCTTATTAGGGCAGTCATATGATAGATGTCCAAGTTTACCGCATTCATAACATTTAACATCCTTGTCGTTTGTCTTGTTCTTATTTCTTTTAGTCGAAGTAGCCTTAGTTTTGTTTCTAAACGACTTTCTCATGAATTTTCTTAATCCTTTAGCCAATAAAATTAAGTCATCGTTATCTGATTCAGAATCACTATCTTCTACGTGCTCGGAAGAAGTAGAGACGTATTCATTTGATTTAAATGCAATAGCTTTACCTTGTTTTGATGTTTCCGATTTCCTTATAGTGAGTTTGTTCTCATAAACCTTAAGTGATCCAATTAATTCTTCTATCTTGATTGAGTTAGTTTCTTTGCTTTCTTCTATTGCCGTTACTTTAGGGTCCCACTCGGATGGAAGGCTTCGCAAGACCTTTTGTACCTTTTCCTGCATAGTAAAGGCTTTGCCAAGAGACTCAAGAGAATTATAAATGTTAGTCAAGAGAAGATCCATGTCAACGATAGATTCATTAGGCAATAATTTAAATGACTCGAGTGTGGACATAAGCATGTTGATCTTGGACTCTTTTACTTGACTAGTGCCTTCATGTTTCATTTCAAGAATTCTCCACATTTCTTGAGCACTAGAACAATTTGAAACATAGCAAGATTCACTTTTACTTAGTCCATTTAAAAGTAACTGAATAGCCCTAGCGTTCATGCTTAGTCTCTTTTTATCCTCACTAATGTACTCTTGCCTAGGCTTAACGACCTCTAGTGTGACTCCATCTACAGTGGATAATTTTGATGGAACAAAAGGACCATCTTCTATAATTGGCCAAAGATCAATATCAATTGCCATAAGAAAAAGTTTCATTCTTAACTTCCATTGAATGAAAGACTCACCGTCAAAGAGAGGAGGCATTTGACTGGACATACCTTCTTGTTCGGTTTTGAAGTTTGTGGTTGCCATCTCACTTAGATCGTTGGATACTTTTGATGTGAGTGTTCCTGCGTTCTGATACCACTTGTAGGATCTGCAAGGCACCACTAGAAGGGGGGTTGAATAGTTGGTGCGGAAAATGTGGTTTTTAAAATAGTTTTAAACCAAGAACTCAACTTCTGAAAACAGTTTCTTTTTTCAGGACCAGTCCTAAAACGTTTTGAAAACTGGGTTGCAGGTCTTCCAAAATTCTGAAATTTGGAGAAAACTTAGCCTCATATGTTCTAAGCATCTCCTAAAAAGTTCAGATTAAAATTCAACCTCTAACCCCTTGAAACATTGTTGGTGGTCAGATTGCGCAAATCTGTCAGAAATGGTAGTCTGATTTGAAAAATTAATTCCTATTTGTACGTAACTCCAAATGCTCTGAAAATTTAAAGACTAACCCCTTTGTAGTTTTATTTAAATGGGTTGAAACAGTTTTGAAAAATGCTTTTGGGAAGTTAGTCAAATACAATCAAAGTCTCAACCTTTGTAAGCCTGAAAATCAGACTGCACTAGTCTCAGAACTTTGGACGTTTGAATGACTTATACTTGTCCAAAAGGGATGAAACTTGAGCCAAAAGAACCTTGGGACGTATGGCTATGATTCTGGAAAGTTTTGTAATTTTTAAAATTTTTTTACTATTTTTACGAGCGTGATTAAAAACGATAAACAGTGCTGAAACAGAAAGTAAGTGCTGAAAGTAAATGACACCAGGAATTTTATACTAGTTCGGTTATAAACAACCTATTCCAGTCTTCGAGGACACCTTCCTCAGTTAGCACTAATAACACAACACAAAGAACACCTTACCACAGGGTTGATGGAGTTACACACCAACTCCAACCCTTTACAAACCTTGTATGTGAATACAATTGTCACGAACACCACCACCTTGCAAGTGCAAGATTGATCACACCTTGATCAATCTTTTACAATGATAAAGAATATGTGGTGGACTATATGAAGCCTATTCAAGTATATGAATGTGAGTACAATAGGCTTTTAGAGAGAAGAAAGAAAGAGAGTGTAGAAGAGAGGGCTAGAACACGTTTTGATCTTTGAAATTGCAAGACTTGTTCTTGTTTTTGTTTTGCTCTCTTCCTTCCTTTTTAACAATGTTGGACGATCCCCTTGAGCATCCTCCTCCTCTTGAAAATTATCTTCTAAGTCCTTGTAATAATGTATGCATCATTGTGACATGTCTTTGCTTACTTGGCATCTCCTCATTAGATGATCATTAAACTTTTGCTTACTTGGCACTCATTGATTGGTTCAAGGTTGTCATCATTTGATGACTAGATAAATCTGAGAATAACACTTAAAACATGTGCCAAAATAATCATAAAGACATTGTCATAAGTCACAAGTTTATCCCACAAAATTAGCTAGACAAATTGTCACATTAATCCTCAAAAACTCGGCCATCAAGTCTCTTGCACATGCTGAAATTTCAGCATGTGTAACATTCACCTTTTATTCAAAATATTTCCAATTTTACATTGATTTAATCCTTGAAATTAAAGAATAATTCAATCACCATTTAGTACACAATATTTTTATCAATTTTGGAATAAAATTTTGCAGCCTAAAATTTGGCCATATACATTCCCACACATGCTGAAATTTTCAGCATGTGTGATATTCAAATATATCACCATTTTAATTTCATAAATTATTCAAAATACTTCCATACTATCTCCCAATTAATTCACTTAATTCAAGAAGTAAAATATGCCTCATAATGATGACAAAATCGGCCAGCCTATATGCACATGCTGAAATTTTCAGCATGTGATACAAATATGACATAAGTTTGAAATGTTACCTTGTGTAGCTCCTTCCTTTATGTCATCAACATTGTATGCTTCATTCTTGACCAATCAATATGCCAACAATGCTCCACATATGCTCCAACATGGCTGTTATAGGCGTTTGAAATGACTTGTGCATGTGCTGAATTTTATTTTTGCAAACTTTGTAAAATAGTGCACATTTAATTATACACACATGGTATATTCCAATCAGCCCTTAATTGAATTTTCTAGAACACTTTGAGATGTATGAAATATGTAAAAAGTGTCTAGATACATGTTATATGCCAATGCCAAAAATGTTCCATGTGTCGTGTACGTAGACAACCGAATTTTCGACGTTTATCGATTACCCGATTTTTCTCTAATTAAATTCCAAATTTTTGCACATGTTATTTATATTATGTTACACATAATATACATAAATTAAACTTTAATATTCAGCACTTAGCTGATCTTAAAGTGGCGCCTAAACCATGTGACAAATTGAAATTGGAATCTCCACAATTTGGCCTTAATGTGGGGTGATTTGTGTGTGCCAACAAGGAATGATTTTATGGCTGTACATATCATGTAAGCCACGAAAGTTTTGGTCATTTTTGAAGTGTAAGGGCTGGCCATCTATTTATGGCAAGTACGTGACATGTTGGCGAAGTTTCGGTATTCGCCCGATACGAAAATTTTCGGTTTAGAACCTTTTAACGTGTCGTATTAAATTTGTCGCCACCATGACTTATATCATATGATATAAGACCTGAATATACTCATAAATATGAGTTAAGTATAGTGGTGTGACGTTAACGTACGTACGTAAAATATATAACGTGTCGGTAGTACGTTGGAATAAATGTGTATGTGTCTTTTTCAAAAAATCTGAATATATATATATATATTAGCGTGTGATAAGTGTGGAGAGGAGAGGGAGAACTTTCCTTTCTTCAACTTGTTGCCTTTGTGCCTTTTCCAAATATTGCTTCCTTTAATGAACTACTTAGTTTAATTAACTGAGTACTTCACTTAATGAAATAGTTTAGTTCATTAATGGTGGCACCTGAAAATAGTTCAAACACAACAAATGTTTGCCATTTGATGTAAGCTTTAAAGCTTCATGGCTCGTTAGTACGACAACATTATATATGAACTATATAAGGCAAGTTTTATGCAAGAGCGTGTCATATCATAAAATATGTCATGCATTTCTTTGTAACACGTTTAAATCATGTATTTTGAAATCACTCAAACCCCTTTTTCTCTACAATCTCATGCAACTCTTAGAATTTATGGAATAATGATATCATATATCATTGTATGTTAGATTTTATCTAATGCCTTGGGCCCAAAACCTTTTTGATAGCCCAATTAAATCTAACCAATTTTAAATATATGAGTAGTCCTACGTAGCTAGGAATCTTTAAAGAACATTGCTTTGGTAATACCTACTTTAATACAATCCCAGTTTTAATAGGTGTTTAAGACATGGATAGCATCAAGACTTAAATTATTAATGAGGGTTCAACTTAGTTTATGTCTTGCATTGCATATCATTATATCATAGCATCCTATATGCATATATGGTCTATCATCCACACATCTCATACAAAATGATAAATATGTAAACGTGACATAGCATGACCAAACTAAATATGATCTTCATGAGACCAAATGAAGATCATAAAGGAAATCCTATGTGAAAGACTTCCTATTACAACATTTGCAACGATATATATCTTCTAATTTTGAGCTCGTGCCTCCATCTCCATGGAATCCACTCCTCCTTGGTATGTGTCGCCATCACCACTTTGGTGGCTTGATTCTTCATTTATTACAATAATAAAGAAAACCTAACTACTTGTAAAGTAAAATACAACAAAAACAACAACAGCACACAGGCCGTGAAAACCCAAAACAGAAATATGACTAAGTCAATCACATAGGTCCTAAGGCCATGCTATGCACCATGAAAAGACATCAAATAGTTATAATATATATTACACAAACATATCTGATATAGACATAATCGTTTTGATCATCATATGAAAAACGAAAACATTATATCACATATAACAATCTCAAATGATAACATCTCATGAAAACGATTTGAATACATCAATCCGCTCTCATCAGATGAGATTCAAATATGGTTTTACACATATCATGGCATATCGTGTGTTTATATCTAATATAAGCAGAGTCGGTTTTAATAATCACATGACAAGCGAATTCTGCCATATGCAAATCATCTCACGAAAACGTATTGAAAAACATCATTCTTCTCTCATCATATGAAATCCGACTTGGGGTTTGTATATATATCATGCCACACGAATTCAAACAGATATAATCACATAAGCATGATATAATCGATTTAAACGAGAACAACTAGTCACTATTAGAAAATAGACAAGATCACTGCCAAAAACACACAGCGGAAAAACAAAACTTGATCTCCTATTTCCTACCAAGTATCCATGTTGTTCGTTTAATTCGATGAAAGAAACTCAAAAATTACCTCTGTAGATTCGAAATCCGCAGATGAAGGAGGTGCGATGACCCAAACACCCTCTTTCGGTATCCACACGAATGCTTCCGTCCGAAGTGCTAGCTCTTAAAACGGCAAGGCTGATAAATTCGCTTTTCTCCAAAAACGATTTCATTTTTTTCTTTGATGATTGTGTGTAATCTCTATACGATATGCACCATCATATATAGTTATATGTAGACATCAAATCCGAGTCTAAATCGGATTAGTTAAGCCAATCAGAATCCATATCAGATATGGATTCTATCAGGATATTCAAAATCCATATCAAATATGGATTCTCTCGTTATTATCCGATAACACATACACACACACACACACACACACATATATATATATATATACATATATATATAATCATAAAAAATAGTAATAATAATAATAATTAATATCTAATATTAATATCATTAATATCAGCCCATAGCATTCTTGTATGTGACCCGATAGGCCCATATTAATTGGCAGTCGGTTAAATCTCCATTAGACCAACAAGTCGTACTTGGCCTCTAGCAAGACATTACGACTACCCAATTAAAACGAGTAAAGTCCAACTAGCCTAATAATAGTACATGCATTAATCCCTTTGTCACGCGATATCTAGTTTGAACATAAGTCATAGTCAGCGTCATACATATATTGTTCAAACATATGATTACTCGATCTCTAAGTAGACTGATAAAACAAATGACATTGATCACACTATAAATTCATTTGAGCACGGCCATGCATTTCACAGTCTCACTAATCGAGGGGCCCAAAGATATCTTTCTCAAAAGAGAGGGACAAATTCTATCTTGATTATTCAATATCCTCTACATTGTTTCTATCATATTCAATCATGACCTTTATTATTATCCAGTTACAGATAACATTTGATCATGCCAAAATATAATAGTCCTTATGTTTGAAACTATGACAATCTCAAGTCTAAGGATTATAACATGACTATCATCAGATTTACTTATGACGTTAATCCATGTAGTAATCTCATGATGGGTCTATCCAATACATTGTTCTCTAACAAGTATCTATCAGATTGATTTATTTCACCATACACATAATCATCTCATGATTATCAAATCAATACTCGTACTGGTTATAAATTATTTTATCTCTATAACAATAATGAACCAGGGACATATATCATAATTGTGTAACATACTAACCAACAATAATGATAATAAAACCTCTTTATTAATAATAAATGTATAACATAAACATCCAAATCATGGCCTAGGGCACATACACTAACAAAACCTTTAGCTACAAGTCTGGCTTTATATCGTTCAATGTTACCAAACGAGTCTCTTTTGGTCTTAAAGGCCCTTTTGCATCCTACCACAGAGGCTCAATTTGGTAACAGAACAAGCTCCCGGACATTGTTTTTAGCCATCGATTCCATCTCTTCTTTTGTGGCATCGCACCATAGTGACGGTTTGTCACAACTCATGGCTTGTGAAAATGAGATAAGGTCATGATTCAATCCAATATCATAATCGGTGTTACAACCCGGAAACTCGTTATGTCGTAACGACTCCCAATATCGTAAATATAAGTTCGTAGGTGTACAATTCATAAAACTAGATTGTATTACCAAATACATTAACAAATATATTACAAACATTTGGGTATATACAATAAAAACCCATTTAAATTAATTAGTAACAACATAAACTATTAGGATAAATTAAATCAAAAAGAAATACATGTCACAACAATTTTATACCACATTAAATAAATGAAAAAAACAATTATATACATACAAAATAAAAGAAAAGGAAAAAGAAAAAGAAAGGTGAAGACAACTTATCTTACACTTTGAATAAAATATTAGCATGCCTAAGAATCTTACCTTAACCCATCCCTCCACCCCATGCTTGTCTAAAGGTTGTCTTTCACCCCATCCCTCCCCACTCTTGGCCGGCCACCCCTAGAAGAAAGTAGGAAAGATTATTTTTTTCTTTAACCCCTCAAATAATGCATCTTCAATCTACAAATTCCATACTATCTCCAAGAAAACCCAACAAACATTCCAACTCCCTCCTTACACCCCTCTTGGCCGAAACTTGTATCTTCAACAAGGAGAAGATTTTCTTCTCCTTTCTTCACACCAACATCACTCAAATCAAGTACTACAAACACTCCATCAACTAAGAAAGATTCAAGAAGGGTGTAGCATCTAGGATCAAAGACAATCAAGGTAAGAACTTTATGAAGTTTAAGTTTGATTCTTCCATATATATTTAGTTTCATAAGTTGCTCACTAACCCTTCATTTAAACCCTAAAAACCATGCATACTAGGAAGCAAGGAAGAAGAACTCTCTTCCAAACAAAGTGAAGGAACCATCATCTAAGTGTAAGAAAAGTGAACCAAGGCAAGTACTCTTCCTAGATCCTTCATGGCTTTACAATTCAGAAGTATTTATGTTTATATCAAAATTGGATCATCATGTAGTATGTTCAAGACTCCCTTTTCAAGAAAGTATAGATCTATATTTGAGTGTTAAGTATATACATATATACACTATATACACACGCACACTAAATACATATATATACACTATATATAAGCACGCATACATATATACATATTATAAGTATGTATGTTGATATATATATATATATATATATATATATATAT